>JAFJYI010000227.1:0-600000 GCA_019022655.1 Acacia acuminata
TAGTCTACCCGTTTTCAAATCCAATTTCCGATGCCGTATGTAGTGCGTGTAAGTTGGGAAAGAGTCATAAACTCCCATTTGCACCATCCTCCACTATGTACAATGAACCACTTGAACGGATATCAATGGATCTATGGGGTCCTGCCCCTTTTGTCTCTAATGGTTATGTGTACTATCTAGCACTTGTAGATGCTCATATGCGATTCACATGGATCTATCTTTTGCATAAAAAATCTGACACTCTTGCTAAGTTTAAGGAATTTAAACTATTTGTTGAAAAGAAACTCCACACCAAGATAAAGCAAGTTCAAAGTGACAATGGTGGAGAGTTCCTTGCATTCACGCCTTTCCTAAAATCCTGTGGCATACAACACCGATTGACATGTCCATATACTTCAGAGCAAAATGCCCTCGTTGAACGCAAGCATCGATCAATTGTTGAAATGAGCTTGACCTTACTGGCTACAGCTTCCTTGCCTCTTTTTTACTGGAGTGATGCTTTCATGGCAGCTATTTTTCTTCTTAATCGTCTACTTACACCTGTGCTCCATGGCTCCACTCTGTATGACAAACTTTATGGAGTCCAACCAGACTACTCCCTGTTAAAGGTGTTCGGTTGTGAATGTTATCCACACCTGCGCCCATATAATCACCATAAACTCCAATTTTGATCTGCTCCTTGTCTCGTTATGGGTATAACGCACAACATAAGGGCTACAAATGTCTTGATCGAGCCACTAGTCGTGTCTATATTACTAGACATGTTCAGTTTCATGAAAATGCCTTTCCTGCTCAGTCTCAATTCAACATCCGTCACTCCAGTCAATTCACTTCCGTTCCCGCCTTACACCTCCCATCATCAACTCTAGACCTCAACCCACCCTAACTACCCCATCCGTATCCTACCACAACCTTCCTCTCATTCATCTAGCCCCGTCTTGTCATCAACTCAATCCCCATCAGTCTCTCCTCACACATATCCGCTGCCACCACCTCCACTCCCTCCTTTGGCCAACACTCACTCTATGACTACCAGAAGTAAGAAAGGTGTGTTTAAGCCAAAAATTTTCACCGTGCGTGAAGATGTTCACATTCCTGCCAGTATTGAAGAAGCTTTCGTTGATCCTCATTGGAAGAATGCTGTCTAGGAGGAATATGATGCTTTACTGAGAAGTTTAACACATGGAAACTTGTTTCTATTCCCACGAATAGGAAAGTTATAGGGTGCCGCTGGCTATGTCGCTTGAAAACACATGCAGATGGTTCTATAGCAAGATACAAGGGATGGCTCGTTGCCAAAGGATATTCCCAAGAAGCTGGAGCTGACTATCGAGATACCTTTAGCCCTGTTGTTAAGGCTACAACAATCGTGGCACTTCGACCTACTAATGTTACAAAGCACCGGAACTTGCACCAAGTCGATTTTAATAATGCATTTCTCAATGGTGATTTAACCGAAGAGGTGTTCATGGAACAACCTCCGGTTTTGTTCAACATGATTTTGATGGTAAGCCGTTGGTATAAACTCAAACGTGCTCTATACAAGTTAGAGCAAGCACCTCGTGCTCGGTATGACAAGTTGAGTACTTATCTTCAAACTCTTAGGTTTATTCCTTCGAAGGCTGACTCGTGTCTGTTTGTCAATAAAACTGAGACTGATATTACTTATCTTCTAGTGTATGTGGACGACTTGGTCATCACAGCTCCAACGAAGACATAGTGCGTAAGCTCATTTCAACGATGAGTTCAAAGTGTTTTCATTAAAGGATCCGGGCGAGCTTTCTTTTTCTTGGGGATTGAGTTTCATTGGTCATCCCGAGGTATTCACTTGACCCAAAAGAAATATATACACAATCTTCTTGCGAAGACACAAATGACTCGGAGCTCACTCTTATGCTTCACCCATGGCGGTTAATGTTCAACTCTTTGCCAAGGACAAGCGGTGACCCTTTCTCCGATCCAAGATTATATCGTAGTATTGTTGGATCACTTCGCATTCAAAGATGCTACACCGATCGGATATCGCCTTTCTTGTCAACAAACCGAGCCCGTTCCTTCACGAGCCAACCATCAAGCAATGGGAATGTGTTAACGTACTCTTACGATTCCTAAATGGTACTAGCACTCATGGGCTGTTGATTACACCGGTAGACCACTTCAGCATTTAAGCCTACACCGATTTTGACTGGGGTGGTATTACGAGCGAGAAAAAGAAGCCCGATGAAGTCGTTGAGATCGTTCCGAAAACAAGTGATCTACTAGTGGTTATTGTATCTACCTTGGAGCCAATCCAATTCCGTGGGTGTTCGAAAACAACAAGTGGTCTCTTGATCTGCCACTGAAGCCAAATATCGCAGTTGTTGCTGATTCCATACAAGATCTTATGTGGGTGCCGTCTCTTCGGGAGAGATGTATATTGACGTTGTCAACACTCCGTGCATTTGGTGTGACAACACTGGTACAGTTGCCTTGGCCTCGAATCCAGTGCTTCACTCCAAGACTAAACATGTGGAGCTTGATGTGCACTTTATCGGTGAGAAGGTAGCGGCCGTCATTGTCAAAGTTGGCTATGTGCCATCCACATATCAGGTAGCGGACGCACTTACTAAGCCACAAGTTTTGGGATGTTCTCCTTTTGTCGAGACAAGCTCAACGTCATCTCCACTGATGAGGTGCATAATGGAGAATTAAGATAGGTTCAATTTCAGCGGGGAAAATGTTTTGAATAGTGCCATTGTCCGACTTACAATTTCCACGTCGGGCCTTAATAAAATAGGCCTGACCTATTTACATATTCAGACCTTTAAATAGGCCTTGGCTTGACCTTTTTAACAAACAGGCCAGGCCCTAAATAGGCCAGCCGTAGGCCACCCGGGATAGGCCTCGACATATTCCTACCCCTAGCCATAACATAGCTCCGCCACTATATATGCGGGATGATGTCGATCACGGGTATGCATGCATGTAGAGTCTTAAAAATAATAGTCTAAAAGCATAAATGAAAATATTTAGTAATGAAATTTATTTGAATCGATCAATTTAGTGATAGCAAATAGTAAATTTTTATCCTCTAGCCAAAGATGGCCTAGTGATGACTTCTTAATTTTAATATATTTGAGGTATATTTTGATATATTTAGTTAAGGAGATTTTCTTGAAATTTTAAGATATATCAATTTGGATATATTATTTGCGGGGTTTCAATTTAAAATAAATTTTTTTATGTCTAGGAAATAAATAATAGTAATAAGAAGTCTTTTTTAAAAAAAGAAATAAAAAAATCATTATTATATAATTTCCTTTTCTTTTCTTTGTCACGGTGAGACACGACCCACGACATGGAATTGATGGCACCGTTTTGGACAAATGGGTCCCACAAATTAAAAAGGAAAAGAAGACCTAAAAGCTACAACAAAGGGAGGCGCAGGAGAAAGGTGACATATTTTGGGAAGCGGCTTTGGTCCTATATGCCTTATCGCCGGCATACGATCCTTTGCACAAAATCTGTGCCATTTTTGGCGCAAGACTATTAGCTGTCCCCTTTTTTTTTTTTTAAAAAAAAGTTCCGACACTGTTGGTACTTAAAAGATGCTTCAGATATTGAACAGTGCTAAAAAATACTTTATGATCTTAAAAAATATTTCAATGCACCGACTTGGTACCAAAAAAGATACTGAGGATACCGAATAGTGCGAAAAAATGCTTAATGATCTTGAAAAATTATTTTAGAATTTTGAAAAAATATTTCAGGTACTAAAAATATACTTTAGGATATTTTTACAAGAACCTAAAATAATTTTTCAAGATCATAAAGTGTTTTTTTAGTACGATTAGTATCCTCAAATATCATTTTAGTATTAGTCGGCACCTTGAAATATTTTTTCAAAATCATAAAGTATACTTGTCAATATCCTAAAGCATTTTTTTAGTATGTTTTAAGTACCGGTTAGTGCCTGAAATATATATATATATTTTTAAAAAAAAGAGAGGGAAAACTCACAAGTTTCATGCATAGGAGTGCATCGGACGATAAGGCATATAGGATCAAAGCCGCTTCCCATATTTTAAGGGGTCCGAGCACAATGAGTAGAATGGGAGAACGAGAAACAGAAAGATCTAGAGTTGAGCGCCACGGTCCTCTACATCCACCTTCATCTTCCTCTCACCGGCATCATCCACCACCAAGGCCGCCACGAGTCTCATCTTCACACCGGTCTTGACAGCGGAACTCGAGAGGAGCGGTGGCATGGAAAAGGAAGAAAAAGAGCACGACGACAAGTTTTGAAAACGAGAAACATAGAGACAAGAGGAGTGCCATTCATTGTTCTCGGTCTCCTTCCATAGCTCACCGCCAACGAATTAGTGGGAGCACTTGTGTTCTTAACTTCACTGCTCTTTTTTTCCTTTCCTTTTGATTTTCATTTCCTAAATCTGGAATTTATTGCTTTGTGTTGATGGATAAAGCCATGTGTGGCTAGTTTATTTTGCAATCTAGAAGAGCTATGAACTTATATGTGGATTAGATTTTGCTTTCATTATTTAGCTATAATTAATATTAATTTTGGTTACTTAACCTTGTTTAGATTTATCTATTTAGTGATTGATCATCATTGAATATAAGTTTGATCATTAGGATTTACCTTGACAAAGGAAATTTTAATTAGGCTTTGAGATTAAGTAATATGAGATTAGATTACGATTTAATTTGCGATTAGGATAGATATATACCTAATGGCCCCATATAATTGTTGAAGAGTGTGTCTGAGTTATGTTGCCTCTTGAGTAATTTTGTTAGAGATAACAATTTACACCTAAAAGAGGGTTGTGAGTGGACCAACAGAACTTATAGCTATTTATACTCGATATTAAGAAAATTCATATTAAGGTTAACTAAATTAGTGAAATCAAGGTTTATGAAGGTAATAACGGATTAGTGACTGCGGGTTGCTCATTTGATTATTGTGGTTGTTTATTTTATTTTATTTTAAATTTCTTTTCACCTAATTAAATTCAATTTGGGTTGCTCAACTTAAACGAAAATGTAAAATTAATGCTTAATTGAAGTTGTGGGTACTAAGTCCTCGTGAGAATTATATTTTACCCACTCTTTATTACTTGATATGACCTGTATACTTGCGGAGTTTTAGGCAATATATTTTGCCCTTATCAAGTTTTTGGTGCCGTGTCGGGGACTTGTGTGCCACAACTGTCTTGGTTAGAATTGATTAAGCATTAGTAGGTTAAGTTTGAATTTGTAAATATCTTGTTTATTTTATTTTTTTTTTTAGCGAAAAATTAATTAAAAAAATGAATTTCAATTGGCAACTAACTGGTCTTAACATTGAGAAGTAGATGAATTCTTTGTCTTCTACACAAGATGGATTGATTGCTATTTTAAATTCTTTGAATGAATATAAGCAATATAAAAAGAGTATAAATGATGGTTATATTCCATATGTTGATTCTTCTCAATATGCTTGCATGACTTGTGTTTATTGTAGAGATAGTCATTTATATACGAATTGTCCATATAGTCCAACTAGTCATTATATGAGAGATGATTTCACTAGGAACCAAGCTTGTTTTGATAACTCATTTTGTCCTAGTGAAAGTTTTGAGCAACCAAAGTTTGGGGATCCACATGTCAAGTATTGTTCTCATGAAAATACCGCTCCTTTTTACTCTTATCCATCTATTGAAGAACACACTATTGAGTATAGTGGAAAAATCTAATTTGGAAAGATTATTTGAGGAGTATATGGAAGCATCAAAGAGATCTAGTAGAAAGCAAAAGGTGTTTTCCACTAGAGTTGAGTCAAGTTTCCAAAATATTGGGGTATATGTGAGTCAACTTGTTTCAATCCTTGAGACTATGAGACAAGATAATTCCTTAAGCCTGATGACTACTTCTTATGCTGATAATGATTATAGTGAGGAAGTTGAAGGTGTGGAATTACAGGAGACCAGGATAATGTAGAAAGTGATTGTGGGTTTGAAATTGATTTAGCTGAGAATAGTGGATGTCTAGAAGAGGTTTCGGTTGTGAAGCCTAAGGTTTGTGATTTTGATGATCAATTTGATGTGGATGTCCCCAGAATTGTTGTTCATGACTCTCCTATTAAAGTTTTGACTCTTGCGAGGAGAGTCGAGTTGATTTTATTAGATGGTGTAATTTCTTGGAAGTGCCTATGTTTATTTTCAAGGATTTGCATGTTGTGCTTCATTTGAATTTAGTGATTGCTTGTAAATCAAGATTGTTTATGATTGAGGAAGTACATGTTACACCCCTACCGGCCTCGCCCTCTCGGGTGGCGGGTTACAGGGATCCTTTTACTTGTTACGTACCTTTCCCTTAGTTAATTATTCTAGTTTACATACATCAGAACATACGCAGTAGAGCATATTATTGGTTTGGACAAATATAATATACGGTAAAGGTGCGTAAAATAAAAGTAAAGTGGTTTTCGTAGGGTTAAGGGTACAGTAATCCAAAAGTAAGTACCGAACGGTAAGTAAATTCATACGCTTATCCAAAATCATAATATACAAAATGAGATAGGGCATCCTCTATTTCTTCATCCTTCAACTCCATGCCCTTACCTTTGGTCCCGAAACAGCTCGGTGTAATTCACCTGTATCTTTAGAATGTCCTAGGATTCAAACTTGAATCTCAGAGTAACTGTTAAATTCATATACAATACATATGCAATGCATGTATGCAACCATAATTAGGACATGCATTCAATAATACATCACACGTTGATAACATAAAATAGCATACCACATATGCATACGTTCACTATGTAAGGACCCGATCCCTCAACAACCGCAGGATCGCCTAACAAGACAAGCCCTTGGATCCTCGCACTTGGAAACACAATAGCCGGTGCCTCAAACCTTAACCACCCCGAATGCATCTCGGGCTCGGTAGTAACCTACACTACGAAAAAAATCCTGTTTTGCAAGGAAAAAATCCATCGCAAAAATGGTTTGTGACGGAAAATCAATTTCATCGCAAATTTCAAAATTTGCGGCGGAATTCATTTTCCGTCGCAAACTTGGAAATTTGCGACGGAATTCATTTTCCGTCGCAAACTTGGAATTTTGCGACGGAATTGATTTTCCGTCACAAACATGGAAATTTGCGACGGAAATTCCGTCACAAAATTCAATTTCTCAAAAAAAAAAAATAATTTTTTAATAAAAAATATAAAAAATTACAAAATAAAAAAGAAATGTATATCATTAAAATATATAGTTGCAATCATAAGAGTTTACATAGAGAAAACGAAATGTAAATAATAATGTTGCCAACAAGATGGACTTAAAAATATTAAATAATGTATTAAAAAAAGTGTATATGAAGAAATATATACATTAGCAATCCTAAAACATTATACATAAATAAAACAAAATATAAACAACAATTTCTCCTTATTTTTTTTTTAAAAAAATGAAATCTCCTTCCTCGTAATAATCTTCTCGGGATGGATCCTGTTGGTTGTCTTCACTCTCATTTGGACTCTTTACACTTGTCATACTTCAACTTGATGAGGACAAAGAGTTTGGATTGTCTCTCTAAATCTCGCTACTTCTATTGCTTCTTCATAATAATCTTTGCATCAATACTAGCTACATGTGCTTCTCTAAAACCACTTCCTTCTTTCTTCCTTTCTTACCACTAAATCCAAACATGCAACTTGTCAAAAGATTACTGCAATTGTGAAGATTTGACAATGAAAGGTGATTCAAAGTATATAAATCTTTATAGATAAATGGGATTGCTAAAGCAGATTCCATGCATGCAATTGTCACAATTGCTATTAAACACACCGTTTCTGTATTTATAATCTCATTAATGAACAACACGTAAGCAATGTTGAGTTAACATGCAGGCTAAGACATTTACTTCTTGTAGTCTTCTTCTAACTGTACAGAATTTGCCAAGCTTACAATTGGGACCATGCATACACTACCATGAGAGGTTAAAAAATGTCGATAATGTAGAGCCATCAAAAACTTAATTTGATCATCTTAAGTCTAAAAGGGTGTGCATGTAGTTAATAATGGGCATGCCCTTTGGAATATCCATGTTTAGATAGGTGATATTATAGATTAAGAACACATAAGCAATGTTGAGTTAACATGCAGGCATACATAACAATTAACATGATCCAAAGCAAAGCAAAATTTAAAATAGTCGTTAATCAACCCATGATCTAAGTGTGTCAATTACACCACAATGGAAACATGAGAAGAGATTGGAACTCGAGCACAAACATCAACAGGATTTTCACAATATTAATTATGTGAAATTAGATACAAATGTGATATATAAAGACCACTACTCTGCAGAATTTCAATCCATGTCGGGGAATGAAGAAGGCGAGAAAGAAAATTAGATACAAATGTGATAAACATTAAGCCAATAGAATTCGAAAGAGACAAAAAATACCACCATCCTCGTGGTCCTTCTCGCACCATCCTTAATTGCATAAGCACTTTAAATCCATTGACTGTGACCAACTCGCAACCAATTCTAGAAAAAAGTATATATAATTTACATATTCTCATTAAAATAAATCGCCAACATTTTATTACGGTATTTAGATGGATTTAATGATAAAAAGGCATTATCTAACCATGCGGAATGATAACCTTATGCCACATGGGGATTAAGACAAGATAGTTTGCAATTGAAATGATGTCAATAAAACATTCATGGGAACTTTGATGGCATGTCTTAAGACAGTGCTCCTAGGAATACAATGTTGGGATCCGTACAACGCGGCGGATTAAAATTTCTACGAATCCCGTCCCGAGGATCACTCGGTGTGCGTTTAAACCAAGACTAAGGAATCTGGATATTACCTTTTAGAACTCGTTCGCGGTTTCTACTTCGTTGAACAGGTGGGCTACCTCCTCGATCGCGAAGACGACTCATAGAATCGGCTTCCTCCACCGGTATCCACATGAAAAATTCCCGAACACGGCTACGGCAGCGTGCTAGCGCGCTCTTTTGCGTCTCTCTCTATTTTTCACTCTAGGGTTTCTCGCGGTTTTTCGAATACGCCGATCGAAAGTCCCGTAGGTTTTCTAAAACCTGTTCGGCGTATTTAATGCAAAATTAATCGTATTGATTTTTGAATTCAAACTTTAGATCGGATTAAATATATATTAATTAAATCTATCCGATAGATCTAATATAATAATATTTATTTAATCGAATTAAAAGCCAGATCTGAAATTTTGAATTCGAATCTAGATTAAAAATAATTAATTAAATCTATCTTATAGATTTAATCCAACCTATTTATTTAATCCAAATTTAAAAGCCTCCCGATTTAATTTATCTCAATAAATTAAATCCGAGAAATGATATCTATCTATTTATTTAAATCGAGATACTAATATCTCAATTTAAATTAAATAGACAATAATATCTTTATTCGAAAATTAAATGAGATACAATATCTCTTTGTTTTAGATATTTAATTTATCAAATAAATTAAACATAAAACAAATAATATAATAATAATATTTTAATCTCAATTAAATAATATCATTATATTATTTTCGAATTTAAATATATATATATATATATATATATATTTACCCAGATTAAACTCGTATTCATTAATCTCGCATTAATCTCGAGATTCAATGAACCCTGGACACTTTTACCCGTGTTGGATCATTCTTGTGTGCGACCTTCTCGCAGCCCATGTGAGATTGGCGGTGGGCCAAACACCGTGTCGCCCACAAATCGCAAGCGGCCTCTAGCAAGACATTGCGACTCCCCAATTCACATGGGATCGATGACACGATACAACCTATCGTACAACCATGTCACGTCCCTTTTGTCACGCGATAATTTGGTCAAGGATGAGGCATGGATAATGTCAACTTCCTTTTCTTGACCATTACTTTTCGATTCTCGAGTAGTCTAATAAGTGAAATGGAAACTCCTTTCCATCACGGTATGGCCATACATTTCTTAGACTCACTCATCGAGGGCCCCAAGATATCTCTCTACGAATGTGAGGGACAAATTCCATCTTGACCATTCACGTCCCTCCGCATGAAAACCACTCGATCCCGATCCAGCCTTTATCATCACCCGGTCAAAGGTGACTTTTGACTAGGTCAAAGACCGTGATTCATCATGTAGGAATCCATGATGATCTCAAGTCATAGGCGTCGTGACGCGGTTATACATGAGATAAGCCTTTATGACTAGATCCATGCGGCTTTCTCATAGTGGGTCGGTCCAAGACCTTGTACTCTTACAGTGCCCATGACTTTGATTTGTATCTCCATACCTCATCAAAGTCATACTGGTCTTAACTCATCTTCGCTCCCGCGTAGATGACCGACTAGGGGACATTTAGGATAATCTATAAGATGTATCCAGGATGCGCTTATCAATACGAACATGCAAACGAAAATGATAACTAAAGAGAATACTTTAAATAACTTAAATATCCAAAGTACAATGAATTGCCCCTAGGGCATAATTTCCAACATACAAATATTCCATACCATTAATTTAACATCGATAGATAAAGGCGTTGAGTTGCTTATGGTTATATGTTCATTTACCTTATCATCTTCAAAGCTTGCCAACAATGTTTAGGTCGGCCGAATACATTTTCGCAGAGAAGCATTGGGGTGTGTCCAAATGAACTCGATAAACATCCAAGCTTGGTGTCCACCGTGAACCAAGTGGGAATGCTAACCTGAAACCACGTGGAAAGAATATTAAAACCATCCAAGCACAAACAAACCGCAATAAAATGTCATTAGAAAAAAATTATGCTACCAAAAAAATTATGATGCTAATGCAAATCAAGAACCATACCACCTCAAACAGCTCTTTCTTTTTCTCCTCAATTGAAATCTAAATTGTGAAATTCCTCATTATCCACCATTGAAATTTAATTGGAAAAAAAGTCCAAAAGCCAAGGTACTTTTAAAATAGAACAGCTTGACATACCACTTGTCTAACCAAGAACTCGTTGAAAAATACAACCAAATTTTACCTTCCCATAATCTTCAAATCACAAGCACCTCTAGTAATCTCCCACAACTTCAATGAACCAGTAGTATCCTACAAAGAATCCATATATCATATCACAAAATCGTGGAAACAAAGACTAGCAACGAGCAGCGTGAGAAAATCAAAACATCATTAACATAAACATGGATTCAAATTATAACATCATAATTTCAATCATAAAATGGAAAATCATCGTACCACATCCTAATACGGAAAGAAACTCTTCGTGGGATGACAAATACTATCATCCCCTCATCGTACAAACTAATATGGAATAAATAAAATATGCCGCTTCTTCAAAAGCATACATGCAATGGATATAACAAGTTTCCAAAACAATATGCCGCTTGATAGACAATATAACGTGGTCTTTAATCAGTAGTATAAGATTACAATAAGAAAATAAAGGCAACTTACGTGAGTAGATCCTTCGAATGACACCCTTGCCCTAGAATTGGAAAAATTTGAGTAATGAGGGCTTAGTTAGAGGTATTAAACAAAGTTTACCCAAAGAAGAAAAAACTTGAAAACTTACAACGGTGGCGGCAATGTTGTCACAACTAGTTTCAATGCTCGAGCTAGAAAATAATTACCTTAAGAATTGGACTCACGGGTGATCTTCGGTCAACGGACAAGCATACAAAGAGAGTCTCCGGAGTGAGCAAACTAGAAGGGGTAAGGCAACTCGTGCAAGGAATGAGACAAGAAAGAGCTCAAGCTAGATAAAGAAAAAGAATGAGAGGAGAGGCCGAGAGATTTCGCGTGGCTAGGGCAAATAGATCAAAAAGCAAGAGAGTTAATTATATCTCACATTTGAGATCGAAATCATTTTCCGTCATAAATTGTGATGTAATTCGTTTTCCATAGTAAAATTTTGTGACGGAATTCATTTTTCGTTGCAAAAGTTTGAAACAATTGTTTTGCGACAGATTTTTTTCCATCGCAAATTCCATCACAATTTGCAACGGATTTTTTCCGTCGCTATTTTGGCATTTTCTAGTAGTGCTAAGGACGCAAGTCCACTAGGCCCTACAAGAGCGACCCAAGGACACACCTACTAGGCCCTATAGCCCACTCGCATGTCCCCATCATGAAACCTACTTTACTTTACTTAAGTTCTTATTTTTCCTTGAAACCTTGATCCTTTGTGCTCTCTTATCAACCTTCGGCCTTAGCTCCCCAAAACACATCGAAAAGTGGTTTAATAAGGTTTTCAACACATTAGAGGAGGTAGAAGGAAGTAGGAAGAGAATCCATAAACTCTTACCTTGGATCTTGCTTCCTATCTTTCTCTTTGAGCTCTTAAGTTCTTTAAGTTGGTTCTCTCTTCCCTTGGCTTCTATGTATTTCGAAATTTCAGCAAGAAAATGAAGAGAAAAGGCCTTAAAATATTTCCCCTTGAGGCCTCCTTGGTCCCCAAGAAAGCTTGTGGCTTGCTCAAGACTCTTTCTCCTTGGATTTCCTTCCTTTTCTCTAGAATTTTCCTTATGCTTCTAGAGTAATCTTTGACTTGCCTTTGCTTCTTCCTCAAGGCTGAATATCATTGGCTTGTGGGAGAAGATTTTGGTCTTAAATAATGGTTAGAAACCATGCAAAATATCCCTCGGTATATTACTAAATTACCCTTACATTTTCTTCACTCTTCATGGGTTTTTCATGTCCAAGCTTGGACTTTTCTTTAGTTCTTCATGGCTGCACGTTTTTAATGGTTGAAAGAGGGGTTTGATTTTGTCTCCAATTGCTTCAAAAGAAGCTTTCATTTGGTCCTTGTTGGTGTTTTTCCATTGGTCCATTTTTCCTAGACTTTGACTTCTTTATATTAGCTTAAAGGGTTAAGGAGCAAATTTACCAATAAACTATTGGTCCAGGAGCACCCAACACAATAAACTCTTATCGGACCTTAAATACCAACCAACTTTTAAAAATATTCATTGAGCTCAATAACGTTAAGGTCAAACTAACGTCCGTCGACTTCATCTCTTTCCCTCTCTCATTCATTCGCCCGGGCTTCGTTGAAGAGATCCACAACCACCCTTCCTCCGATCATCACTACCTCAGCCCCTTTCCTCCTTCCATCTTCCCGATTCAGCTCCTACTTCCTACGTTTCAAGGATTACGCATGACAGTCCCGCCTATGGCAACAACGAGACGCGACGACTCGAGTACGAGCATCGAATCTTTTTGTCCTACATCTGAATTTTCTTTATATATAAATGAAGAAATACCCCTAAATATGGACTTGAGCTTGGATTTGAGTTTGCCCTTTGTTCCCAAAACCATTTCGAGTTTCTCGGTGAGGTCTCTAAGATTGAGCCGAGCACGAGAAATTAACAATGCTTGACGATATTGTCAAGAGATGGAGGATGAAATGAGGAAGATCGAAGCCTTTAAATGTGAGCTTCCTCTTTGCATGTTGCTCATAAACGATGGTAGGTTCTCTATCCCCGAATTTTCGAGAGGACAATTTGTTTATGACGTTTTTTTTGAAATTTTTTGGCCGAGAATTTTTCTTGGGTGTGTAGCCGTAACGAGGTTAAAGGAAGAGAAGGTACGGTTTGGGGAAGTGCTAGATCGACCGAAATTGAAGAGTTCATAACATTGAAATCAAATTCTGGAGAAAACCAACAATTAACTACGGAAAAAGATAGCCGTGACAAGAAGCATTGGATGAACTCGCTCAACCGTGGAGCGCCGAAACCAAATTGGTAATTTGAAGTGTTCCTTCAAATTTCAATTTCAGCAGATGGTTTTTAGAAAATAGTGTAACCCGCAAGTGAATTGATTTCTTTCGGTACTTTCGGGGAAGTGAAAATGATCGATTTGTGCCGTAGAACCCAATTCACAAAATCTGAAAAACGAGAGGAGGGGCACCTTTCATGAAAATTTGGGCATGTCAATGTCGTGACGAAGGAAGACAAGGAAATCTCACAAGTTCCTAGAGTCGGAGAAAGTCGTGGCTTTTACGGACGCATCGGTAATTTGTGCTCAATGAACATTTTAAAAAGTTGGTTGGTATTTAAGGTCCGGATAAAAGTTTATTGTGTTGGGTGCTCCGGACCAATAGTTTATTGGTAAATTTGCTCCTTAACCTTGGCTTAAATTTTGCTTGAATCAACTTCATTCTTCCCTTGACTAGAATTTGGATGAATTTTAAGGCTTATGAAGGAAGATTATTTGACTTCCATTTGCCTCTTAATCAACTTGTATAAGTACCTTCGATGCTACCAAAATTTAACTAAGCACCGCAAGTGTACGAGTCATGAAAATAGTAAGTGGCAAATCAAGGTCATCCCACGAGACTCAATCAAACTAGTGATTAGGTATCAAATTTCATTTTTTCATTTAAGTTGAGCAAATAAGAATTGTTTTCAATAACAAGTAAAACAAAAGAATCTAATAAAAATAAGCACTTTCGAGAGAGAGAGAATTCAAATATCAAGGAGGAACCTAGAGATACTAATCCCTTCTTTGTTTCTTAGATTTTATTCTCACTAAATTAATTCTAACTTAACTTTATCGTTAATCTAGAGTATTAATATTTATAAGTGCCTGTCGGTCCACTTACACACCTACCTCAAATAATTATGCAATGTCTCACATAATTAACTAAGGTGCAATTCAAATCGGGCTCACTCTAATTTGACTATGCGGAGCTTCTAGGTATATGTCTATCCTAGACGCAAATTAGATTAAAACCTAATTTCACATTATTTAATCCAAGGTCAATTTAAGATTCCCTTCGTCAAGTTCAATCCTAAATCCCCGAACATGCTTAATGGTGGCCAATCACTAAGCAATAAATAATAAACACAAGATTAAATAAACTGATTAAAATTAAGCAAAACTAATGAGTGAGAACAATTTCTAAGTCTCAAACAAGTTCATAGTACTCTAGGTTGAAAAGAAAATTAGCCACACATGGCTATAAGAAAATCCATAACAAACTTAAGAAATTCAGATTCAAGCATAAAGAGAAGAAGAAGAAGAAAGAAGAGATCCTAGAACAACTCGCTTTTTGAATTGATATCACGCTCTGCTTCTTCTTTTCTTCTCCACAAAATCTCACGCTCAAAAATTCCCTCGCGTCTCGTGCCTCTCTTTAATATATAGATTTTAGGTTCCAATTTCCATTCAATTCGTGGGCCCCCCTTTAATTCAATGGAATTAATCTTCTTCAATTCTTTGCTCCTCCCCACGTGCGGACATGCAGCTATCCTTGACCTTCCCATTATCATCTTCAATTTTATTCAATTTCGTGGGACCCAATGCCATTAATTCCAATGCCATTAATTCCCACGGTCACAACATTCAATTTGTTCCGAAAAATCACCTTCCCCGATCCTTATGCCAATGAGAAAGAAAAGGAAATTATATGTTAATCATAATAATAATAAAATTGAATTTATCCAAAACCTCTCATTACTATGATTTATTTCCTAAACTCAAAAACTTGTATTTGAAGTTGGAATCCCTAAACAATGCATCCAAATTGATATCTCTTAAAATCTCAATAAAATCTCTTCAATTTAGTATTGATGACTTCCAAAATATATCAAAATATATCTCAAATCAATTAAAAATAGGAAGTCATCACACTCACTTACCCAAAGTCCAACTTAATCCCTAAGTTGCCACTTGTCAAGTTTGGGTTTTTCTCTTTGACTTTGCATTTAACATGTGAATTTTTGTGCAAGCTTCCTCCCTTTTCTCTTGTGGCCGGCACCCTCATGGCTTATTGGGGAAGATTTTGTGTTGTAATTATGCCTATTTGACTCTTGCACGCTAAGTTGGCTTCTCAAGCAAGCCTTTTGTCTTTATCATGAATCAATCTTCTTGGGCAAGTTTCTTGATTATCTTCCTATATAAGCTTATTGACTTATTCATGTGACAAGCTTCTTAAATACTCTTTTCTTCTTATTTCCTAAAAATGCAAGGAACCCTCATCAGTTCAGGAAAGGTCATGTGCATAACTATTTTAGCACATTTTTGCTCGGCTAATTGTCATATACCTTAGGACATATTTGAATAGCATTTTTACCAACCGATTAACTTTGTATAAGTGTCTTATGTCCTTTTGCATTGACACTATAATTTCTATAGCCCTTGAGCTCTTAGTCAAAATACTCATGCAAAAGGGAGTGCAAAATGTCTTAAAATACATCAAGAAGGCACTTAAAAATCCCCTAATCAACTAGCGTAGTGCCCTTTCAAAATACCCTCTTAACTTGGTCTATTTTGCAAGTTTCGTTGACTTTTCTCCCTCTCCCTTGCTTTGCATGAATTTGAGGCTTATTTAAGAAGCCTCTAACTTATCTTTATGACATAAATACGTGCTTATGTATCTCTTATAACAATTGACTAAATTTCCCTTTCATTTCATTTCCTCTCACATAGCTTCTTCCATAAGCTAAGTTTTCAAAAAGCTTCTTGACTTATTATTTAATAGATTCATTATTCTCCTTTTCCATCTTTATTATTTCGAAAAGCATAATACTCATAGGATATCCATGCTTTATTTTTAATTAATCCAATATAACATTTCCAAAATTTTAAAATCACACCTCCTAAATTGGGTCTAGTCGTCCGCCTAATTTAGGCTTATCTTCAAGTCTTTAGGCCCAAAGTTCAGGATATTACAAGTACAAGAAATTAACTTGAATGATTGATTTGTGTGTGTGATACCTTGTTGCTTGAAAAGGAATGAAGACAAGGTAATTATGGTGTTTGACACTTATGATTAGAAGTTTGTTTGAGAAGTCCGGGTGAAGACTTTAAACTCGGCGCTTCTTGGGAGGCAACCCAATGTATGATTTGATGTTTTATTTGATTTTGTAGGATTGTCGAAAGCCCCACGATGAGGTGTTCCACTTTGATAGCAAGGATTGAAAGTGCAAGTCAAGAAGAAATAGGGGAGTTTTCTTATACTTTTCTTTGATTTGTTCTATTTGATTGTTGATGATATATTGCTTTGGAAATGAGTGTTGGTCTTAGTTGGATATGCATGTGATGACTATTGAATAGTTGTTAGCACTTAAGCTGTTTAATTAGTAGAAATCTAACATCTATGATTTGGTGTTACCTTTACACTTTAAATATGGTTGCCCTTCACTTCCATTACTTTTTGTTACTTATTTATATTGAGGACAATGTGACATTTAAGTGTGAGGTGAGGGTATCCTTGATTTTACATGACTTGCCTTGTCCTCAATAATTTTTTTTTTTTTAAAAATTCTTATGGAAGTTTGAATTTTATTCATGAGCATATTTTGTATATTTAAAGTAAATTTTGAAGATATTTGGAGAGTTATCTAAGCAATTTTAAGAGATTTCTACTAGATTATATTATTATAAGATCAAATCAAATTGGTACATCATTTATGAGATCTCAACTTAGAAAATAAGTTTTTAAGTTTATTTTAAAATAAAAAATAAATAGAATCAGTTTATTATTTTGATTAATATATTATTTTCTTTTAAAAAGAACATAAGGCTTGAAGGAGCGGGGAGCCCAGATTGTTTTGACGCAATTGAAGAAGAATTGAATAGACAAATGGGTCCCAAAAATTAAAAAGAAAAAGAAGACCTAAAAGCTACAAGAGAGGGAGGCGCAGAGGAAGGCTATGGGGATGCACGGTGAGCACTAGCTACTTGAAGAGAGAAAATAGAGCTAGCGGCCTTGAACTTCCGGGGTTCGCGTACCCACACCATCGCATCTTCTTCCTCATTGCGATATCTTCACCTTCATCATTGCCGGCGAGATTCTCCTATCTCCACCCACCAGCACCTTGATTCATCCACTTTCTCGCGTTGCCGGAAAGCTTTAGGAACAAACCGGACTCGATAAAAGAGGAGGCAAGCTGCAATAGAGAGGGGATTGGTATTCAATGTGCTGATTCTATTTTCTTGGTTTTGTTCACTTTTCCGTATCTTATCTTTTTCCATTATGAATCTGAACTCGGAATCTTGTGTTGTCATGAATCTGTTTAAAGTTATGTGTAGCTAGTTTGTTTTGGAACCTAGAGTTCCTATGAACTTATAAATGGATTAGACTTCGTTTTCATTGTTTAGTTATAATTATTATTAATTTTGATTACTTAATCTTGTTGAGCTTTATCTATTTAGTGACTAGCCATCATTGAATATGATTTTGAGCATTAGGATTTACCTTGACGAGTGCGATTTTAATTAGGCTATGAGATTAAGTAATATGGGATTGATTATGATTTAATTTGTAATTAGGATATATAGACATATACCTAATGGCCCCATATAATTGTTCAAGAGTGTGTTCAATTTTTGTTGCCTCTTGAGTAACTATGTTATACATAACAAGTTATACTCGAGAGAGAGGGTGCACTCGAGATTGACAAAATTAATATTAAGGCTAATTAAATTAGTGAAGTTGAGGTTTATAAAGCTCATAAGGGATTAGTGACTCGGGTTGCTCATTTGATTATTGTCGTAGTTTGTTTAGTTTAATTTTATTTTTAATTTCTTTTACCTTAATTAAATTCAATTTGGTTTGTCAACTCAAACGAAAGTGTAAAATTAATGTTTAACTAAGTTTGTGATGCTAAGTCCTCGTGGAAACAATATTTTTCTTATCACTTTATTACTTGATACTACCGCATACTTGCGGAGTTATAGGCTATAAAGTTTTGCCATGAGCATTGTCACAATTGGTTTACTTTAAACATATGAAAATGAGTGCATTTGATTAAGAATTGATTCTATGTTCTTTTAATGTTAGTAAAGAGGTAAAAATTTGGTTTGGGTACTTTACTTTATAATGTCAAAGAACTCGTGAGGAATTTGAGCCTAAATTTTAGTCTTTCTAAGAGAGAGTACATTTATTGTGATTTTATCTCTAGAACTTGTTTTGAAACTCTTTTGAAATCGAAAAAAATTCCTTTTCATACATAAAGATGATTTAGGCATTTATTTTTATTAGTTACTCTAGTAAGTGCTAAGTGAAAAAAAGTGATTGAAGGGGTTGAAAAAAAAAAAAAAAAAAAAGAATAAGAAAAAAAAGAATAAGAACTATAATAACAACTACGTTGACATTTCTAGATTTGACTTAGTAGCTCGGGGGGCACCTCTTCACCAAGTGTTGGCACTAGCGTCAAATGGTTAAGTTAAAGAGGGTCATGAGTTGGGCTTAAAGCCTCTTGAGGTGCTTGTTAGAGTAAGCGAGTAACCGGTGTTGCATCATCCATATGTAGGGTTGCATAAAAAGGAGACTTACAACAGCTCAAGATAAAAAAACCCCTTCATTCTTCATATTATTTATCGAATTACTTAGCATTTTATCTATTATCAAAGTCCTTTTGATTTATGTATGTAATGGAGTAATATAGTGGAGAATGAGATGAGGAACAAGCTTATGGTAGTTTAGTTGCAATAGGTGGAATTGAGTGAAACACAAGCCCTTAAATATCTTGAGAAATGAGTGTAAATACTTGACTTGTGAGAGACATTCTATTATGATTTACCTTTGCCAAATTAATTACCTTGCTACTTGCATTTGTGGAAGGTGGAAATGATTGTTGAGAAAGCTTGTTTCATGAAAGTTTGAATTGACTTCAATTTTGTAGTGCTTTTGTGAAAATCTTGCTTCCATGGTTTTCATGAATTTGGTTTGTCTTAATATTAAAAACATTGAGGACAAGATTTGATGCAAGTGTGTGCGAGTGTGATGACTTCCTAATTTTAATGTATTTGAGGTATATTTTGATATATTTAGGAAGTCATTAATACTAAATTAAGAGATTTGTTTTGAGATTTTAAGATATATCAATCGGATGCATCATTTGTGAGGTTTCAATTTAAAATAATTTTTTGTGTGTTTAGGTAATAAATAATAGTAAGAAGTCTTCTTAAAAAAGAAATTATTATTATATTATTTCCTTTTCTTTTCTTTGTCACGGTGAGAGCACAGCGACGGCATGGAATTGATGGCACCATTTTGGACAAATGGGTCCCACAAATTAAAAATAAAAAGAAAACGTAAAAGCTACAAGAAAGGGAGGCGCATGAGAAGGCTGACATATTTTGGGGACGCGGCTTTGGTCCATTGCATAGTCCCATCTTTGCCCTCCAATTACACAAAACAACGTTGTCTTGGGCCAAAAACAATGAGTAAAGTTCCCTTTGAAAAAAAAAAAAAATTAATCCCGTTGAATTGTACTAAAAAGATACTTTAGGATATTAACTGCTACGGAAAAAATATGTCATGATCTAAAAAAATTATTTTAGGATCTTCAAAAAATATTTTAGGTCGACTCGGTACTAAAAAGATGCTTGAGAATACTCAACGGTATTGAAAAAAAATCTCATGATCTTGAAAAAATTTCCGAAGTATATTTTTAGTATCGTTAGTACACGAAATATTTTTTCAAGATCATAATGTATTTTTTCAGTACCGTTCGGTATGCTCAAATATTTTTTTAGTATCGTTAGTACCCTGAAATATTTTTTCAAGATCCTAAAATAATTTTTTCAAGATCATGATGTATTTTTCGAGTAGCGGTTAGTATTATAAAGTATCTTTTTAGTATCATTCGGTGCCTTTTTTTTTTTAAAGGGCACTAACTCATTGTTTTTGGCCCAAAATGACGATGTTTTGTGTATTGGAGGGTAGCGGATGAAACCGTAAGCGGACCAAAGCCGCGTCCATGTTTTGGATGGTCCGAGCACGGTGAGCGTAACATGAGAATGAGAAACAGAGAGATTCGAGTTGAGCACCGCAGCGGTCCTTCACATCCACCACCAAGGCCGTCGGCGAGTCTCGTCTTCACACCGTCTTGACACGGAACTCGATGAGCAAAGCCCGGCACGGAAAAGGAAGAAATAGAGTACAACGACAAGTTCTGAAAACGAGAAACAGAGAGACAAGCCATTCACTATTCAGTCTCCTTCCTCGGCTCGCCATCAACCGAATCATTGGGAGCACTTGTGTTCTTAGCAGCATTGCTATGTTTTTATTCCCTTTCCCTTTGATTATCGATCCTGAATTTGGAATTTATTGCTATGTTGATGGATTAAAGCCATGTGTGGCTGATTTATTTTGCAACCTAGAGGAGCTATGAACTTAAATGTGGATTAGATTTTGCTTTCATTATTTAGTTATAATTAATATTAATTTTGTTTACTTAATCTTGTTTAGATTTACCTATTTAGTGATTGACCATCATTGAATATGAGTTTGAGCATTAGGATTTACCTTGACAAAGGAAATTTTAATAGGCTTTGAGATTAAGTAATATAGGATTAAATTACAATTTAATTTACGATTAGGATAGACATGTACCTAATAACCTCATATAATTGTTGAAGGGTGTGTCGAGTTATATTGCCTCTAATTTTGTTAGACATAATAATTTACACTTAAAAGAAGGTTGTGAGTGGACCGACATGCATTTATAGCTATTTATACTTGGAGACTAAGAAAATTCATATTAAGGCTAATTAAATTTGTAAAATAGAGATTTATGAAGGTAATAAGGGATTAATGACTCGGGGTTGCTCATTTGATTATTGTGGTTGTTTTTTTTTAAAAAAATTCTTTTCACTTAATTGAATTCAATTTGGGTTGCTCAACTTAAATGAAAGTGTAAAATTAACGCTTAAAAGAAGTTGTGGGTACCAAATTCTCGTGGGAATGATATCTGTTACACCTCCACCGGTCTCGCCCTTTTGGGTGGCGGGATAGAGGGATTCCTTTTTTACTTTACCTTTTTCTTATTATTAGTCCAATTAATTAGAAAACAGAGTATGTGCAACAGAGCACAGGATCGGTTTGGACAAACTACGTACTGGTAAAAAGAAAAAGTCAACAAAAGTAAAGTCCCAGGAGGGTTAAGATACAGTCATCCGGTAATAAAGGCCAAAATATATGTACAGTCATCCCAAAAAGTAATTTTTATACAAGATATGATAGGGCATCCCCTTATCCTTCATCTGCTCCGTCTCCCTTACCTTTGCAAAAAGGCCTTTACAGCTAGGCACGCTCCCCTGTATCACCAAAAATTCCTGGAGTCCGAATTTGGCCCCAGAGTAACCATCAATACTCATGCATTAAATGTGTGACGTGTATGCATGCAACCATATAAGTATGTGAATACAGATGAATGTACCAAATACCACCATATGCAAACGAAACGCACATAATAACACGTCTTAGCTCCGTTGGGCCGCCTTACCAAGACGCCCCGAAAGCCCAAACCTGTCTCCGTTGAGTCTCCCCACAAGCAGACCCCGGTAGACACCGCCTATTTCCATTGAGTCGCCACATAAGTAGACCCCGGAAGGCACCCTTGGCGCTAGGGACACATCACAATCATGCTTTGCATGCATATTTGGAAAAACAATATAAAAACAATACATATGGCAAGCAACACATACATCAAACACATAAAAGTGCCGAGTAAGGTGGTTACTATCTAGTGTGTGGACACGATTTTAATATTTTTATGCCTGATGATTATTCCAAAAATACCTTTGGCCTAAATACATCAAAATATACCATTTTAAGTATTTACAAAAATACCCTTACATTTATTTTGCTAAAACGGAGCTCAACACAAAATTTTCGAAATCCGGTGATTCGGCCCAACTTCTATGAGTTTTAATAAATTCCAAAAAATTATTTGTGCATGAAACCAGCACAATTTGAACTATTAAAAAGTATATTTTCCAGGAAAAATATAGCCAGACTCTGAAAGTACTTTTATTTTGGCGTGTTTCTTATTTTCTCCACCTTGGTCGATTTCGCCCCGATGCACTCGAGCCAACTTTGACAATTTTTATCTCCTAGTAGGAAAATTCAAAAATTACAAAATTATACATCTTGGCAAACCTTAGGAAGTTTAATTTCTTCTTGAAAAATTTCAGCTTCATTCAAGGTCATTTGATATTTTAAAAACCGAGTTGAAGCACCTCGCTAGTAATTTCCAGAATTGCTAAAAGACTTAGTTTCAAGACTTTTTCGGTGATTTCAAATTCGGAAACTAAAACCATGACTATACCCTACACAAAATCATGTTTCAGAGCCATCGGTGACCTTAAAAATTAAAAAATCCAGCCCTAACACCAAGCACCAGACTTTTACACGAAAATGTTTAATCAAGAACTTAAGAAGATGAAGTTGTTGGTGTTACCTAAAATTGGAAGAACAGTGGATGAGCTTGGGATCTTGAGCTTGGAGCTTTAGCTATGGTGGTTGGCTGGATTCTCCTTTGGCTTCTGGAAATTTTGTGCTCAAGGTGAAAAGAAGAGGAAAATTACCTTTTTAATAAAGGTAAAATTGATCTAGTGAAAGTAGAATTAACCGGCGTAAATTTCTGGCTTTTGTGTAATAAATAGGATCTACTTTTTCTTGACTTTTTGCCCAAGAATTTCCAGAGCTTTCCAGGGGCTTCAGGGTTCTGCCATGTGGAAAAATTGCCCCCAAAATATCTGGATATTTTCTTCTTTTGGGGTTACCCGTTTTGGCCCGAAACTTTTAGAAATTGCAATTTTGGCCCTTAACTTTTTAATAATTACCAAATTTGTCCACATCATTCCACCTGCCCAAAAGGACCTTTATACGCCATTTGGGGCCCATACTTCTGCGCAAATACATTTTTGTCCATTTATTCCCATTTTGCCCTTTTTCTTTAAACGTGTGACCGCAGTTTGACTTTTACACCGACTTTTCTTTCTTTTTCTCCTAGTAAATATTTTTTAATGATTAAAGGGAGTGTGTGACACCTAAGGGGCCCCACACATTTGGTCCCCGGTATTTAATTCCCTTTTTCCTCACTTTATCAATCCAGTTCCCGATCTACTGTCCGTGTCCGTCGGGTCCCGCCGACCAACAAGGTATTTCGCTTTGCACTTTTCTTTATCTTTTTTAGAATTTTCCTTCTTGAATAGACACTCCTAGGGGGACGCTCTCCAAACTTCATGGAGTGGCTTCCACACTGACCCACTCGGTCAAAGGAACCCCTAATTGGCCCCGTTTTCGGTTAATCGCTTGTGGGACCCACACGACACATTTTGGCTAGAGTATGACTTAAATCACCCGGGTTTCTTTTCCTCCTCATGGTAAACAAAATTCAGAATTATAAGATCAAAGAATTGACCATTTCGCCCTTGCTTTTACTCCTTTAGATTATTTCTCCAATAGTGATAATAATCGAAAATAAAGCTTCTCATTAATTCAACAATAATTACAAGTACAATAATTACAACAGTAGGAGTGTTACAATATCTTAATTACTCTTTATTACTTGCGGATTTTTAGGCAATATATTTTGTCCTTATCAAGTTTTTGGCGCCATTGTTGGGAACTTGTGTGCCACAATTGTCTTGGTTGGAATTGATTAACCATTAGTAGTTTAAGTTTGAGTTGATAAATATTTTGTTTCTTTTCTTTTTGTTTATTTAGCAAAAAATTAATAAAAAAAATGGATTTCAATTGGTAACCAACTGATCTTAATATTAAAAAGGACATTATTTTCTTTTTGTGTGTGTACATATAAATCACAAAATTTTATTCCAACAACCACACACAAATCGTATAAAAAACTACACATACACATATAAAACATCACTTAGTTATTGTAATAAAGAGAAGGGGCGATAGAAATGGTACTAGGGGATTCAAACATGAACATGATTTCTCATCATCCTCTTCAGCTTCGCTACTTTCAACACCATGGTCACATATATTTCGTCTCGCCACGTCATCTACTCGGCGAAACACAGCATACCTCCAACTCTTCTTTAATAAGAGAGTCCCAATGGCCGACCAAAACCCAACACCAAACCCAATAGCTATGACAAAATAAAACCACACTTTTTCGAATCCCTATCATCCTCACCATCTCCATCTCCATCTCCATCTCCGAGCCTTCACTTTCATTAGCATGGTTACACTTATTTGCAAGTGGAAATCCACAAAGATGAGGGTTTCCAAAGATAAATCCGTTGGTCATCCAAAGTCAAAAATTGGTTTTCTGTTGGAATTGGTCCGAAAGATTGTTGTATGACATGTTCAAGTGGCTCAGTGCTGTTAAAGAAGACATTGTCTCTGGAATTCTTCCAGAAAAATTATTACAAGAGATATCAAAAGATTCAAGCGATTTAATATCTCCTATTCTTTCTGGAATCTCTCCTTTCAAATGATTGTGCGACACATTTAAGCCAAGCAGTCGAGTGAGCTGAGTTATACTTTTAGGAACAACTCCTACCAGATTGTTATCAGAAAGATCCATGTTCACTACCAACTTCAGTATTTTGATGTAATCAAGTACTGTCCCCTTGACAACTTGCTGAACATCCTCGGTGGGCCACTCATCAATGAAGTCTGTTCTATAAAAATCGATATCAAATCTTACTTTGGCTTCATTTGAGCTGTTGGATTTAATCATTCCACTAAGATCACCAATGCAATGAGGTATTGAACCCATTAAGTTGTTACTTGCAAGGTCCAAGATCTGAAGTGATTTGAGTTGACAAAGTTGTGGAGGAATGCTACCATTCAGCTTGTTTTGTCGCAGTCTAAGAATTTGTAACATGGGAAAAATGTCCCCATTCCATGGAGGAATACCTCCAACAAATTGATTCTCACCAACATCCATAATCACCAATTGCTTTAAATTTATTGAATATGGAAGCTCCCCATTAAGACTGTTATTGTTCAAATGCAACCACAACAATGAGGAAAGATTACCAAATGTGCTTGGAATACCACCTGATAGTTTGTTGGATGACAAGTTTATTTCCTCCCATTGTGTATTATCCCGCCAGCAATCTGGAATTTCTCCTGACAATCTATTCTTTGACAGATCAAGTCGAAACAAGTTGAAAATCTTACACATTGACTTTGGTATTGAACCATATATGGAGTTATTCCCAAGAAGCAAATACTGCAACCCAGGCATTATTTCATCAATACTTGTAGGCAATGATCCACTGATCTTGTTACCAAAGAGGTTCAATAATTTGAGCTGCTCAAACGACCATCCTCTAAAAATAGATATTGAGCCTCTCAAACTATTGAAAGAAAGATCTAATTGATCTAGTTGCACAAGTTGGCCAAAATTGTCTGGAATGTCACCATGTAAATAATTATTGGCAAGACCAAGGTATTGCAAATTTACAAGCTGACCCAAACTTCGTGGAATGGTGCCTTTGAGACGATTGTTTGAAAGGTCAAGTAACTGCAGGTTCACCAATTGTGAAAGACTGCTCGGAATAAACCCTTCTAATTGATTTCCAGCAAGACGCAAGAAAGTTAGATTCAGGAGCTGTGCAAGGCTTTCGGGAACTGTTCCATTCAAATGACCGCTAGCAAGTTCAAGTCTTGTCAACTTTGACAACTTTCCTAGAGAAGTGGGAATGGGACCATAGAATGTGTTTTCTAATATATGAAGGTCCTTTAGATTTTCAAGTTCCCCCAACCAGCTTGGTAAACAGTCTTCAAATGTAGTATTGCTCAAGTCAAGGTTTTCAAGATCATACTTGACACATCCAGATTCAAAGCTTCCAAAAGCTTTTCCGTGGAAGTTGTTGGTTGAGAAATCTAGCCTTTTTAAACGGCACATGTTCTTTAGAATCAAAGATAGAGAGGATTCTAGAGAAGTGAAATTATTTGAGGAAAGCATCAGTTGGCGAAGGTTGGTTAGCTGGCCTAACCAAGATGGAACAGAACTTGTAAGATTGTTGGAAGAAAGGTCAAGGATTCTTATGGAAGACAAATTCTGGAGAGCAAGTGGAAGCGGACCCTGAAGTCTATTGAAAGCAACATCTAGTTCCTCAAGCTTATCAAATTTACTGAACCACAATGGCAAAGAGCTGACATTATTGAAAGTAAGGGCAAGGACTCTAACAGAAGTCATGTTTTGGAAGACATCAAGACTGCGACTTTCAAGTGAATTGTAAGTAAGATCGAGCACTTGAATCTTTGAAATATAGGTAAAATTAGGAGAGTGATCAATAGGAGGGATCAAGGAGTGAATTTCACACTCAGCTAAAGTCAGATGTGATAAAGAAGGAAGCTTGTAAAATACCTGGAACACATCACGTGCTCTCCCGAGGCCAACACCATGCATGTCAAGGCTTTGCAGTGAGTGAAGCCTAGAAACCCAGTTCATGTCAGTGACTTGGAAGTCATTGACGCTAAGATCAAGATGTTGTAGGTTGGTGAAATTGCCAAGACTATACGGAATCTTGCCGCTAAAATTAGCATTAGAGAGAGATAGATATCTCAGCTGATTCGTAGAAGCAAAGAAGAGAGGAATTGGAGAAGCATGGAATTGGTTTCCACTCAAGTCCAAGTAACTCAAGTGTTCCAATTGCACAAGAGATTGATCAACTTGTAAAGCTTCAACAGATTGTTGGCTATAGTCACAAGATTCACTTGTTGGGCTATAACATGGATTCCTCAGATCAATCTTGAGAACATGGCCACTAACAGTGTCACAGGTTACAGCATTCCAGTGGCAGCAATCACTATTGGAATGCCAAGAAGAAAGCCTATGAGATGGATCATTGAGGGTTGCTTTGAACTTGAGAAGTGCTTGCCTCTCTTTTTCTAAGCATCCCACGCTTGAATTTCCACTCAAGCATATTCCTATAATTTCAGACAGCAACAAGAGGACGGAAAAACGAACACTGAGAGAAGTATTCTTCATGATTTGCCTATGAATTCACGTTGCTTTTTTTATAACACATATAGCGCAGACCACAAATATATATAATATTTGCAGTGCCATTTCACTTGTGGGTAATTTTGCAAGGTGAAAACTCTCTTCTTGTGAAAACTAATAAGTGGAACTATGGCCTGAAGAGTTGACCGAGTCAGAGGAGACGTTCGTTTTACTCACATTCATTACGATAAACGAATCACTTTCTTTATGGCAAGTGGATCTTGAATATTAGGTGATGGCGTGGACCGCCTGAGAACCCCCTCATCTTCCCATCTCATCGTCTTCTTTTTCTAAGCATTAGATCAATATTTGTGAATGGTTCACATTTGATTTTTTTTTTTTTTTATAAAATTATTATTAAAATGTTAAATAAAAAAGGAAAATATTTATTTAAATACAAATTGTTAAATTTTGATATGAATAATTTCATACTATAATAAAGAAATAAAAAATAATATCTTGTATAAATCTAAATCTAAATCTAAATCTAAATCATTCAAATATTAATCTAGTAATTAGAAAAGAAAGAGGAGGGAAGAGGATGGAAAGGGAATAGGAGGTGTTTTAAGTTGGGATTGGACTGAGTCTTCTCACCGGCTGCAGGACGTAGCGATTTTTTATGGATTCAAGACGTGTGTTTTGGTTAGATTTAAAGTGAATAGATAATTATTGGGAAAATCACACATAGATTCCAAGGACCAGAAAAAAAAGTCTCATTATAGATTACCTTATCAAAAAAGTCCTTAGGGACTTCAGTGATATAAATTCTAAATGTGAAATTACCATATTGCCCCTTAGTAATTGATATTTGGATATTATATGATATTAAGTTATATGATTAGGTTCAGGTACTTGTTAATTGACACTCTAGGCCTTGTCAATATAGGCACATCCACTTGTCAACGAGAGCTATTTTAGTTAACATAGATGGGCTTGTCAATGATCACTCTATGATTTGTCAATATAGTCACGTCCACTTGTCAATGAGAGCTGTTTTAAATTGTACTAGAAAAATGACAATAGTTAACATAGATGGGCTTGTCAATGACCACTTTTCGACTTGTCATTATAGGCATATAAGCATGTTAAAATAGGCACATACACTTGCCAATGCTATAGACACATAAACTTGCCAAAATAGGCACATAAACTTGTCAAAATAGGCACATAAACTTGTCAAAATAGGCATATACCGCCAATATATAACTTGTTAAAATAGGCACATACACTCGCCAATGTATAACTTGTCATTATAGGCACATAAAATTGTCCAAATAGGAGCATAAATTTGTCAAAACAGGCACATATATTTGCCAATATACAACTTATCAAAATAGACACATAAACTCGCCATTACAGGCACATAAACTTGTCATAATAAGCACATAAACTTATTAAAATATATCTCAACAAGTTTATTTTGACAAGTTATACATTAGCAAATATATGTGCCTATATAGGTACATAAACTTATCAAAATAGACACGTACACTCGCCAATGTATAACTTGTCATTATAGGAACATAAACTTGTCAAAATAGGGACATATTTGCCAATTATAACTTGTCAAAATACACACATTGACCTGTTGTCAAAACCCTTTTCTCCAACCATGGTTCACACAAGGACGAATAGGTCAATGAGTGTATTTTGATAGGTTATAAATTGACAAGCGTATATACCTATTTTGACAAGTTTATGTTCCTATAATGACAAGTTATACATTGGCGAGTGTATGTGTCTATTTTGACAAGTTTATGTACCTATTTTGACTAGTTTATGTGCATATTTTGACAAGTTATATATTGGCAAGTGCATATACATATTTTGACAAGTTCATGTGTTTATTTTGGCAAGTTTATGTGTCTATAATGACAATTTATAATTAGCAAGTGTATGTGTCTGTTTTGACAAATTTATGTGCCTATAATGACAAATTAAAGAGTGGTCATTGACAAGGCCCATTTAGTTAACTATTGTCATTTTCTAGTACAATTTAAAATAGCTCCTACTTATATGACAAGTGGATATGACTATATTGATAAGTCATAAAGTGACTATTAATAAGCTCATCTATATTAACTAAAACAGTTCTCGTTGACAAGTGAATATGCCTATATTAACAAGGGTTAAATACCTAATTTGCCCTGGAAGTTTTGCTAAGGGGCGCAAAGACTGGAAGTTTTTTGGTACCAAATTTGCCCGGAAGTATTAAAAAGGTATCAAATTTACCCAAAAGTGACGGAAGTCCACGTAGGTTGTTAAACCTCATCAATCAAAAGTATCATTTTTACCCAGGAAGTTTTCATTGAGGAGCAATTTTGCCACGAAAGTTTTCATTGAGGAGCAATTTTGCTCTTCTTTCTCCCAATATTAAATTTGACTATTAAATCAGTCAAAGACCACACATGTCATGCCTTGAAAAGGTTGAACTTGGAGTCAGAGAAGGAGATCCTTGACATGTTGAGCTCAAGGTGGCCAGAATTTGTGAAGCCGAACTGGTCATAGGGACTAAAAGGTCTGTCGCAAAACCCGGAGGAAGCATCACTTATGATCTAAGCAAATGAAACGCAAAACGAGAAATGAATTGTTACAAAAATTGGTTCAAGTAAAACAAATCAATAGTGATAATATTTATGTTTGTATAGATCGATCATTTGCTTAGATCATAAGTGATGCTTCTGTGACTAGTTCGGCTTCACAAAAGGTGCGCTTGAGCTCAACATCTCAAGGATCTCCTTCTCTCGACTCCAAGTTCGACCTTTTCAAGGCATGACATGTGTGGTCTTTGGGTGATTTAATAGTGAAATTTAATATTGGGAGAAAGAAGGGCAAAATTGCTACTTTTGTAAACTTCCGGGGCAAAATTGCTCCTCAATGAAAACTTCCGGGGGAAAATTGCTCCTCATTGAAAACTTCCAGGGCAAAAATGATACTTAACTCTTATTGGTTAATGAGGTGGCATGCCACGTGTACACTCGTTAAACTTAACGGAGGGAAAATTTGCTACCTTTTTCATACTTAAGGGCAAATTTGGTACCTTTTTCATACTTAGGGGCAAATTTGGTACTAAAAAAACTTCACAGTCTTTGAGCGCCCCCTTAACAAAACTTTAGGGCAAATTAGGCATTTAACCCTATTAACAAGTCCTAAGGTGACAATTGATAGGTATTTGAACCTAGTCATATAACTTAAAATCATATAATATCGAAATATCAATTACTAAGGGCAAGAAGGTGATTTCACATTTGGAATTTATATCATTAAGGTCTCTAAGGACTTTTTTGATAGGGGAATCTATAATGGGACTTTTTTGTTATTTTTTCTGGTCCTTGGAACCTAAGTGTGATTTTCCCATGATTATTAGAATGACGTAAGCACCATCTTTCATAGTAGTCAAATAATAAAATATTGTACAAGAATGGCAATTGACTTAAATATGCGTATTAAGTTCCATTTTTGAATTAGTAATTTTATATATCATGTTGAAAGATTATTCGTAACAAGGTAATAATAAAGTTTAAATCATTTATGTTTTGATCAACACCAATGGTTACTAGCATTATTTTTTAAATTTATCACTTCAGTTTCTAAACTTTGGAACATATATCTATCTTTTACCTACGGTTCATCATATTTCATTCAAACGAATATAAGTTTTTCTTAACGCCTAAAATAAATAATTAACGAAGTTTTGTATTTCTTATTTTTGAAGTCATTAGATCGTCTAAAGACATTTAGCAAAACGTTAAATTTGAAAAAGCTGTGTGTGTGTGTGTGTGTGTGTGTGTGTGTGTGTGTGTGTGTGTGTATTTTGACTTGTTGAAAAAGTTGTATTGAGACTTCTGGTTCTGTCAAATTAAATAAACGTATAGAATAAGTACGTGCCACATGCATGTCATTTGAGCTAGGAGATGACAGTTTCAAATTTTTTTACATTCCTACAAAAATTATTTCTCGCGTTCATATATACTCTCTCATCCCAACCTTTTTCTAAAACAAACGAACAAAGAAAATAAAATAAAATAAAGAGAAAATAATAAACTAAGTTGCTGAATAGTAAAAGTATATGAAAAATCACATGTTATATATGATGGTCAGTTATGAGTCCTACGTACTTTTATGGACAGTTATGATGGTTCAGTACTGACTATAATTTGTAATTGTAGAAGTAGGCGTAGTTTTCTGAAGAACTTGTTTAGTTTATTTTCCCAAAATTTTCGCAACAGTCATACGTTTAAATCTCAGAAAAAAAAAACATGGGAATCTGTTGCAAAAAGTAAAATTTCATGAAGAAGAAGTGTCAGGTTTTTCTTTGAATTTGTCAAATAATAAACGTGTACAAGAGGCAATGTAGGTAATTTGAGAAAGCGAGTGAGATTAGCTTTTGTTTTCTAGCTAGCTATCTTTTTCTGACATTGATTTCTAAACAAATATTTCTCGTGTTTATACAGAGTTTTCAATGAAGTAAGGGCCACAGCAAAGAATCTCTATGGTGCAAAGGATGAGAACGAAGACTCTCCTAGTCAGTCTCAGCCTCTCTATGACTCTATGCGTCCCAACTCCCATGACATTTAATTTCAACAAACTAACGATCAAAGAGCCCCACAAAAATCCACCTATTTGCGGACCTGTTCAAGTGATCCATCTAACAAAAAGACTTCCGTCAAATCGCTATCCCTCCCATGACATTTCAACAAACTAACGATGAAAGAGCCCCACAAAAATGCACCTATTTGCGGATCTGTTCAAGTGATCCAACTAACAAAAAGACTTCCGTACAATAATTATACCACATTAATTGATGTAGGGATCTTTAATTAATGTCTGCACCCAAGTAACCAAGATATTGTCAAAAAGCCCGAAAGAAAATCACATGTCGAGAAAAAGCCCTATGGCCTTTTTGGGTATGATTTATTATGTTGTTGTATTAAGATAGTTATTAATGTCTTGATATAGTTGTTAATATTATACTTGATTTAGTTGTTAACTTTTTCTAAAATAATACCTAAAAAGGCCCTAGGGCCTTTTTCGATATGTGACTTTTTTTGGGCCTTTTTTGACAATATCTTAGTTACTTGGGCCCCGAGGGATTTTCCCGAGAAAATTTGTTTTGTTGGTTCTATCTTTGACTAGACTCGTTCTTTTACAAAATAACAATCCATTTCAACATGCTTCATTCGTTTATGAAAGACTAGATCCTTAGTGATGTGTAGAGCTTCCTAATTGTTACAATACAGAGTAGTTGTACTACTTTGTCCTGCTCCCAACTCCTTAACCAACCACCTTAGCAATATTAGCTTACTTACTGTATTTACCATCGCCCTATACTCTGATTCTGTTGACAACAGTGAAACCACACCTTGTTTCTTGGTTCTCTATGATATAGAAGATCCTCCTAATTTAACGGTATATCATGTACCCAATCATCTATCTAGTGGACATCTTCCCCAATTTGCATCACAGTAGCCTTCAAGTTATAATTTCCATCACTTCTTAATAATATTGTCCAGAGGTGGACTTTAGGAATCTCAAGATTCTTTCTACGGCGTTCATATAGAGCTGCTTCTGTTATGAAGAATACTAACTTAAGACATTCACTAGGTAAACTATATCAAGTCATGTCACTGTTAGATATATTAGTTTCGATGAGCTTGTGATAATGTTTCCCATCTACCAGCTTGTTCTCCGAGTGTCCTGTTCACTCTTGGCATCGATTATCTTCATTTTCCGATCCATTTTCTTTCCTTATCACTAGCTTACAATTTTGTTCCATCGAGTGTCACTCACCTACACCCCCATTCCAACTTCTCTCAATAAATTAAGGGTGTATTGTTGCTTTGGTTCATCGCTATCCCTTTTGCACTTTTGTCCACTTCAATCCCAAGGAAGTACTTGAGAGGTTCGAGGTCTTTGATGGTGAACTTGTGGTCAAGGTAACATTTGACTTCATTGATCTTCTCAATATGAGTGCGTGCAAGAATTACATCAAACATATCAATCAATGTTGTAATAAACATCGAACCTCTCTTAAAGATGAATAATGTATGATGCGCCTGGATTGAATGAACCCAATGTCCTTTAAAGCCACAAGTGAACTTCTCATACCAGTTCCTGGAGGTCCTTCAACTCATAAAGAGATTTTATCAATCTACATACTCTATTGTAATTCTTTCGTGCAAAACCTTCCGGTATTCACTTGTAAATTATTTGGAGTGAAATTAGATCCTGGCATTCCTCTTATTGTTGTCTTATATATGATTTATTAGTTGTTATTAGATATAGTAGTTGTGATTTATTATATTATTAAATTACGTTTAGAGACTTTGCTTTTTAGTATTGTGATTTTTTAGTTTAATAGGTTATGCTCTATATATCCCATTTTCGCGACGGTTGGTGCCGAGCTAGGGTTTTGTTTGAGTATTCTTTGTGGTTGCAACATAGTCTAAACTTTCACATAAAAAAAGAATCACTTTGGGCTTTTGCATGGGCACCTATTAAATAGTATCTAGAGCAGAAATGACGGACAAAAAAAAATAAAGAATCTGCATCAAATGTCAATAATTCGTCGTTTGTATCTTCACTTTTGACAAGAATGTGTCCGATACGAAATTTGTAATTGAAATTTTTGACAGATTGTGAGATTTTGAGATGTGGCAAAGCAAGGTTCTTGATGTCCTTTTGTAACAAGGACTAGACTTTACTATTAAAGAAAGGAAACCAGACAACGTGGGGGAGGAAGATTGGAGGATCGTCAATCGTGTTGCTTATGGTATCATTCATTCATACCTTTCAAGAGAACAAGTATGCACTTTGCACAAAGGAAACTTTTGTATGTAGACTAAGGAAGGCACTGGAGAATATATTCTTGAAGATAAGCAAAATCAAAATAAACTCCACATGAAGAGAAAACTGTTTTGCTTCACTTATATTCCTGGTACCACAATAAATGGTCATATTATTAGCTTCAATAAGTTGGTAACAAATTTGTAGAATATAGACATGACCTTTGAAGATGAAGATCTGGCCTTGATGTTGTTGGGATCACTTCTTGATGAGTACGATCACCTGGAGATTACTCTACTTCACGTCAAAGAGGAATGATCTCTTGGAGAAGTTTTTTCTGCCTTATACATCTATGAATAAAGAAAAAAAGAAAAACAAAGAGGTGAGAAGCAGAAGTACTAGTCATAACAGGATGTCTTGAAACCCAGGACGAGATCAAGGAAAGGGCAATCCAAAGCGAGGTCCAGACCAAAGAAAGAGGAATGTGCTTTTTGTCAAGAAAAAGGCCACCGAAAGAAGGATTGTCCAAAGTTGAAAAAGAAAGCCAAACCTAACAATGAGATGGTTGTTATGGACTCAAATGTAGCTGATTGTGATGGTGAAAAATCATATTTCTCACTATCTACAAGTGATGTCGTCAAAACTGTTGAACGTATGCTTGTTGGACTCAGCCCATAGCCATCATATTTATTGTAACCAAGACTGGTTCATTGATTTTCAAGAAGAAGGATGTGTAGTTGTCCACACAACAAATAACACTTATATTACCGCATATGGCATTGATTCAATTCGATTAAGGAACCGTGATGGATTGATTAGAACATTAAAAGATGTTCGTTATGTATCGGATTTGAAGAAAAGTCTCATTTATATGGGAATTCTAGATTCAAAAGGGTTCAAAATCACTAGAGAAAGTGGAGTAAAGAAGACATTTTCTGGTGCACTAGTAGTAATGAAGGGTATTCAAAAGAACAATAGCATGTACCACTTTCAAAGTAGTACGACTATTGGGATAGCAGCAATGACATCCATTGATGAGAAGGAGGTAGAAGTGACTAGGTTCTGGCACATGCGCTTGGAACATGTTGGAGAAAAATCCTTGATAACTCTATCCAATCAAGGATTGTTAAATGGATTGAAAAATTGTAGTTTGGAGTTTTGTGAGCACTACGTAAAGGGGAAACAAACAAGGGTTAAGTTTGGTACAACTATCATAATAAAAAGGGTATTTTGGATTATGTTCACTCTAATGCTTGGGGTCCTTCCAAAAAACCTTCATTGGAAGGAAAATATTATTGTGTAACCTTTGCTGATGATTTCTCCCGAAGAGTTTGGGTGTATATGATGAAGACTAAAGATGAAGTGTTGAGAATTTTTCTCAAATGGAAGGCGATGATGATAGAAACACAAAAAGGCAAGAGAATCAAATGTCTTCTTACAGATAATGAAGGAGAATACATGAATGATCCTTTTCAAAAGATTTGTAAGGATAATGGCATCGTCGAAACTTCACCATCAAATACACCACAACAGATTGGAGTGGCAGAATGCATGAACCGGACTTTGCTAGAGAAGGTTTGTTTTATGTTGTCCAATGCTAGCTTGGGTGAAGAATTTTGGGCCGAGGCAATAACATATGTGTGTCACCTTATTAATTGTTCCATTTGCTACTATTGGTGGTGAGACACCGTTGGAACAATGGTATGGAAAAACCTGCTTCGTACAGATTATGATTCTTTACATGTGTTTGGCTTAATTGCATACTATCATGTAAAAGAGTCAAAATTGGACCGAAAGTAAAGAAAGTTATTTCTTTGGGATTATGTCTAGAGTCAAAGGATATCGTTTATGGTTTTCGAGAGACAAAGAAGATTATATCCAAGTAGGGATGTTACTTTTGATGAATTTGTCATGGTCAAAAAGGTAGCAGCTGAAGATACCAGACAAACTAATGGTGTAACAAAGCATGTGGAGTTTAAAGGAAAGATGATTTGCCCCGTAAGAGAAACAAATGAGGAAACAAAAAATGAATTTCTTGTGGAAGAAGAAGAGCAAGTTGAGAGGGAGGTTTTAACTCATGAACCTCATGTTGGAAATTATGCCCTAGGGGCAATTCATTGTACTTTGGATATTTGAGTTATTTAAAGTATTTTCTTTAGTTATCATTTTAAATGCATGTTCGTATTGATAGCTGCATCCCTGGATACATCTTATAGATTATCCTAAATGTCCTCGGTCGGTCATCTACGCGGAGCGAAGATGAATTAAGACCGTATGACTTTGATGAGGTATGGAGATACAATCAAAGTCATGGGCACTTGTAAGAGTACAGTCTTTGGACCGACCCATTATGAGAAAGTTGCATGGATTAAGTCATAAGCTTATCTCATGTATAACCGCGTCACAACGACCTATGACCCGAGATCATCATGGATTCCTACATGATGAATCACGGGTCTTTGACCTAGTCAAAAGTCACCTTTGACCGGGTGATGATAAAGGTGGGATCGGGATCGGTGGTTTTCATGTGGAGGGACGTGAATGGTCAAGATGGAATTTGTCCCTCACATTCGTAGAGAGATATCTTGGGCCCTCGATGAGTGAGTCTAAGAAATGTATGGCCATCTTGTGATGGAAAGGAGTTTCCATTTCACTTATTAGACTACTCGAGAATCGAGAAAGTAATGGTCAAGAAAAGGAAGTTGACATTATCCATGCCTCATCCTTGACCAAATTATCGCGTGACAAAAGGGACGTGACATGGTTGTATGATAGGTGTATCGTGTCATCGATCCCCATGTGAGTTGGGTAGTCGCAATGTCTTGCTAGAGGCCGCTTGCGATTTGTGGGCGACATAGTGTTGGCCCACCGCCAATCTCACATGGGCTGCAGGTCGCACACAAGAATAATCCAACACGGGTAAAAGTGTCCGGGTTCATTAAATCTCGATTAATGCGAGATTAATGAATACGAGTTTAATGCAGGGTAAATATATATATATATATTTATTTATTTAAATTCGAAAATAATATAATGATATTATTTAATTGAGATTAAAATATTATTATTATATTATTTGTTTTATGTTTAATTTATTTGATAAATTAAATATCTAAAACAAATAGAGATATTGTATCTCATTTAATTTTCGAATAAAGATATTATTGTCTATTTAATTTAAATTGAGATATTGGTATCTCGATTTAAATAAATAGATAGATATCATTTCTCCGATTTAATTTATTGAGATAAATTAAATCGGAAGGTTTTTAAATTTGGATTAAATAAATAGGTTGGATTAAATCTATCGATAGATTTAATTAATTATTTTTTTAATCTATATTCGAATCGAAATTTCAGATCTGGCTTTTAATTCGATTAAATAAATATTATTATATTAGATCTATCGGATAGATTTAATTAATATATATTTAATCCAGATCTAAAGTTTGAATTCAAAAATTAATACGATTAATTTTGCATTAAATACGCGAACAAGTTTTAGAAAACCTACGGGACTTTCGCCGAGCGTATTCTAAAAGGCCGCGAGAAACCCTAGAGTGAAAAAGAGAGAGACGCAAAAAGAGGCGCTAGCACGCCGCCATAGCCGTGAACGAGGATTGTTCGTGTGGATACCGAGTAGAGGAAGAGGATTCTAAGAGTCGTCTTCGCCGATCGAGGAGGTAGCCCAATTGTTCAAGGAAGAGCCGACGCGGACGAATTCTAAAAGGTAATATCCGGATTCACTAGCCTTGATTTAAACGCACTGAGTGATCCTCGAGACGGATTCGTAGAAATTTTTAATCCCGCGTTGTACGGATCCCAACACCTCAACGTCAACATGAATCAATAGCAACCAACAAGCCAAATTGAACAATAAGAAAACCTACTTGTTTCATGGACATGATGGCTTGTGCAACCTCGTTGTAGCTAATTAAGGATATTCCTTCAACTTATAAGCGGAGTTATCCAAAGCTCGAATAGGATAACTGGATGAATGCCATGAATGAAAAAATGCGTCTCTTCATCGAATGGTACGTGGAAATTGGCCAAACTCTCGAAGGGTAAGAAAGCAATTGGTTGCAAATGAGTGTATACAAAGAAAGAAGGATTTCCTAACCAAGGTGATGTACGTCACAAAGCAAGATTGGTAGCTAAAGACTATGCTCGAAGGAGGGATCATTAATTAAAATGAGGTATTTTCTTGAGTTGTGAAACACTCCTCCATTAGAATTTTGTTGGCTTTGGTAGTACAGCCTAGATTTGGAACTAGTTCAAATGAATGTTAAAATTGTATTTTTTAAATGGAGACTTGGAAAATGAAATCTACATGACTCAATCAAAAGGATTCAAAATTGTTGCAAAGGAGAATATGGTGTGCAAACTTGAAAATCATTATATAGATTGAAATAGTCTTCGAGACAACAAGATAAATGATTAGACCAAGTTTATGATGCAAAGATAAGTACGAAGAAGCAAATACGATCATTGTGTCTATTTGCGGAAGCTTGAAGATGGATTCTTTATATATCTCTTTTTATATGTTGATAGCTTCAAATAATCAACCGAAATTGAGAAGCTAAAGGTTCAACTAAAAAAGATGTTTGAGATGAAGGATTTATGTGAGGTAAAGAAAATTCTTGGCAAATACATAACAAGAGATAGACAACCAAATAAACTCTTCAAAAGAAGTATTTGAAGAGGGTGCTAGATCAATTTGGTATGAATGACAAAATGAAGTTGGCTAATATTCCATTTGCCCCTCATGTTAAGCTTAGTGTTGATATGTCACCAAAGGATGAAGATGAATAACAATATATGTTAAGCGTACCATACAAAAATGTTCTTGGTAGCTTGATGTATGCAATGGTTTGTACAAGACCTGATAGTTGGAGTTGTGAGTAGGTATATGCATGATCCAGGAAAGGAACATTGGCAAGTTGTGAAATGGATTCTATGGTATATTCGTAATATCGTAGAAGTTGGATGGTCTTGAGCAGGAATATGAACAATGTTTAGTTGGGTATTGTGACTCAGATTTTGCAAGTGATTTGGACAAAAAAAGATCAATTATTGATTATGTGTTTACTTTGAAAACAGACCAATTACTTTACACTCAACAGTCGCTTTGTCTACCATGGGTGTAGAGTACATGGCAATTACGTAGACCGTGAAAGAGGCATTTTGGCTTCAACGTTGATTGAAGAGCTTGGTATTAGTCAAGAAAGTGTCAAAGTATTTTGTGATAGCTAAAGTGCTGTTCAATTAGCAAAGAACCAAGTTTATCATGCAAGGACGAAACATATTGATGTTCGATATCACTTTATATGAGAAATCTTAGAAGAAGGTGGATTCATGATCAGAAGATATAAACAAGTGAAAATCTTGGTGATATGCTAGTAAAAGTGGTGACTTCTGTCAAATTTCAACATTATTTGGATCTAATTAATATTGTTAAACATTGAATATTGAATAGAAGGTACAACCATAATTTGTAAGTAGAAGAAATTGAGTATGTGAGAACCTTGCAAAGGTAGAGATTTGTTGATTGTGGCAAGACCCACAAAGTCCCACATGGGGTATTTTGAGAGGGAAGGGGGACCTTATGCTATAAAAGGATGCCCCCTCTTACCTTTCCTCTCATTCCACAATTGCCTTTTTTCTTCTAAAAGACATTTTGTATTTTCTCATTTCTTGTAGTATTTCATTTGTAAATTATTTAGAGTGAAATTAGATTGGTATTCCTCTTATTTTTGTCTTATGTACTATTTATTAGTTATTATTAGATATAGTAGTTTGTGATTTATTATAATATTAAATAACGTTCAGAGATTTTGTTTTCTAGTATCGTGATTTCTTAGTATAATCAGTTATACTCTATATATCGCATTCCACAACATCTATGACTCTATCAGTCCCATAACATTTCAACAAACCCACAAAATATGTGCCTATTTGCGGACGTGTTCAAGTAATCCAACAAACACAAAGACTTCCATACAATGATTATACCACATTAATTGGTGTAGGGATCTTTAATATAATTCTGCAATGCCAAATCACTTGTGGTGGGTAGATTTTTGGAGTTGAAACTATCTTACTGTCAAAAATAATATCTGAAAGCTATGGTATGAAGAGCGGACTGATGTTTTATTTCATTCAATGCAAAAAACCTCTCCTTTAAAAGCCATCACTTTCTTTATGGCAAGTGGATCTTGAATATATATTAGACGAATTCATGCAATTGGATGGAGTCCTCTCTCGGTTTGTAGTGAAGGTTGTCAAGTTTAAACAAACTCGTGATAAGTACGTAGAGTTTACATTTATCGATAAATATTTATTTATAACATATAATTAAATAATTAAAATTTTAAAAATGATACAATTTGATTTAATTTAAATTTAAATCATCAACATTCATAATTTATCTTATTCAATAATAAAATGTATATGAAATTTACATATAAAGTCAACAAGTATGATCAAATAAAAAAATTAGCATAAATTTAGAACGTATTGGTTTCACGCTTCACATCATATTTGATTCGAACAAATAATAAGTATTTCTAAAACATCTAAAATTAATGGAGAAGAAACGAAGTTTTGATTTTCTTTTTCTTTTTCTTTTTTGAAGTCATTTAAAGATATTTCGCAAAACGCCAATTGAAAATACTTGTAATTTAATTGAAAATTAAACTTGAAAAAGCCGTACCGAGTCTTTTAGTTCTGTCAAATAAAAGTATAGAATAAGTACCACAAAGTATAGAATAAGTACCACCACACGCAAAATATTTCTTACGTTTATACTCCCTCATCCCAACCTTTTCTAAAACAAACAAACAAACGGCGGAAATTTTTTTTTAAAAAGAAAGAAAGAAAGAAAAAACTATGTTGCTGAATAATAAATGAATATGTGAAAAATTACAAAAACACCATTTAATTTATAATGAGATAAAAATTAAAAATTTCATAAGTCGTACATACTTTTATGGACAGTAATGATCATGGTGGATAGTGACGGAGCTTCTCAAGGGCTAGCGGCCATACCCCCCTCACCCCCCGGAAAAAAATTGTCCTAAATATTTAATATAAAATATATATTTTTGGCCCAAAAATTTATACATTTAGCCCCCAAATATCTTTTTTCTTAATTATTTAATGAGTATACATTTGGCTCCTCCAAATATTTATCCCAAGATCTCGCCACTAATAGTGGACCGAATAGTTTGTAATTGTAGATTTAATCGTTAATGTGCTGCAAAATGTAAAGTTTGATGAAGAAAAAAGTGAGGTTTATCTTTGAAATTCAAGCTAGCTTTTCTGACACTCAATTCATTTCGTGAAGAAAATATTTCTTGCGTTTATACTGATCGAGTTCTCAAAATTAGCAAGCGAAGCGAAAGTAAAGAATCTCGTTGGTCCAAAAATTAAAAACCAAGACTCTTCTCATTCTCAATTTGCCCTCTCTGTTATATGGCATTTCAATTAACTCATTAGAGAGACCCACACACAAATACGGCCTCAATGTAAATCATTTATAAGAAAAAAGTTTGACTTAAAATATAGGTTATTTGTAAGGTAATTAATGACATTTTTTGAACTTTATCTCTATTTAATTTCTATTGGAAAGAAAGCAAGGGGGAGAGATGTATTAAAACATTTATAAAATAGAAAAAGATAAAAAATTTAATAAGAACAAATGTAAATTTTTTTAATTAATGTATTTTTTCGACTGCAAGAATAGAATAAAAGTGATTTGCATTTAGATTCAGACTAGTAATTGTTTGACGTGTCCTGATGATCCGACAGACGCAGAGACTTCCATATATATATATATATATATATCTCCTGTGGTTTCATCACAGTTAGTGAAGCGTTGTAGAAGATGGTTATGTGTTTGTGGAATTGGGAATCTCGGCCTCAAACATCCAAATAGGTACTCTCTTCCCCGATTTTTATTATCAGACATAATTAGTTTCTTTTATAAAGATCAAGAAAACTAAGTAAATTAATCAATTATAGCATATATTTTGAATTATTAGATTATATATCATTGTATAAATTAGGTAAATTAGTTTGGAGAAACACAATAAATATAAATATCAGTAAAGTACTCCCTCCGGTCCTCAATATAAAACATATTTGGGGAGTTGATCTTGGTTATAAATATAAGACATATTTTTTCATATTTGATAGTCTTTTTCTAATTTACCCTATTGATTCTCCTTCAATAATAATCAATGAGGAGACGGAATTAGGAAAGATGATTAGGGTATTATATAAAATATTTGTCATGTTAACTAACTAAACTAACTTCCTTAATCTAATTAAACTAGGTAAATATGTATCATATTAAGAACCAGATGGTGTATACAAAAAATGACCAGAGGAGTAATTTATTTAACTTTCTTAGTGTCTTTTTAAAAAAATATTAATTAAGTCTTAGATTACTGACATAATGTATTAATATATTGCATTGCGTCAAATATTGAATTCTAGATCCTACTCAAAGATTATTTAGGGAGTTTATGAAAGCTATAAAACTAAAAATAAGTGTTGTATATATACCCCATGATTTCTTTTTTGGGATTCATGCAATACAAATTTACTACTCTGGTCCTTTTTATAAGTACATTTTTAAAAAAATTGGTACCATAAGTCTACTTAGAAAGTAATTAATGACAATAATATAATTTTGCCTCTATTAACATAGAGAGATTGAAGAAAGAGGTGAAGCACAAAATGTATAAAATATATTTTTATACACATTTATAGATGAGTTTAAAACTCGAAAATTTTATCAATTTATAATATATTTAATGAGTTAACTAATTTTTTTAGTATGTAAGAATTATGTAAATTGGACTTATAAAAGGGACTAGAGTTTTGTTCCTCTAAACCCATTTTTAAGGCAGGGAGATAAGAATTTTTTTTGTCTTGCCTGCCCTTCATTTATTATAATATTTTGATTTTTTTTTGCATGGGATTCATATTAAATAAGGGTAAAATTTGAAAGTTGTTATCAACAACCTATTGGTTGAGATGATGGTAAGTTTTCTCAACCCATAAGGAGGATAACACAAGTTCGAATCCTAAGAAGCGCACTTGTTAAGAGGCGAAAACTCTTTATGCTCTAAGCCGTGAAAATAGATCGAAAACCCTTAGTCCAATAAAAAAATGTTGAAAAGTTGTTAAATTTTAAGATACAACTAATGAAGCTTAAGATTTATATTCATATGCGTGAAATAAGTTGGAAGTGTTATAAAAGGGATCAAGAGTAAATTATATGTGGGACGATGTGGATCACGGGTACACTGGTAAAGTCTTAAAAATATTAGTCTAAAAGTAGAAATGAAAATATTTAGTAATGAAATTTATTTGAATTGATCAATTTAGTGATAGCAAATAGTAATTTTTTATCGTCTAGCCAAAGATGGCCCTAGACCTTTATGCGAACAGAAGTTTGCTGTTGCATGCAATCACAACGCGACTCTTGTATCACGTAGTTTCTTTCTCCTATTTTTTTCACAACAACGTTTTAGCTTTACATCTTTGTCGTTTAGGCTTCAGAGTTCTGAAACCTGATTTATCAGCAACTTCTTATTTCGCATTTCATTGATTATATTATATGGCAAGAACATAAAAGAATAATTAGATTGACAACTGAATAGCGTTATAAGATTATTATTATTATTTTTTTTAAAAAAAAACATTCATGAACACCCAAGGAGAAGCTAGCTGCAGTTATTCAATTGCAACACATATTGTAAAACATTACTTATAGAGAGAAATCAGAAAAACACAAGAACTGATAGAGATAACTATATACTTAAAATAGAAAGGACATTCTTTTTGTGTGTTGATGAGTTGCTTTTGTCGCTAAAAGCAATCAATTAAACTAGGATCAACTAATATTGTAATATAGTGGCAACCTAGGTCATTCTCCCAAGGAACAATCTGTGGGTTTTTCTTTAGGTTGAATTTAAGTGATGAAAAATGCAATGAAATGGGCCTAAACTAGAATGCAAGACACTACTACCTAGATGCAAACAACTAACTAAATGTAAGATGAAAATTGACTCTAAGACCTATATGAAAATGAAACTAATCTATATGAATTCGAATGTAATTTTTGGGGGTTTTTGCTTTGAGAGAATAATTAAAATCCTAAGAAGAAGATTGATTAAAATCAAATCAAATAACAAATATTTAGTTCAGTTATGATGATGAAGGGGACAATTTAGGATTCACATGGAGTTAACTTTCTTAGCCCAAATTACTTAATTAGATCAAAGGGAGATTAATGAAATATTGGAATTTATGAGTTTAATTAACTAATTGAAACATGAGAAACCTTCAAGTTCAATAACACTTAATCCACTAGAAAACTCATAATGAAATAAGCGCTAGTTAATTAAATTTATTAAAACCCAATGACATTTAATTTCAAAATAATTTTAGAAATCTTGTTTACAATTATCCAATTGAACAACTAGACAATTTATCAACCCAATCAAACAATTAAGATGATAAACAAAATTGTCAATTAAATTAATAACGAAAACTCAGTTAATAATTCAATTGACAATCCAAAGGTTGCAAATAAAACTTTAGCAATTGTCTCAAACATAAAAACTTCAAATTATCAATCCAATCCAAAAGAAATATGTTTACAATCTAAAACTAGATTATTCTCAATTAACACAACTTGAAACTCTTTAAAACTAAAGAACCTTAAGTTTGAATTAAGAAGATAAAAAGAAGAACACTCCCTTGTAATCTTCAAGTGTAAGTTCCTAAGCCTTAGCTTCCTCTATGCTCCTCCCAAGTTGTCTCCTAAAAGAGCTTAAGCTTCCATGGAATTCTCCTCCTCAAACTGCTTCACACAAGACATGGCCATTTGAATTGAAGAATTAATGAATATTGGCTTGGGCACACACGGTAGTCGTGCGTGAGTGGATGGGAGGAAAGAGTAATGGATGGTGGGGTCTACGTGGATGAATGAATCAATGAATCAAAGAATCAAAAACTCCTCTGCGTGTTGTGTGTTGCGGCGTCTCCGGGGTGAACCCCCCGCTCTCAATGAGAGTGTCTCTCTATAGGCAAAGCGGCTAGGTCAATTAATGAGAGGAAGAGAGGGCTTTGGGTATCGGCTCGAGTCTATTAAAATTTAGGAAGGTCAATACAATTTCACCGTTAGATTTCCTTTCAACATCCAAGGTTAATTCTTCATCGTAGAATCTTCTAATATGTTTTTCCTTGTCCCGCAAGAATTAAATAAAATCGTGATCTATCATATATTTAAAAATATTATTCAATCACAAGATATCAATCGAATATTAATAATTTAAGTCTAATAATCTCATAATTAATTCTAATTTATATTATTTCCTAAAATAGGCTAACAATCCAAATATTATCTAATAATTCCAAATTAGCCTAAAATAGTCCTCAAAATAAATGAATAAAGTGGGATAAAATATATGAAAATTGGGATTTATCATGTGTCTACATATAAATCACAAAATTTTATTCCAACAACCACACAAAAATCGTATTTAAAAAAAGAAAAAAAAAACTACACACATAAAACATCACTTAGTTACTGTAATAAAGAGAAGGGGTGATAGAAATGGTACGAGGGGATTCAAAGATGAACATGATTTCTCATCATCCTCTTCAGCTTCGATACTTTGAACATCATGGTCACATATATTTTGGCTGCCACGTCATCTACGTGGCGAAACACAACATACCTCCAACTCTTCTTTAATAAAAGAGTCCCAATGACTGACCAAAAGCCAAAACCAAACCCAATAGCTATCACAAAATAAAACCACACTTTTTCAGATTCCCTATCATCATCACCATCTCCAGAGCCTTCACTTTCATGAGCATGGTTACAATTATTTGCAAGTGGAAATCCACAAAGATGAAGGTTTCCATCATAAATCCGTTGGTCATCCAAAGTCAAAAATGGTTTTCTGTTGGAATTGGTCCTGAAAGACTATTGTATGACATGTTTAAGTGGCTCAATGGTGTTAAAGAAGACATTGTCTCTGGAATTCTTCCAAAAAAATTATTACAAGAGACATCAAAAGGTTCAAGCGATTAAATATCTCATATTCTTTCTGGAATCTCTTCATTCAAATGATTGTGTGGTGGATTTAAGCCAAGCAGTCAAGTGAGCTCAGTTATACCTTTAGGAACAACTCCTACCAGATTGTTATCAGAAAGATCCATGTTCACCACAAACTTCAGTATTTTGATGTAATCAAGTACTGTCCCCTTTACAACTTGCTTAAAATCCTCGGTGGGCCACTCATCAATGAGTCTGTTATGTAAAAATTGATATCAAATATTACTTTGGCTTCATTTGTGCTGTTGTATTTAATCATCCCTCTAAGATTACCAATGCAATAAGGAATTGAACTCGTCAAGTTGTTACTTGCAAGGTCCAAAATTTGAAGTGATGTGAGTTGGCAAAGTTGCGAAGGAATGCTACCATTCAACTTGTTTTGTCGAAGTCTATGAATTTGTAACATGGGAAAAATGTCCCCATTCCATAGTGGGCTGAGTCTTCTCTCGAGCTGTAGCGATTGATGAATTCAAGCCGTGAGTTGCTTAGATTTCATAAAGTGAGCGCGAATTCCAATCGCTTGACCTCATCCAATATTGACCATCATTTTCACTATTTTAAATGCATTGAATTCGTTTAGTACAGTCAAATAATAAAATATTACATCTCATCCAAGAATCAGTTGACTAATTTGAGGAGAACAAAAAAGATAAATAAATTACTTAATTATAAAATATATTACATAATCTCTATAAAATATTGAAATATTTATGTGTACATATCATTGGATTATAAATCTGTTTATGAATCAGCAAATGAACTTGGAGAGAAACAATAAAATATAAATACTTAAAGTAATTTATTTGAAAGAAAATAATAGAAAAAATACTATTTGAAATAGGGTTAAGTAGTAAATCCATCCTAGAATTATACGGCTAGGAGCAATGTTGCCTTGAAAGTTTTTTTAAGTTCAATGTTGCCCGGAAATCTAAAAATATAGCAATATTACCCTTTTCGCTTAAAAACTAATGTTGACCGTTAATTTTTTAACAGAAAATGGCAACATTACTACTTTTTTAGACTTCCAGGGTGATGTTAAGACCAAAAAAACTTCCAAGGCAACATTACTCTTGGGCATATACTTCCTAGGGCTGAGCATGAAACCCATAACCCGGTAAAGCCCGCCCCACAACCCAATGCAATTGGGCCATTTTGAGCCTCGCCCAAAAAACCCATAACGGGTTGGGTTAAAACCCGCTTATTTAAGACTTAAATGGGCGGGCTATAGGCGCACCTTCGGGCTACCCAAACCCGCCCAATTAGTATATATATATATATATATATATATATATATTTATTTATTTATTAACTATATGGACACTTAGACAATAATACACCACATTGTCATGAAATACCTATTCCCCATTTCCCCACTTAATCATTCCCCCACTTGGAGTTTGAAATCAAAATTATGTTATGATAACACTTGTCTAAATTTAGATTCTTTTGTGTGAATTATGATTATTGAATTTCGAAGATTCATATTTCAGAATTTAGAATGATAAATTTGGGTGAATACTTAATACTTATATATATTTTTCTCTAAAAAAATAAACTTGTCAAATGTATATGGGTTACCCAAAACCCGATCAACTCCGCCCATTTATATGTTAACCCATTCAACATGGGTTAGAATGGGTTGAGGCGGTGTATGGGCTAACCCATACCCATTCAAAGTTAAATGAGCGGGCTATGGGTTTAGGTATGGCCGCCCAACCCGCCCATTGCTCGCCTAAATGACAATTATTAATTATTAACTTGATTAAACCATTTATTAAAATATTTTATGCACACAGTTAAGCTTTTGATTTTACTAGGCCCATATTTTTAAAAATCTCAAATTAATTATTTTCTATTAAAATAAGTTGTGAATTACTAATCAATTGTAGATTTGTAGTCAATACCTAACTTGTTGTAAAAAATATGACTGATTTGAGATTTTGATATTTTGAGGTATTTTCCTTATATAGTTCCATTTTCTAATTTGAGTTTTATATCTCATGTTGAAAGACTATTAGTTAACAATGTAATAGTTTGAGTTTTACATGAAAAATCACATATAAGTTAATTTATTATGGCAAGTGGGTCGTCCATATTGGGTGAGGTCACGGGATTGCACTGAGTCTTCTCTCGAGCTGTAGAATGACATTGGAAAGTACCATCGTTTTCACTATTTTAAATGCATTGAATTCGTTTAAAATACTCAAATAATAAATAAATTACTTAATTATAACATATGTTACATAATCTCTCTAAAATATTTATGTGATGTACAAATCATTAGACTATAAATCTGTTTATAAATTATCAGGCAATTAGTTTAGAGATCAGAGAAACAATAAATATAAATACTTAAAGTAATTTATTTAAGAGAGAATGATAAAAAAATACGATTTGAAATACAAAAAATCTCAAAATGTCATATTGTATTAGAATTAACAACTTGGACATAAAAATTGATAACTTGGACTACCCAAGTTGTCACTGTCTATACACAAGTTACTAATTATTATTTTTAAATTGTCATTGTCTATATTCAAGTTATTAACACTTCTACTTCAAATTAAAATGTCAGATTCCTACTAAATCACATGTTTGTCCTTATACTAATTTAGTAGACATTTTAGGGTTTTTGTAATTCTAATTGTATTTTTCTATCACTTTTCCTTTTTTATTCAACTTAATTAATCTCTTCAAATTAGTTAATTGGGTCATATATTAAAGAGTGGATATAGCATTGTATAAGAAAGAATAATGACAATTGACTTCGTTCAGCAATTCACCTGAATGTGTAATAGGTTGTGAATTACTAATCAATTATTGTCAACGCCTAACTTGTTGTTAAAAACAAGACTGATTTAAAATTTTGAAATTTTGAAATTTTGAAGGTATTTTTCTAAAATTTTCCTTACATAGTTCCATTTTCTAATTTGAGTTCTATATCTCATGTTGAATGAATATTAGTTAACAATAATGTAATAAAGGTTACATCATTTATGTATTACTAGCATTGCTGCTAAAATTATAACTTGTGTTTCTAAACTTTAGAGCAAATCGGTTTTACCGTAGGTTCATCGTATTTCATTCAAACAAAAATAAGTATTTCTAAAATGGAGAATATAATTAACAAATTTTTCTTTTTGTTTGTTTGTTTGTTTGTTTTTGTTTTTTGTTTTTTGTTTTGTTTTGAAGTCATTTAAAGACATTTCTCATAACGCTAATTAAAAATACTTGTAATTTAATTGAAAATTAAAATTGAAAAGGCGGTATTGAGACTTTTGGTTCTGTCAAATAAACGTATAGAATAAGTACCACTTGCACTCATGTCAATTGAGCTAGGAGATGGCAGTTTCAAAGTTTGTTTCAATCTTGCAAAAATATTTCTTGAGTATACTCTCTCATCCCAACCTTTTTCTAAAGCAAATTAACGACAAAAGAAAATAAAAGCTATAGAGAGAAAAAAGGAAACATAAAATTAAACTAAGTTGCGGAATTGTAAAAGAATATATGAAAAATCACATATATAAGTTAATTTATTATTAAATTAAAATTTCATAGGCCCTACTTTTATAGACATTATAAGGGTTAAAGGGGAATTTTGCTCCAGAGGTATTAAAAAGGGAATAATTTTGCCCTTATCGTTATCCTAATTAATTTTAATAGTTAGTTGACCAAATATACTAAGTTGATAGTCCATATGTCATCTAAGTCATTTTTGTTGAGATTTAAATTTTTTTGGAAGTTCATATGTCATCTACTTTATCTTTTTTTAAAATTAGATTTAAAATTTCATGGGTAAAAGTTTGCACCTTAACAAAAATGATGTGGATGACATGTAAACTATCGACTTAACATATTTAGTCAAAATTAACCGAACTAATGGTGGGTAAAATTGCTCCATTTTTTACACTTTTGAAATAAAATTACCCCTCGGTGAAAACTTTCAACACAAAAATACCTCTTAACCCACATTATAATGGTCGAAAAATTTAGTTTGTAATTGTGGTAGTGAGTTCGTACTGTTTGGAAGGATCCAAAACCTAGGTTTTGGTAAAAGTTTCCCAAATACTTCAAAAAAATTTAGAAACTATTCGCATCAAATTCTAGGTTTTGCAAAAGTTTGCCAAGCACTCCAAAACTTTTTAGAACCTATTCTGCATCAAAACCTAGGTTTTGGAAAAAGATATTTGTTTCAGATTTTTCTTTCTCTTACGTAATCATAAGTATTTTTGCAAGTATCGGTCAAGTATCCTTAAGTATTTTTTTAGTACCCTTCAATATCCTGAAATATTTTTTTCAAGATTAGTCATTGCCTTGAAATATTTTTTCAATATCCTAAAATAAATTTAAAAGATCATGAAGTATTTTTTTCAGTATCCTTAAGTATCTTTTTAGTACCGTCGTACTTTAAAATATTTTTTAAGATCATTCATTACCCTAAAATATTTTTTTGATATCCTAAAATAAATTTTTAAGGTCATACAATATTTTTTTTAGTACCAATCAGTACCACGAAATATTTCATGATCTTAAAAATTTATTTTAAGATGTTAAAAAATATTTCAGGGTATCGAAAAAATACTTAATACTAATTGATACTGAAAAAAATACTTCTCATAGTCTTAAAAATTTATTTTAGGATCTTGAAAAAATATTCAGGGTAATAACATGTACAGAAAAAAATACTTCTTGATCTTAAAAAATATTAGGATATTGAAAAAATATTTCAAGGTAATGACTAATCTTGAAAAAATATTTCGGGGTATAGAAAGGTATTAAAAAATATTTTAAGGATACTGAATACTAAAAAAATACCAATGATGGCGGAGGAGAGAGAAAAAGCTAAAAAAATAGTTTTTCACAAAACCTAGGCTTTGATGCATAATAGTTTTCGGAAAAAATAGGACTGTTTGGTAAGCTTATGACAAAACATCGGTTTTGATGCTCGGAAAATTAGGGGTATTTGGCAAACTTTTGCTAAGACTTAGGTTTTGATGCATAATAGCTTTTGGACTATTTTGGGGTGTTTAGCAAACTTTTGTCAAATCCTAGATTTTGAAGTTATTTAAACACTATCATTTTTATCCAAAAGCTATTTTCCAAAAGTCATTTTTACCTCATAAATCTCGAAAACTATTTTCCAAAAGCTATTGTAACATCCTTCCAAAATTACCACTTAAATAATTATTTTATACCTAAACATATTTAATTCTGCCCAAAATAAATCATTTACACATTGAATTTCATATCAACAGCTCGTTCATAATATAAGTTATAGTATGCAGCGGATTGATCAAAATATGCAACGTACCAAAAAGGCCCGCAATATACATCAAACTATGCTATGTAACAAAAAGAGACATATAAGATTGATAACTCAAATCAAGTCTCGAGATGCCTTCCCCTTAGTACTAACACTTGAATTCTCACTTGAAAAATAAATAATGATGGGGTGAGTCACAAAAACTCATTAACCACATATCCAATTTAATAAATATACAGGGAATAATTATAAGATAGTTAAGCGGGCCAATTATCCCTTCGTATATCAATAAGTCTGAGAAGTTTATCAAACTACTTAATAGTTCAAAATTATTCAATATGGATGTAACTCCCTCAACTATTCTTATAACCTCCTTATTACCGAGCATGAGCCCATGGGCTACAATACAATAGGTTTAATCTCTTTGACAAGTTTGCACCAAGCTCACCAATGATGAGGTGTAGTGTTGGTCGAATTCCTTGATAGCAAGTGAACCAGTCGAACAAGTAATAAAGAGTAAGTAGAGTATCGTCCCACAGAGACTGAGATACCGAGGAGTGACGCGCAATTGCTATGACAGTTGTGAAAGCATGAAGTAAATATAATGGTTGTGAGGGTTGTGTTCTTATACTACTAGCAAACGTAAACAAAATAACTGTAACGAGAGAAGATATTAGTGAGAAGTTAGGCTGGACTCAGACTCATCCTTAAGTGCATCAATCCCCAGTTGCTCTACCCAATGCTATAGCATCTAGACTATACAGCTTCCGCAATTGCTACAACATAGCTACCATTTACAAAGCTATTTAGTTAACCCACCTCTATAGTCTACCGAAGCTTCCGCGTTCGATACTTATGATGCTAACTATACTCCTTCCATATTCCTATGGCAACTTTCTAGTCGAAGATCGTGCTACGCTCGTGGTGTTATGTTTATGAGAGGTAGACCCATTCCCGAAGCCTACAATAATAGGTCTAGTCGTGCACGGGCCGCCTAGCAAACACTTGTTTTTCGAGGTCTAACCCCAACTCCTTGCCCGAAGCCGAGGCCACAAATTTAGCCCTTAACTTTCGTTAACCGACTAGTAATTAGAACACCGATACGCAAACCAAATTTATTGAATTAAGAAACCGCAACCGGGTTCATTCAACACTTAAAGATTCATCCTCGTCCAGCCATATAATGTTCAGTTCATGACCGACGAGGGACACAAAAAAGACACTAACGAATGACCCATGATCGAGAAAACAAAGATAAAAAGAAAGGAAAACAGAAAGCTTGATGGAATTTCGATGGCGTGGTCGAGGTCTGTCACGTCACCACTCCACGTCTTCTTCGTTCCGTCGTCTTTGCGGGAAAGTGTAATACCCCAAAATTCATGTCTCTTAAATATTATAGTTTGGTCAAATAATACCTATTTAAAATAGGAAAGTATGTTGTCTCTAATTTTAGTAATTTATTTGTTTATTTTCCTTAGAGTTTAAAGAGGCAAAAAAAATCCAATTTTATTTTAGGGATCATAAATTTCCCTATAATTATTGAATTAATACATGGTGCATAAATGACCATGAAAAGCTAAAAAGTTGTGAGGAAATAATTAAACCAATTAGAGAAAATTGCCAACAATTAGTGGATAATTCAATCTATGTTAATTGAATTATTTTCATAAACATTCACAATTAATTTAGTGGCATATGTTAAAGGCATAATTAAGGATGTATTACCTTAATTAAGAAACAAGGGCTAGTGAAGGGCTAGGATTAGCATAGAAGTGGTTTCTAATTAATCTTAGAACCAATCATATTTTAACAATTACACTTAACTACTTTATTAGGGATGCTAATTAAGATTAGATATGGAGGGCTAAGATTAAATTTAATAAAGCCAAATCCAAAGGTCTTAATTAAGCCTCATAAAGCTTAATCCATGAGAAAAGGTTTTGACCAATGAGAGAGAGAGAGAAAAAAAAAGAATTAAAGTAAATTGGATAATGGTTTGAAATCCAAGAAATATCCGATGTAAGTAAAAACTCAAAACAACAAATAAAGTGAGAATTTATACAAATTTAAATAGTTGTGAAGAAGTAGGAACCTTGGAGAAAATATAAGGACTTATCTTGAACCCATATAATTTAACCTCGAAAGTAAGCCTAGTAAAGGCTATTTTTGCAAATGTTAAAGAATAAGCTTAGTACAACCAGGAAAATCTAATTAGACCATAAATCTTGATATCCAACTACTAATCAACATACATACACAGAATTCAAAAGTATTGGTAATTGATCAAGCAACCAAAAATAGATTTTATTAAAGTAAATTAATCAACAATGACACCTAAGCTTTGATGATGTCATCAAGATGACATCACAAGAGCACATGCTTTATAATGAAGGGTGAGGATTAAAACTTCTTGATTAAGTTTAGATCTAATGGTTGAGATTAAGGAAGAGGCAAATGGTGGGGCCCACATTGGGCTTGAGATTACCATTTTAACCTTGAGATTTTCCCTATAAATAGAGGCCTTGCCTCTCCTCATTCTTCACACCAAATCAACCACCAAGTGGTGATTTCTAAGAAGGAGGAAGGAGTTCAAGGGCTTCAAGAGGTAAGCTTGTCTTTAGTTTTAGTTTCTAGTCTTTAGTTTTTAGAATTCTTAGATAGAAGTAGTGTAAATCTTAAATATTCTAGAATAAATTTTATTTACATGTTTTTATGGTCAAAATTGGCTTAGTTTCGAAAAAATGATGAGAGAGGTTATATAGCAAAATTTTTGGAAGGAAATCATCAAAGTAACGAAGTTCGGCGAAATTTCATCGGTTTTGAAAATTCTGGAATCAGTGATGAATATGCCAAAATTTCATATTGAAAATATAGTCTCAAAATTCTGGGAAAATTCATGGTTAAAGTAGACTCATAGGGCTTTTTAAATATGCCAAGAAATGTTAAAATTATTTCTGTAGAGGGAGATAAAAATTCTCAAAGTTGGGCTATGAATTTCTGGAAAAATTATGGGCGGAGGCTCAAACCTTTAAACCTGGAAGTAGTCCGTGTAATCTGGGAGAAATTTATTATTTTTAATTGAAAATAGACATCTTAAGGATTCCAAATAATTTTATGGATCCTCGTTTCGATTTTTCTAGAATTAATTATGATTTTTCAAAGTTAGATAAAAATCTGTCCAGAATTCTGGACCAGCGTTTTTGAAGAATTAAATGTGATAAGTTGAGAGATAATCCTACCAAGGGTAAAAAGGTCATTGGTGACTAGGATATCTGCTAGGAAGTTATTGGGAATTAATAGATATGACATTACCATTATAGGTTGAACACGATCACAGTCCAAACGTCAACGTACCGACATCATGACTAAGGTACGTCCGCGTCGTAACTTTAACTCGATGTGTCTTGTATGCATATATGTGATAGAATGATTTATGAAGTGATGGACAAGACTAGGTCTTGGGCCAGGTACTGTGACTAAGTTTATGAGGCTTAGATCACCTATTTATACATTCAGCTTTATACGAGTTATAGTCTTGATAATGCCGTTGAGTTTTTCTAGCGTTGAGGACACGAGGGGCCATGTGGCACTGGCTAGTGCAAACAGGGATGACTTTACATGTGCTGTGTGCTATGTACTGTTGATATGTTAATCTTGCATCTGCTGTGTGCTTATGTATTGATTACTGCTGTAATGTCATGAATATCTGTCATCCATATACTGTATTACATGAGCATGAGGTTAATTACCGAGGTTCAATGGGCATTGAACCTCGCTCTTAACATAGCGTCGTGTGACATCCCAAAATTTGGAACTTGTGAGCTAAATATGATTTGGGATTATTTATGGAAGAATTTAGCCTTAGTGATGTTTAGAATTTATTTTTGGAATTTAAAGGCATATTTTTCCGAAAATTAAGAATAATTAGTTGGTGGTTGACTTTTAGCCTAAATATTTTAGAAAGAATATTTAAGGACCTTAGTACATGCAGAACACCAACTTTTTCACTTCAAAAATAATATATTTGCCCAATTCTTTTAATCAATTCCGATAGCAAAGCACGTACATTTGTTCCACCCATTATGTCATCATTTCAACCAGCCCAACTATTCCAATTCTTTGTCTATTCCTCCACGGCCCAACATCAAAACGTTCAGCTCCCTGCTTCATCTATTCGGACAAAGCAAAGATAAAACAGATCCTCTTGACTTACTAATATTCATTTCGGCCGAGAATAAGAGAACACTCGCCACTGTTTCTCGCGTAAATGGACAAACGAAGACACACATTTTCTCATTAAATAGAAACCTCAACCCATCCCCTACCCCACTATTTCTCTCGCGTTTCTAAATGAGACCGAGAAACCGAGAGGGAGTTGTGTAAGAGAGAGTGAGAACCGAAGAGACAGCGTTGAAGAAGAAGAAGCGAGAGGAAGAGGGGGTCGGATTCCACATGCAACACTATAATCACACGTAGGTGAGCCCTATAAACATCTTCCCGCCTTTGATTTCTTTAATTGGGGGTAGTTTATAAGTGAGAAGATTAACTGTATATACCGAAGCTAATTGGGCGGAAAGCATTGATCAAGTGGATATAGTGATACATAGATTATAATCGAAGTTCGGTTAGGCGAGAATCGGTCATTGCATGTAATTGAATGTCATTGCATGGTGATTGTTTGGTTTTGGGTCAATTACCGAAGATAAATTTTCTCTGGTTTTCCATGTTGATATAATGTTACAAATAATCATGAAGGAGATAGATAGGTGTACGCATAGGTTATATGGTTCTGTTTGGTAATTGCTGAATCGTGGAGTTATTGGTTCATAATGTCGCACATTGAACATAAGTTTTGGATGATTCCATGTGGTATTTTGGTTCTCGTTTGGGAGCTAAACTGAACCTAAAATATTTGTTGAGAAATGTTGGAGTGAAGTTATAGTAAGAGAAGCTTTAGGGAAGCCAAAAATGAACTCCTATACACTAAATGATAAGTTGGTTATATCCGGAAATTTAAGTTTAGCAAAAGAGTAATAATTGTGCAGAAAGCGTAAAAAGTGAAGTTACTGACAAGGAAAGCTCATATCAAATGTCCTCTCGATGACCTTGAAATTTTGTGTACACTTAGTATACATAATAAGGTTCAGTGTGAGCCAAAGAACACTTAACAATAAGGTGTATACAAGGTTTTATGAATTTTCTAAGATAGACAAGAAAACTGAACGAAAATGGTTTTTCAGAATTAGGCAGTGACACTCTTGGAATTTAATACGTATTTTTGCTATCTGCACAATAATTTTTGAAGACGGGGAAATTGACCTCTTTTACCCTAAAAATTTTGTGAGCATATAGTTAACCTGCTAATCTTTAAATAAGTCCAAGAACACCTCATTTGGACAAGTATAAAAGGAATTATGATTTATCTAAAGATTAGTTAGGAAATCTGAAAAATTCTGATTTTCAGAAAAAAGTCTCAATTAGTATGCATCCCTAGTCATAAGGGTATTGAAAGACAGGTATATATTTTTAGGGTGGGTCTAGAGAAGTTGAATTTATATTTATGGTTAAATTGGCTAGTGACCCACCTCTATATGTAAATGTTAATTTTAGGATCTGAGTATTGCCATGCCTGAAGGACAAGCGTAGTGGAAGGGGTCTTGTCGATAAGACCAACGGTAGTAACTATAATCTCACATTCTTTGCATAGCTGTATATGTTTTTGTATACCATATTATATGTCCCACTTGTATGGGGCCAAGCACCACTCGTGGCTCGATTGAGCGGAAGGGCCGACCATGGGGCCAACTTCCCGGTGGCTAGGTGGCCTAGTGCATTCGGTTATTTTTGGTTTTCGGTTACCAAAATGAATTTCCTAGCGCTAAGGTATTTGAAATCATTTTATGATTTACTTGTATTACAAGCTGCATTTGGTATGTAATACTTGTCGTTGAATTTGAATTGAATTTGAATGCTTTAGATGCTGTGTGGACTACTTTGTTTGGTTGGTTTACATATATTGCATATGCTAGAATTTGATATTAACCTGTTACTCTGGGATTCATTCATTTGAATCTCAGAGCCTTCATTATATCCAGGCCGTGGGCAAACTAGTAAGCAAGGAGAAAGAGGCAAGGGCATAGAAATAGCCTGATTTTGAGAAGAAGGAGGTGTGAAGAGGGTGCGAGATGAAACGTCTAGTTTCCTTTTTGTCTATGAATTTTATTATCCCCTTATGACTTAGATAATATTTTGAGATAGTTGTATGTGGCTACCGGGATGTATATATTTAACTAGATACTTTTGATCGTAGAAGTAGATAATATATATATCTTTGCTAATGGTTGTTTGCGGGGACGGGCATGTATATAACAAGCCCAAATTATGGTGAATGTTTTGGTAGAGCTTTAGAGTAAATAGAGGGATAAGGAAACACTCGATTGGATTTTAAGTATGGTGTAATTTTAATAAAAGATTGAACCACCGATAAAATCTTTCCAAATGTTTTAAAGGTATTAGAAAAGCCCATGTGAACTTTAAATATTATTTTGAACTCTCTTTAAAAAAAAAGGGGGCTTTTATTTTCAGGAACAAACCTAACCCTAGGTGGTTTAAATTTTTATTAAATGGTACATCGAATTGCTAATAGTTGAAGATGCCACTGCTCGGGCTCGAACGGTGGGGTGTTGATCGAATGTGGTCGGGAGGACCGAGGATCGAGGAGAAAGCCAAGCATAGGGACTCGGTGAAGACTTTCTTCTTTTGTTATTTACTTTGAAAACACTCGATATAACGTACCGCTACCGTAATCGCCGGACTTACGGCATTTTGAATATAAATATCGTTACTCAATCGCTCCGATGCTCTACTCGATGAGAAAAAAAAATTATTCCGCTTTTGAAAATGGGATGTTACGTAAGGATACTTGGGTTGTCTCGGAAATCTCGTGCTCTTGTGAGCTCTCTCTCTTCTCTTGAGTCTGCCGAAAGTTAGAATCTTGTTCTAGGGCTCTTCGACTCCGTTAGGGTTGGCGCTGCTGTTTCCTTTTATAATCAGACTTTTCTTGCGGCGTAAGTTACGGCGAGATGGGCCTTTCCTAATCCGTCGGGATCTATCATATCTCTTGATCCGAGTAGATTGCTTCGTTGATTCTGCGGGATTCTCCAAATCTTTTAGTTCCGATCCTCCGCATATTCTATTCCGTCATATCAAGAACCTATCTCGTTAATATTGCCCTTTATTTATTCGAAATCATCGGGTAAACAATAAAATATGTCGCATAGCATTGCGTCCTTTACTTTGCTATAGCATTCGGGATGCCTTGTATTGCACTTCGAATCGTCGAATGCTATAGCATCGTATCAGCCCCCGCTATACAATTTCCCTTAAAAATAACGTAAACCTGTTCCATTCTTAGCACATGCAAATGATTTCTCCTCTTTAGTCCCTATACCATGAATGTATGCCTTTTTGCTTAGATTATCTACGTTAAGCTTGTATTTAACATTTAATTCAGTCAATAAGTATAGGGAAAATATGGTACGAATTGTGCTCATCATGTAGCCGGCCAAATGTTACGTAACTCATATCGACCATGGGTTCCCTTTCTCTCAAATATAGAAAGGTGTCATTGTCTCAAGGGTCGACCCCAATCTCGGCCAAAGAAAAAGGATGATACCAAGGGCTCGAAAATGTTAAAGCCATCTACTGCGTGCTCAATGTTGGCTATACCACATGGTCCAAAATCAATCTCCTACTATCACATCTCATCTCAATCCAGCACACCTCAATATACGGTGCAATATCACAAATTCAACATCAACAACTTATACTTATATTAAATATTCAACACCATGCATAAGCTCTCATAATTACAATATAAACAATTTATGCCCACTTAACTAAAAGTTTATCCTCAAACAAATATCTCACACATATATACGTTTTCATAGGTAACAAACTACAATATACATATCATTTAAATATATAAGCATACGCTTATAATCATCTCAACAAGTATACAAGATAAATTGGAGAGTGGTTACCTCAAGTTATTAACACAACACTAACCGTGAGAGAAATTCGTCCCCTTTAAAAATAAATATATAATTATATGTTAATAGAATTAACAAAAATAATCACTAATACCATATTTAAATAATTAATTAAACTATTATTTCACTTTAGTTTACCTAGAAAAATTATAATTCATCTATTCCTCAATTTTTAACCTAATACTAACCTTTATAAGTATAACTCAATTTATTAAACAACCTCTAAACCTCCACACACTCAAAAACATATCAATCTCTAATTTAAAATCTCAAATCCCAATTCATAATTTTGTATAGTTCAAGATTTAGAAAAACTAACCGATTAAACCTTAAATAATACCTCTAGTAATCCAACTAACCTATATGACAAAAATCCTAATTTCTTTTAGATAGAAAATAACTTTAAATTCCCGCAGCAACAAATTAACAAATCTAAACCAATTAAAGTTATTTATTAATCATGTTCTTCATATATACGGTCTTCTATTATCAAAACTCAAAACTTTACCAATATTCTAATCCCAAAATTTTCAAAAATCAATACTATATTATACTCTTTAGAAAGAGAAAAATAAGTAGAACAACTGTCATACAGAAAGTTTATGGAAAAGAAATTAATTTAACTACCTAAATGATCTTATAAAATAAATAACGTACCTTAAAAACTCTACTCTCTTTTCTTCTCTTTTTCCTCCTATCTCACGCCTTTTCTCTCTCTTTTCTCTTTTTTCGGATCTCTCTCGTCTCTCGCTTGATCACACCTCACACACTTAAACCATTCTCACACGCACAATTACATATATATATATATATATATAGGGGTGTTGAGGCGGTGGGGGGTCCGGGTTTCTTTGCTTGGCGCTAATTCTCCTCATCCCTCCTTATCTCTTATTTTCTCGTACCAATCGGTATTCTAAAATATATTTTTAGTATCAATTAGTATCCTAAAATATTTTTTTAAAATCCTAAAATAATTTCTTAAGATCATGAAGTATTTTTTAGCATTAGTAAATATCTTGAAGTACTTTTTTAGTACCAGTCAGTATCTTAAAGTATTTTTTTAGTACCAGTTAGTACAGTGAAATATTTTTTCAAGATCCTAAATTTTAGGATCTTGAAAAAATATTTCAATACTAACTGATATTAATTTCGGATCTTGAAAAAATATTTTGAATACTTGACGATATTAAAAATTACTTCAGAGAGACAATAAAGATTAATTTAAATCAATGGTTTAGATTGGTTGAGGAGAAAAATCAAGGGGTTGAGATTGGATGAGGAGGGATGATGAGAATATAGGATGAGGAGGGATGGTGAGAATATAGGATGGTGAGATGATCCAATTCCGGCGATGCGTGGATTTGGGAGTAAATTTTCTTTTTCTTTCTTTTTAATAATAACCCTCTCTCGCACACGTACGGTGGCGGTGGTATTTGCCACCTAAGTCATAATGGTGGCAACGTACACCGCCACAAAAAGTATATAGTGTATATACTTTATTTTTATTTTAATTACCTTTTTTCTTATTTTAAAAATATTACGGCTATTCTCTAAAAGTCATTTTTATCACATAAATGGCGAAAATCATTTTTTAAAAGCTACATCCAATGGGCTCTTCATGCCTTAATGGAGGAAAGCACGCTTTGTGGGTGGTAATATGTTAATACATTTGTAAATGTTTTTTGAACTGAATATATGATTTGACCTTGGTGAGCCCCGATGAAGTAAACTGTTATAATATTGAGGGAAAAAAAAAAAAAAAAAAAAAAAGAGTGTCAACTTGATCTTTGAATTTGTCAAACGAACGTGTAGAAGAGGTAATGTGGGTAATTCGAGAAGGCGAGGGATATTAACGTTTCACTTTTTTCTCGCTAGCTTTTTCGATACTTCAATTATAATCAAATATTTCTTGTGTTTATACCGAGTTTTCAAAAATAGCCAAGAATCTCTTTGGTGTCCAAATTGAAAAACCAACAATTTGGACTTTTTTGTCTCAATATGCTCTCTCTCGTATTTAGTCATTTCAATCTTAATATTCCCATCCCGGCCATGACATTTCAACAAACTAAATCGAGAGTCCCACCAAAACGTATCTATTTGTGGACTTGTTTGACTTTAATTTGACGTGTCCGAGTGATCCAACAACAAGCACAAAGACCTCTCGTAGAATAATTTTCACGAGATATGTATGTATGTATGCGAGGGCGGATTCAGAAATTTATGGAAGGGGGGCACTATTGGTGGGGGGGTGCGCTGAATTTTTTTTTTCCACTTGTGATCAAAAGCACAAAAAATAATACGGGATTCGGAAGGTTTTCACTTATCATCATTTGCAAGTTTGATCATCATCAATAAGAAAAAGAGCAAGAGTTAGCTATAAAACGCTCATGGCAAAAAATTAGCAACCTACATACTCCAAGCAATTTTTTGTCGGGAATATCCACCTAAAATGCAAAGAAAAGGCAACAAAATACTAAGAAAGTATCTCAAAAAAGGAAGCAGATCTTTCCGAGTTGAGGTCACAATGCTAAAATATGTCCGCAAGTATTTTTACAAGGAAAAGAAGAGCAAGGAGTAGAGTGAGCCGGACTTGTTGAGGAAGACATAGAAGAGTGGAAAAAAAATCATTACAAAAAAAAAATAATTAAAAAAAATTTAATATATATATATATATAAATCAAGGGGGGGCACGTGCCCCCCTTGTCACATAGGTAGATCCGCCTATGTATGTATGTATGATGTTTAATTAATGTCATCCCGCCATTAACCCCGTGGTTTGATCTCGGTTGGGAAAGATTTGTGTAGGAGATGATTTTGTGTTTATATATGGAATTGTGGGATCTCAAAAATCCAAGTACGTACGTCAATGCATTGTGTCTAATGGTTAATTAATGGGTTAAGGAGCGCCCAGCACCACGAAGTTTACCCCGGGAGCGCCAAAGACCACGAAGTTTTTTTTTTGGACCAAAAGTACTCACAAAGTTACATTTTTAGAGCAAAAGTGACACTAGGAGTTAGTTGACCTAACAGTCAAAGTTACTTTGGATGGAGTGAGGATGTGGACGCTGAATAGGACTGACAAAAAGCCAAGTAAGGAGAGAGAATGCTGACTGGATGAGTGATGATTAAATAATGAATAATTAAAAAAAAAAAAAAAAACATAAACGCATATCATCATCATCGTCGGGATTCATTCACACACGCACACAAAGAAATCAAATTGGGGAAATTCGAAACCCTAAGTTCGCCCACCGTGTTCATCATCTCGGACCACCGTAGCTCCGACCACCGTTCTTCCCTCACCGGACCTCGCGTCCGTCGTCCCACCGTTCTTCCTCACCGGACCTCGTCGTCCGTCCTCCGTCGCGACAATAACCTCACAACCACCGTTATTTCGGGCAAAATTTTTAGGGATTTGGAAGTTGCGAATAGGGTTTCGGTTCCGGCGCTAAACCCATAGCTTCGTTGAATCGAGAGGGGGATGATAGCTTGTCTTGAACAAGTCGAGGGGGCTGGGTTTTCTGTCGGGCTAACTTAGTCGAATAGCGCAAAACAAGGTGAAACATCCATAGCTCGGTTCCTTTTGCCTTTTTTTTTTTTTTTTTTTTTTTGAAGTTCTTTGATTGTAATAGGTTTCTATATATGTTAACTTGCGACTTGAACTCGTCTACAACTTCTTTTTTGAAGGAATCTCGTTAACAACTACTTGCTTTAGTTGGTCGAAATGTAAACAAATTCTTTTATGTTTTATTTGCTATATTCTAGTGTAGAATACGTGTTTCTGTGCGGAGGTTAGTGTGTTTTGGCTCGGCTTGTAGGTGTTGAGCATATTTTATTCTCGAAAGAAAGAATTTGGGACATTTATAGTTACTTTATTTGCTTGGGTTCTTGGTTTTTTGGCTTTTCATCGGTTTAATGCCATATGCATCATTGTTCTATCCACATACCTTTGCGTTGATGGTTATGATAGGTCGGATGGCTACGGGTTTTGATCTATTCATATGCCCTGGTATGTGATTTTGGCTTTTCATCGTTTAATACCATATACATTAGGATTGCTCAAGAAATTCTACTTCTTTGTGTAGAGGAATTGTTTAGTTGTTTGAGAATTTATTCTTGATTATATTGGTTTTATTCGGTGGAAATTCTACAACCGCTTTTGTGTAGAATTTATTTTTTGATGGAACTTCCTTTTGCCTGTTTAAGTATTTGTATTTGCCTAGCTTCTTGTGTTTGAATGAATATAATGTCATGGTGGTACCGGTATGCCTACGTACACATTTGTTAATCTTACTTAATTGTCCTATATTATATACACATACTTAAATGTGAAAGCACCATAAAATAGAAGTCCTACATGGAATGCAATTACTTGGTCAATGCCTGTTTACATACTTATTTAATTATCAATGTCAAACATGATTTAATTGAAAGGAATTATGTGTTTGCACTTGTCTGGAATTAAGTTATTACTGTGTTTGGCTTTCTGATTCCTTTTGGTCCTTTGCATGCGTAGTGGCAATGGCGTGGAAGGGAAATGAAGAGGACATAGTAAGATCAAATGTTGAAGGATTCATTGAAGAGAGGGGACCCAGTGATGATTATGACGAAATTGAGTACCTCGGTTCAGAGTACAATGTTTCAGACGATGAGGAAGACAGTGATGTGAACGTCTTTGATAAACCCAGCAATACGGGTGATGATGATGATGATAGTGATGGTGGCTCCTATAGCGGCCAAAGTACTAGTTCAGATATACAAGAAGGCAGCTATGATGAGTCAGAACTTGGGGATGATGTGGAGGATGAGACTGATGATAACGAGGAGGGCTTCGGGAGTGATAATGAAAGGCAGCTTTGTGTCCTCCCTGAGGCTCAACCCTCGGGTTCAATGCCGTATTTTGCTGTTGGAATGTCATTTCAGGATAAAAAAGAGATTAAAAGGGCGATAGATGGGTATTCTGTCAGCCATGGGGTAAAGCTCACAATTGTGCGTAGTGATAAGAGGTCGTTTAGGGTGGTCTGCCAAGATGGCTGCCCTTTCACACTATATGCGTCTACGCATGGGCAAAGTGTGGGTTGGGAAGTGAAGTCATTGTTGAATGAACACATGTGTGCACGTGTGTTCGAAAATCCAAGAGCTTCGACAAAGTGGTTGGCTCAATATTTCAAGCACAAGGTCCAAGAAGACCCTAAATTCAAGACGAAGGACATGAAGAACGAGGCGCAAAGGGATCTAAAGGTCAATGTTAGTGTCTATAAATGCAAGAGGGCGAAGAAACTCATAATGGACGAAATGGAAGGGGGTTTTAGGGATGAGTTTGCAAATTTAGAGGCATATTGTAATGAGTTGAGGTTGTCAAACCCTGGTTCAGACGTGTGCGTGGAAGTGAGCAGAGAGGGTTTGGAACATGGACGAAGAATTTTTAAGAGGATGTACATATGCTTCAATGCCTCGAAGGTATCATTACCATTTATTAATTAAATTTTATATTTTCACTTTACAATCACTAGTTGTAATATATTTAGTGTTGCATGCATAGTTTTTACGTGTTGCAATGTGAATGTTCATAGACAACGTAAATGTATTTCAAAATTGTGGTGGTTATGTCAATTGAAATGTGCTTAATGGCTGAATGGAAACCTTGACAATGTACGGTCATTTTTTTATCTATTTGATTCATTGTAGAATGTTTGTATTTTTCAGGTTGGGTGGAAGGAAGGTTGTTGGCCACTGATTGGTGTGGATGGCACCTTCTTGAAAGGAAAAAGCAGAGGAATATTGTTGACGGCCGTGGGGGTTGATGGGAATGATTCACTTGTTCCTCGTGGCGCTTGGACTTGTTGAGAAGGAAAACACACATCACCGGTCGTGGTTCCTTCAATGGCTGCAAAAATCTCTAAACTTGGCAAGTGGTGAGAATGTGACGCTCATGTCGACATGCAAAAGGTAATAATATAACTTACAATGTTTGCAATCTGAATTTTTTATTTTAATGAATCACCATTTGGTTTTAATGCCTTGTTTAATGTGAAAGGGACTTGCAAAGCAAAGCCGTTAGTGAGGTGCTTCCGGGGGCTGAGCATAGATTTTGTGCCCGACACATCTATGCAAATTGGAGCAAAAAATGGAGAGGCAACGAGTTCAAAAAGAAATTCTTCACTGTGTGCTGGAGTACCTACGTGGAGGAATTCAAGGACAACCTCACAAGACTAGGATCCCTGAACAAAGAGGCAGCCACAGATGCAGTAACATACCCTGTACAATGTTGGGTAAGAGCTTATTTTAGTTCAAGGTGTAAGTCTTGGGTGGTCGACAATAACATGAGTGAGTCCTTCAATGCCGGATAGACGAGTATAGGTGTTTATCTCGTTATTAGGATGTTTGAAGGCATTAGATTGAGAATGATGTCTAAGTGGGCTGACAATGACAAAAATGTTCGTGGCTGGAAAAGCAATTTCAGTCCTAAATGTATGGACTTGTTTGAGACGAATAGGTTCCTAGCTAATGATTGTAGTGTCTTTTGGAATGGGGACGATGGATATGAGATTGTAGAGGGGCAAGATAGGCACGTAGTCCATATTGCACGAGGAATGTGTACTTGTAAAGCGTGGGACTTAACGGGTATACCCTGCCAACATGCAATTTGTGCTATGTACCATGCAAAGAAAGACCCCATGGCCCACATTTCACACTACTATCACAAGGACACATACATTGCAGCCTATAGAACTAAATTTCAACCTGTTAGGGGTAGGAAATTTTGGGACACACAAAATTTTGGACCATTGCAGCCTCCAATTGTCACCAAGTTGCCTGGTCGGCCTCCTAAGAAGAGGACCAGAATTGATGAAGCTGATAGAAGGAGGAAGAAATCCAGAACCGTTCACCACCAACCTGATTCATCTGCATCTCGTCTGACTCAACAAGGGAGAATGGAAAGATTAAGTAAGCGTGGTCAGACCCAAAAGTGCTCCCGATGCAACAAACCAGGCCACAACAGAGCAAGTTGTAAGGAGGTAAGTTATTATTGTTTTTGTCTCAACTTTAAGGCTTTTACACTTCCATATGTACTAATGCATGTGACAATGGCAGGCTCCATCTTGTCCAGCAGCCACTCGCAGCCAACAGCCCCATCACCCTCCCCAAGCCACCCAACATGAATCACCAACCCAACCCCTAACCTCTCAACAATGCCCCCCTCAACCATCCCAAGATGAACCGAACACAAATCAAAGTCCCCAACCGGCACCCTCCCATGCACAACCGTCTACAACAAGAAGGACTAAGCACGAGGCATGCAAGAGGTGGATATGGGTTCGGGATTAGATTTGATGAGGACAATGGCGATCTTGTTTACAATGTAAGATGTTTGAAGGTTTTATCTCGCATTTTTAATAGTCGCAATTAATTGTTAGACTTGCGTTGGTAAGTGGCCCTATTGGCATGAAATGATGATGCTCATATTGACTTGGAAGACTAGCTAGTTAGAATTGCCACATCTTGTCATTAAAATATCGACTTGGAAGTTTATTATTTTAAAAAAAAATTGCTGTGCTGAAATGCAATATTAGATGTTTACTTATGGACTTTTTTGGCTCTTTCTTCCTGTCTTTGCTGAATTGGTGTCTCACTGTTTTGTTATTGTGGAGATGTATACGGTTTGTTTGAATCCATACCATATGAAGATCAGCTTGCTGGTTTTGATAAATATATAATAACATGATAGAGCAAATAAGCGGTGAAGATGTTTCCTTATAGATTTGTTGATGTTATCATATATCACTGAATTTAAGAAATGTTTTTTTCTAGTAACATGAGTGTTTAACTAAATTTCTGTATTAATTTAAATGAAAAAATGCTGTTTCTGCTTCATGTTTCGTTTCATGGCATTAAAATCTGCTGAATTGTGTTGAATTGCTTGTTGGTCCTTTATTGCAGCCTGGCCAAAATTCTGAAGTTGTGATCGATGAGGGGACGTCACAGGACTATATGCGAAGGACTGCTGATCCACAAACTCAATTTCCCATTCCAAATGAAAGGGAAATGAGATTGTCTCGAGTCAGTCACTCCAACGAGGCGACGGGTTCGAGGTCCATCCAGTTTCAACGGCAGTCAGTGACTATCGGTCCACCTTCTGACCTTCCATTTCAGCCGCGTGGTCTACAATGGAGAGGACAACCGTGTGTGACAACTTCACAACTTTTATCACGGCTTCACACTAACAAGGACAAAGGAAAACGGCCTTCTGATTAAATAGTGTTAGGGTACTTGTAAAAGGGCTTGGGTTGGGTAATTATTTTGCTGATTAAAATTGTAGATTGTATAATATGAATTTAAGAATGTTATTACTACTCTCTTGGTAGTCAGAAATATATTTTGGGTATGACCTTGACAGTCTCATAGGTTGATGCATATCTTTGCATTTATTTATATATCATTTTCGTTAATGCAATCCCATCTTATATTGAAATTGATAGGTTATGGCACTCGGGTACTATGCAAAATTCTTCCACGTTTAGCTTCAATCGGTGAGGTGACCAAGCATGATGCATACCTCTTGTTAATGTCCATTTGTTAATGTCCTCTCTTCATTCCAATGTGTGTATTTGTCCAGTGTTTTAGTTGGGGGTTTATACTCGGGAGTTATTTTATAGTATAAATAAAAGGAGGAATTCTTTATTTACCAACCAATGCTTGTTTGATCAAGGGACTTAAAATAAACCGGTATGTTCATCTAACTGCAAAACAACAACGTGAATTGTACTTCTTTTTTGTTTTTCCCTTCAGTCACTTGAGTCAAGGTTCTAGTTAGACTTCAAACCTTCCAATGTTCTAACATTTGATCAAAATTAAGGCCAAATACATTACAGTCAATCCATTCACAATACATTACCATGGAGTACATTAACAGAAGGCTGACATTACATATAGCTCTTACACTTTGTCAAACTCTCATAACTCTCATAACTACAACAAAATTAAACATCTACCCTAACAAATACATTAACAATAACAACACCCAAGTCATTAACAATGTTGCTAATAAAAGTTTGCACTTGCATTGCAACATCTTCTCTTCACTTTCTTTCACTAAAAATTTGGATTTCATCTTCATCACCTCACGTTCAAGTGCAAGAAGCTCCTCGTACCACTTGGCACATGCATCCCCTCTTCGAAGATGGTTGTTTTCCTCATATAGAGTGTCTATGTCATTGAGTAGCTCTTTGATCACTTCATTTGGCCTCGCCCCAAACACGCCATCGTGCCATTCAAAATATCGACACCCACCATCCTATGAAATTTCATCACCCAATGTTAGAAATAAACAACCCACACAATTCAAAATGTCATCCCACATGTAAAAAATCTAACCTGGTAGTAATTTCGGCACCCATAAAACCTCCTCCCTGGGTTTCCTTCGGACCACGATGTCCACCTGGGAGCTAACAACTTGTGATGGCAATACCGCCTCGGACCTTCATACTGTTCCTCGCGGCTAGGTCTTCTCAACAACACCACCTTCCTCCTCGCTTTCTCTGCCCTCCCTGTCGATGTTGACGATGAAGCCATCCAGATCCCTCTCAATGTCAGTCCTAAATGAAGAAGAACCCATCAGTATTATGGGATAATATAGGACAATTAACTGGGAGATTAACAGCTATGTACGTAGGCATACCGGTACCACCATGACATTATATTCATTCAAACACAAGAAGCTAGGCAAATACAAATACTTAACAGATTCCATCAAAAAATAAATTCTACACAGCAGTTGTAGAATTTCCACCTGAATAAAACCAATATAATCAAGAATAAATTCTGAAGCAACTGAACAATTCCTCTACACAGCAGTAGCAGAATTTCTTGAGCAATCCTAATGTATATGGTATTAAAGCGATGAAAAGCCAAAAAGAAAATGGTACAAAAAGCCATCGACCTATCATAACCATCAACGCAAAGGTATGTGGGTAGAACAATGATGCATATGGCATTAAACTGATGAAAAGCCAAAAAACCAGAGAACCCAAGCAAATAAAGTAACTATAAATGTCCCAGAATTCTTTCTTTCTGAGAATAAAATATGCTCAACACCTACAAGCCAGAGCCAAAACACACTAACCTCCAGAACAGGAAACACGTATTCTACACTAGAATATAGCTAAAACATAAAAGAATTTGTTTACATTTCGACCAACTAAAGCAAGTAGTTGTTAACAGATTCCTTCAAAAAAGAAGTTGTAGACGAGTTCAAGTCGCAAGTTAACATATATAGAAACCCTATTACAATCAAAGAACTTCGGGAGCAAAAAAAAAAAAAAAAAAAAAAAGGCAAAAGGAACCGAAGCTATGGATGTTTCACCTTGTTTTGCAGCTATTCGACTGAGTTAGCCCGACAGGAAAACCAGCCCCCTCGACTTGTTCAAGACAAGCTATCATCCCCCTCTCGATTCAACAGAAGCTATGGGTTTAGCGCTGGAACCGAAACCCTATTCGCAACTTCCAAATCCCTAAAAATTTCGCCCGACATAACGGTGGTTGTGAGGTTATTGTCGACGGAGGATGGACTTGAGGTCGGTGAGGAAGAACGGTGGACGACGGACGCGAGGTCCGGTGAGGGAAGAACGGTGGACGACGGACGCGAGGTCCGGTGAGGAAGAACGGTGGTCGGAGCTACGGTGGTCCGAGATGATGAACACGGTGGGCGAACTTAGGGTTTCGAATTTCCCCAATTTGATTTCTTCGTGTGCGTGTGTGAATGAATCCCGACGTTGATGATGATATGCGTTTATGTTTTTTTTTTTTTTTTTTTTTTAATTATTCATTATTTAATCATCACTCATCCACAAGCATTCTCTCCTTACTTGGCTTTTTGTCGGTCCTATTTAGCGTCCACATCCTCACTCCATCCAAAGTAACTTTGATGTTAGGTCAACTAACTCCTAGTGTCACTTTTGCTCTAAAAATGTAACTTTGTGAGTACTTTTGGTCCAAAAAAACTTCGTGGTGCTGGGCGCTCCTGGGGGTAAACTTCGTGGTGCTGGGCGCTCCTTAACCCTTAATTAATTCTAGAACCGTTGATGATTAATTTGGGAAATTTGTGGAAGTTCTAAAACTAAAATTATGTGTCGTCGGCCATGATTTGATTTTCTTTTTTTAGGGGATATTACGAGATAATATTTCTTCTTGTGGAACTTCATTAAGGGTTTTGAATAAAAGTTTTTCATATTTTCTTAAAAAATAATATAAAGATAAAGATAAAATATTCAGCAAATCTTGTCTTCCGCATGTCATTTCATTAATTATATTTTGAATTACTAGTTTGTATACGATTGCTTGATTTGAGGGAGTTCGAATTACATGTTTAGCTCATTTAAAAGCTTAAAAACTCATCCCAAAACGACGTCGTTTTGGCACAAAATATCCGGACCGCTTTGGGGTCTCTTCCTCCGTGGCACAATCCTTGTTTAGGAGTTTTAGGGCCTCTATGTTGATCGACCGGCCTGCGTTTGGCCATGTTGCAAGTTGGTCATATGGTGGCTTCAACCTTTGCACATCTTGTTCTTCCTACCGAGCGGTATGATACCGGGGTGTTCCAGCTCTTGATTCTAAAACCCCATCGCTTTCTTTGTTTTCGGTTTGTATTATTAATTTGTTTTTTTTAAATATACATATCATCTTATTAAATGCTATTATGTTTGAGGCATGGTCAAACACTAATTACAAGGTATCTCTTTCAATGTGGATTTGAATATTGATTTGTTATATTGTAAGGGACTAACTCTTCCATTAGACTCAATCCCGTTGGTATTGTTAATTTGTTTGTTCTCATGGTCTTATTTTCATTTTTGTTTCTAGGGTGAAGGAGTAAAAATGCACATGGGCTTTTCCTCCAGGAGCGCTCAGCACCATGTGCTTTTTTCTGGACCAAAAATACACATGTGGTTAGCTTATGGGAGCAAAAGTCACACACTTCAGTTAGAAAGTGGATGTTGACCGTTAACTAGGGGCTGTTGACCGTTAGTGCTTATGTGGATGGTGAATTGGAGAGAGAATAAGCCAAATGGGAAGAAAAAAAAATGCTGATTAGGATAGGTGCACGGTGAACAAAAATTGGGGAAAACACAAACCGAAAACACACAAGTTCGAGACTAATCAATTGAGAGTAAGGGATAAAGGGATGAAATCCGAGCAAGTCGAGCGATGAAATGAAAGAAGAAAGAAAGGTGTAGGAACCCTAATGTCAAATCCACTCTCGGCCGCAAATCGTGAGTGAGCTAGGGTAAATCCGAGCATATGCCGTTCGCGAGTGTGAGCGAGGGCAAAGCACGGCGACGACAACAAAGTGAACCACAAACGAGATTGAACAGGAGCAATTGACTCGATGCGAATGTGAGGAACGAAAAACTCAACAGCGGGGTGTGAGGAAGGAGAAATCGAGAGTGAGCTCCATGGCGTCGTCTTCAACGTGGATGCAAGGATAAACGAGAAAGCGAGAAGGAAGGTGGTGTTGCTTAGACAACCCGGTCGCGAGGAACACTACGAAGGTCGACTCGGTATTGCTAATCAATTGCTTTGCTTGTTAGTTAAATTTAGGAATGTTGATGTAGACGTCTAGGCTATTGAATTATGCAAATTGACATTGAGATATGAAAGACCTGCTCATGATGTATCAAATTATATTCTCCTTCGGAATCCAAGGAAGAAATCCCAGGTAATTCATGCTTCGTATTTTCAAAATTGCATTTGGATCACTAGTAGGGAGCCAACATTGACACCAAATGCAATTATCCAGCTATGTTGGTTGGATTTTTTAAAGGTCGCTTTGTTTTTCTGCATAGTCCATTTCCATAGAGGAAAAAATAGATTATTGCAATAGATTAAGCTGATTTTTTGGTCAAAAATTGAAAAACTATGTTCTCAAGTAAAGGAAAAGAAATGCTTCCACATGACTTATATGGATGGTTTTCTAGAATTCCCTTAACTCTGCTGCACTTTTATCTAGTTAGGTAGGGTATGGATGTATATGTGTGTCAAACTTTCTTTTCTTATAATTTTCCATAGCTATGAGAAGAGGTACATGGAGGATGCTAATCCAGAATCATCTGAACAAGCAAAAGAAAAGAAAGCAATTGAACCACCGAGAAAAAGAAGTAAAAGATAGGGAAGCAATCAAACCCCGCAAGCACAATTGACAATTGAGAAAGCAATTGAAACACCAGAAACTGGACTGACTTGCATTCAGGAAGAGCTAGAAGTTAAAAAGGAGAGCAGAACTTCATCAACTGAGCAAGATATAGATGAGTTTCTTCTGGGAGATATGGGAGACATTGATGATGATGATAATGTATATTTTTGTTGTTCTTGTGATGGATTGAACAATGTTTAAGTGGTCTGTAATATATTTGTTCGTGATAATGTATTGTTAATGGGTTATGTATTCCTATATTGTTATTGTTAATCATGTGTAAAGTAGTTGTTGGTGGTGTTTGTTGACAGCATGTTTAAGAGGTAGAATTGTGAATTTTGCAGTTGTTGTAACAGGTTGCAAGTGGAAGTTAGTGCAGCAATATATATGTCAAGATCAACAACAAACCAAATTTAATTAGGCAATTTCTATGTGGGTACGATCTATTTGTTGGGCAGAGAGTGGGAGAAGTTTAGGTAATTTGAATTGTAAAATTTGTTGAGATAGTTTATAGAATTAAATTATTATAAATAAATTAGATTAATGAAAAAATTAAAATTTAACAACATGAAATATGGAAGCTTTGTAAGCAATATAAAGTCCGATGGTGAGAGGTTGAAGATTGCTCATAGTATATTGACCATCCAATAAAACGAAAAAAGAAGCCTGTCAATTGCAAATAAATAATGACCAAAAAATAAGTGCGAAGCATGGGTAAATATTGCACCAAAATCATTCCCTAAAGAAGTTCATCAAAATTTCAGAAAGACTTTACACGAAGTAATCCAAAAGTGCCAACATCAGGTGGCAATATAAGCGAGCTAGCAAGCCTTTTTACACCAAAATAATTACAGAATGTGTACATCAAAAGCAGCACATATTCAAAAGAGTTCAACCTCCTTACAACTTTTGTACCAAAATAATGACACAACCCAATGACACATTTATACATCAAAAGAAGGCATCTTCCCTCCATTTTTGTTCCTTTGAATTTGCTTTTGCCTTTCATCTAAGAGCTGTGTTGTTGTTACACATGGTTCTCCTCTCCATTGTAGACTGGGAGGCTGAAATGGAAGGTCGGAAGGTAGAGTAAGAGTGGACCGGTTCAGGTTGAAACCGAATGCATCTTGAACGTGTTGGATCAATCGAGTTAAAGCCCCAAGACAATCTCATTTCCCGCAACTATGTGCTATGTAATATAATTGTGTTCATAGCTTTACTCGGTGCCTCCTAGTTCTCGAGGTTTATTTACATATCAACATTCTTCACAGTACAACAAAACCTTGCGGCTTAAACTTTATATTCTCGTATATAATGATGTACGGTTCATTTAAAGATAAACCTATGCCCATCTCACCATGCGGGACAACCGAGCTCAACATTTTCATCACCGATGCTACCCAAGAAGATCCACCAACCTAAATATTGCATGCTACAAGTAAACCAATTGTCATATTCTTATCCTTGGAACGTCATTCCTCTTCTCACTACATTGTTCAAAAAATACAAGTGTACGAACGGTAACAACAAAACAAATTGTATAAAAAAATCATAACAAGATCATGCGAATACCCAACCAAAATTGAAGAAATCCAGCTCCATTGTTCATCCCTTTCACTTGTTCTTGCTCGAGGCTTGCATGCGGATCATATGGCTCCCGAGAGACGATCTAGAGGACAAGGTTGCTTCGCATCAAGCCTCGCCTAAGGCTTCCCTTTCCCGCTCCAATGCAACGAGACTTACGGGACCGGAATGAAGTGACTGCAAGTTCCCTTCACGTTATCTCCCCTAATCCGTGTTGATTCCATTGGTGATCAATGGCTTCGACGTTCCGCAAAAACCGGCAAGAATGGTGGAAGCGAGCCCGGATCGTAAATCCTCATCGTCTTGTGCAACTCCATCCATGTCTCAATCCTCTTTCGTAATTCCCCTCTCTCCATTTTTGTAAATCCATCCCAAGATTTGCCCTCGGCTCACTCTCGATTTCTTTGGAGATCGAAGCTTAAGAACCCCAAGAACCCTAGCTCGATTTCCTTCGATTGTAGCTCGTGGATTTGGATTTGTTCAATTCAATTATTTTAATGCCCCAATTTTTTTAAGTGTGCACCGTTAGCTTTTTTTTTTTTTTTTTTTTTTTTGGCCCCAATTTCTTTAACAAAGCATCCTAATCGGCATTTTTTTCTTCTCATTTGACTTATTCTCACTCCAATTCACCATCCACATATCAGCACTAACGGTCAACGGCCCCTAGTTAACGGTCAACATCCACTTTCTAACCGAAGTGTGTGACTTTTGCTCCAATAAGCTAACCACATGTGTATTTTTGGTCAGGAAAAAAGCACGTGGTGTTGAGCGCTCCGGAGGAAAAGCTCATGTGTATTTTTTTGCTCCTTTACCCTTGTTTCTATTGTTTCTCATGTAAAGAGGCCTTCTTTTCTAGGGTATCTTTTTACCCACTTTTTTTTTTTTTTTTTTTTTTTTGTTACGTGTGTATCCTTTTACTTTTTTTTTTTTTTTTTTTTTTTTTTTTTTTTTTTGATAAGATGTATCCTTTTACTTGTTATTAATGAATCTGTCTTCATATTAAAAATATATTTTGAATAAAATTTATTGGGCTTGAGCCACAATAGATAGTCTAGCCCGTTATTTTCATGCATTTTAATTCACAGATTTTGAAGCCCAAATTTATTCCTTCCCGGTAGAAATAGATTTGTGTTGTCGCACGTGACATTTTTGAGTCAGCACAGATTTTTTTTTTTTTTTTCTCGTTACAAAAAAGTTTAGATAAGCTATGTATCAGAGATTAAATAGGATCAGGCCATGGAGTGGGATTTGAACCTTACCAATTATACCAAAAAAACAAAAAAACAAAAAAAAAAAACAAAACAACTGTTGGCAATCACAAGAGATTTCTAATGAGTAAAGTAAATGTCCAAGGCCCAAAGCCCAATTTACGGCCCACTCTTCTTTTTCTCATGAATGCATTATCTTTACATTGGCAGATCTAAAATGTCCAAGGCCCAAAATTCAATTTACGGCCCACCCTTCTGTTTCTCATGAATGCATTCTCTTTACATTGGCAGCCTCTTACCGTTCTCTCTCTCTCTCTTTTTATATATATATATATATGTATATGAAGAACCAATACATTATTGTAATAGGAGATTTTTAAAAATGCATTTTAAGAGAAAATTGGAATTATTATCTAGACGAAGAATAGAAGACTTATGCAAAGAGGAAGAATACTTGAAAGACAAGGAAATGAAAGGAGGATACTAGAAACATATTATGGATGTGGAAATAATTTAGTTAAAGTTACAGAGAGGTATACATAAAAGTTTAATGAGAAATATAATATATAGATTTAGAAGTATAAGGTAATTAGTTGATTAGTTGGTTAAGGCTCATTCTATATAAAAGGGTCTAGTCATTGTGGTTTAAGTGTGTTGGATAGTGAGATCCTCACCGTGTTAGAAAAATGTTAATTTGAGTCTCTCATTTTAGAGAGAGAAGTCCCTTCTAGATCCCTAAAGTTAGGGTTTATTGGTTATCTCCCTCAAATGAGGGTAGATTAGAGATAATCCATGTGGATTATAGTATATATGAACATATTGCTCTTTGTTGTAAATACAAGATTCTTTATCTTCTTTTTCCATATTATTTTTCTAAGCACTCTTGTTAACATGGTATTAGAGCAGGTTGATTTTGGGCTTCTAATGCATGTGGATTATAGTTTGTATGAGCATATTGCTCTTATTGATATTAATACAAGATTCTTCAACTTCTTCATATTGTTTCTCTAATTGCTCTTTAATTGTACTTGTTAACAATAGAATAGATAAAATGAATCAAGAAGAAAGAAAAATAATAAAGGAAATGGGATATCCATAAATGTATAATAGGTATCCATGAATATACCATCCAGTTATAAAAAATATTAGGAAAAGAATAAATGATAGAGAAATTTGTAAAATGGATTGTAAGAGGAAATTAGAATTGTTATCTAGGATATGAAGAACAACAAAATGATCATACGAAATGGAAGAATAAGCAATGAAAGACTAGTAGTGGATACATATTATGGAAGTGAAGAATGTTTTATAAAAGTAGGAGTATTAGAAAGAAAAAAATATTAATGAGGAGATTAGTAAGAAAAATAACTAAATCAAATATAATATTACAAAAAATAATGAAAGATATGGGGTATCCATATATGTATAATCAAGATATTGAAGATATTGTAGAAATTATAAATGATAATGATATATTAATAATGCATTTTAAGAAAACCTTAGAAATATTATCTAGGATATGAACAATATGATGGATAATATACGAAGGATAAGAATTATATACTCCATCCGGTCTTAATTATAGGAACGTTTTATCAGAATTTGGAAAGATTAAGGAGAGAAGTTAAATTAGTTAATTATAATTATTTTCCAAAAATACCCTTGCTTAATTTAGAAAATGATTGTTCCAGTAGGAAAGCGAGATTTTGTATTGTAATTACCGAGATTAGGTTTGAACTCATTATCATAGTATGGCCTTCGGTGGATCTTTTTGTTTTCTTGGATAAAGTATCGAAACCTTATTTACCGGAGATGTGAAAGTTATAATTACTCATATCATATACAGTGTACTCTCAGTAGGTAATTTTATTATCAAAATAAACTCATAATTCTATAATTAATTCATACCATGTCCTACATATAAAATCTATGTTATAGAAAAATAAAAAATAAAGTAGAATCTCTCACTTGATAGAATATAAGGATGTTGTTAAATTTATTATTGTGGAGGACGTATTAGTAATGGTGATATGAGAAAAATATGACAAAATTTGCTCAAAATTATTTTATTAAAGAAAACAGTATAATTGAGGTGTATATGACATTAATGAGTTACAAATATTACTTACTTTATAAAATATATAGGTGCGTTATTAAATTATTATTGTCTTTAATTATTATTGAGAAATTATTAATAAGGGTACTTTAGGAAGAAATTGACAAAAGTTAAAACTTGGTCTTATAATTAGCACCAAAACCAACTCCAAAATGTGTTCTTATAATTAGAACCAGGAGGGAGTATTATTAAAAATATCATGAAAATAAAACCATAGAAGGAGAAGTGATTTATAAATACAATGAGCCAACATAGACGAGAATATATACCAAATGCAGAAATATTAAATATAAGAAGGACAATAAAACAAATAGATGAACAAATAAAAAGACAACAAGAAAGATTAAGAACACAAAATTTACATTTTACAATATAATGGTGAATAAAAGAATATATTTATGAAGAAAAAGTGAAAAAGAAGATATTTAAAAAGAATGGTTAAATATCATTTTTGCCACGAAAGTATTGGTTATGGTGCATTCGGCATTCATAAGTTTTTTGGTATCATTTTTGCCCAGAAGTTTACAAAAGGAGCAAATATGCCCGAATTTTTTTAGGAGCAAATTTGCCATGAAAGTTTATAAAGAAAAGCAACAATTTAACGGTTAAGATCAACTAGATGGGCAAGATTGCTATATTTTTAAACTTAGAGGCAAAAATGATACCAAAAAAACTTCCGAAAGTGCTTAATGCTCCCTAGCCATTCTTTCGTGGCAAAAATGGTATTTAACTCTAAAAAGAAATTAGAAGCATTGTCAAGGATATGACAAGATCATTATATTACATATTCATAAAATTTAATTATGAAAAATATAGAGCTAGAAAATATCATGCACTTGTAGATACAGGAGCAAATTTAATTGTAACAAAATATAATGTTTTACCACCTAAAATGTGGAAAAGAAAAAATAAAAGTATAAGAATGGAATCTGCAGGAAGAGATATACATATCATAGAATTAGAAGCTAGAAATGTATTAATACAAATAGGAAATTATGAATTAAAAATCCAAGAATTAAATCAATATAATGAACCATCATATCATGTGATATAATTTTAGGATTAGATTTTTTAGAACAATATTACCCTTTTCATTTTATAAAAAAAGCTTTAATATTAACAACACTTTGTAAACATGAAGCACAGGGAATTAGAATAACAAACCCTTATAGAAGAAAAGATGAAAAATTTGAAAAAAAGAAACATAAAGAAGGACAGTTTTTACAAAATAGTGAACCAGTAAAGAAAGAACATATGTTAGCAACTTTAATAATAATTGAAGAAAAAACTATTGAATAAAGAATTTTAGAGAATTATGATGAAATCCATTAATTTATTGGGAAAAATCTAAACCAATGACAAAACTAGAATTGAAAGATTATACTCCCTCCGGTCCTAATTATAGAAGCAAATTACCAGAATTTGGAGGAATTAAGGAAGGAAGTTAAATTAGTTAATTATATATATTTTCCTAAAATATCCTTACCCAAATTTAAAATGACGTTAATTAATTATTAAGAAATTAGAAGATGTCTCTAATTCGTATGACGTGTGCATAATTATTTTACGCGTATGCAGCTTCCTCTTTGTGCCTGTCGTGCATGAAGCTTTTTATTTATATATGTTTTCAGTATATATTAGATTACTCATGTCATCGTATATTTACTTATTGTGCATAATAATGTATATACTTGATGTGTCTTTGGCACAAAATTAATTGTAATAAAAGAAGAAACAACGTTAATTAATAGAATAAAATTAGTTAAAAAATATTCTTAAAGGAATATTAAAATTATTTTATTTAAAAATAAAAAAATAAAGTAGAATATTTCACTTGATAGAATATAAGTGTGTTTTTAAATTAATTATTATGGAAGAAATATTAGTAGGGTGATATGGGAAAAATATGACAAAAAATTTTCAAAATTATTTTATATAAAAAAGTATAATTTAGGTGTATATGACATTAATGAATTGCAAACATTATTTACTTTATAAAATATGTAGGTGTATTATTAAATTATTATCGTTTTTAATTATTATTGAGAAAGTATAAATAGAGGTATTATAGAAAAAAATTGACAAAAGTTAAAACTTGCTCTTATAATTAGGACCAAAACCAACTCCAAAATTTGTTCCTATAATTAGGACCGGAGGGCGTAGTAAAGAAATTAATTGTAAACTTTATTCTTGGACATCTAAGGATAAAGAAGAATTTATAATTAATATAAATGAAATGAAAAAAATACAAATTTATAAGGGAAAGTAGGTCTGAATATTCATTACTTGCAATGATTGTAATGAAACTAAGTGAAGAGAGAAGAGGAAAATCTAGAATGGTAATTAATTTAAAAAAATAAATAAATAGTATAGCCATAAGAAATAGATATCTTATATCAAAAATGAAATTATTATTTAATCTTATAAGAGGAAAAAATATTTTCAGTAAGTTTGATTGTAAATCGGGAATTTTTCAAATAAAATTAGAAGAAGAAAGTAATAAATATATAGCTTTTATTACATCGGAAAGGATTGCATGAATGAAATGTACTACCGATGGGCTTTCATCATACCTAGGGGCTAGGGGTATGCATAAAGCCTAGGAGCCTAAGTACGCCCGCTCAAGCCTAGCAAAAAATCGTTCTGCCCAGCTTAGAAAAAAGAAGCCCAAAAAAATTGGATACAATCAGGTTGGGCATTTTGTGGGCTACACTGGGCATCGGGTAAGGTATGCCGCCTGTCCATTTGACCTTGCCGGTAAGTATATATATTATTATATTTTATATAAATATTTTTTATATAATAGTTAATATACTTATACTATATTATATTATATATTTACTAATAACTTAATATATCCATTGAATATCGACTATTTGTCCATTAGACCATTATATTACTAATGATGCCTTGTATTTAATGGACTATGAATGTTATTTAATTCTTCACGTATGTGTATTTGACTATTTGTTAAGACACATGGTAGTCTTTCTAATTTTAAGACTCAAGTTATAGACCTATTTTGGAATATTCTAAAATGTATAATTCTATATTACATTTGAAGTTTACAATATTGTTTATCGGGTATGATTGAAAGCTGTTTTTTATTTCACATAGAGTGTGGCGGGGTAGCACCATTTGGGCAGGGAAGCCCGCCCTACCTAGCTATTATTGTCCAACCCAAAAATGTTAGGGCTTCTATTGTGCAAGGTCGGGCACCGAGCCGCATTTAACTGCCAAATAATACTTCGGGCGGGGTATTGAGCGGGGTCTTGCTCTACGGCCTTGCTCATGCTCAACCATAATAATAGCCCAAGTTAAGGCGAGCAATGGGCGGGTTGGCGATCCCAAGGCCAAACCAATAGCCTCGCCCATTCAACTTTAAACGGGTATGGGCTAGTTCATACCGTACCTCAACCCATTTAAACTTGTATAAATGTGCTAGCACATAAATGGGCGAGCTAAGGGTTTTAGGTAACTCATTTACATTTGAATTGTTTATTTTTTTGGAAAAAAAATTCTAAATAAGCATTAAGCATCCATCCAAATTCATCATTCGAAATCAAAGTTCAATAATCACAATTCACACAAAACAACATAAATTTAGACAAGTACTATCATAACATAAATTTATTCAAGATAAGGAGTCAAGGGACACCTTTACCTTATGCCGAGAATGCGGAATGAGATGAGTAACGTAATTAATAAATAAAAAAACACTAAATCGGCGGGTATGCGCAACCCATAGGTGTGCCCATAGTCCGCCCATTTAAGTCTTAAATAGACGGGTCTTAACTCGCCCCGCTGGGTCTTTTTGGGCGGGCTCAAAACGACCCAATTACACCTTTGGGTTGCGGATGAGCACATGGGTTATGAGTTCCATTCTCAGTCTTAGCCCAAGTATATTTCAAAAATATGTATCTAAATTATTATTACCTATAAGAGATTTTGCTATAATATATATAGATGGTATATTAATATTCTGTGAAAATGAAAAAGAACATGAAAAATATTTAAATCAATTTGTAAAAATTATAGAAGATAAAAGTTTGAATATTTCACGTACAAAATCAGTATTAAGAAAAACTGAAATACCCTTTTTAGGACAAATATAATAGAAAAAGGAATAGAATTACAAGATCATATAAGTAAAAAAGTTTTAGAATTTAAAGAAATAACAAATAAAAAAGATCTTCAATCATTTTGAGGATTAATAAATCAAGTAAGAAATTATGAACCAAATTTAGCTAAATTAACTTCAAAAATCACTAAATTAGTAGGAGAAAAAACTGATTGGATATGGAATAGAGAAACAAAAGATATTATATAAAACAACTTAAAAGCATTTGTCAAAATTTACCAAAATTAACTATACCAATAAGAGATGATATAAAATGGATTATATATGCAGATGCCTCATATCAATATTGGAATGTAGCTTTATATCATGAAAATAAAAATGGAGAAGAAATAATAATAAGATATACAAGTGGAAAGTGTTTAGAGGCTCAATGGAAATAGTAATAACTTGCATTGCGACAAACAATTAATGGATTAAAGTGGTATTGACTTTATTTTTATAGGATATAATAAATATTAAATAGGGATAAAATTAAAAATTATTGAATTTTATAAAAAATTTAATAAAGTTTAATGTTTTTATTGATTTTTGTAAGTGGAACATATTCAAAATGCCTTATTATAAGATAAGAAGAGAGGAGTATTTTTCACGTTGGCCTCTTGTCGTCTAGTAATTATTTCTTTCCAAATGTCGTGTATTTCCTGCAGCTCGTACCTCGTACAAACTTGTCAAATACTTTAAGACTACCTATTGAAGATAAAGCTATCGTTAATTTTTTTTATTGTCCCAACGTTTCGAATGAATTTTTTAAAAATAAAAAACAGTGAAGGGACCAAGGCTTGCTTGCAATAATCAAACTCTAATTAATGGTATACTGATAGCAAATAAGCAATAACTATAGAAGAATAAAGTTACGTAGCTCAATTATATATCTCTAACATATCAGGGGTGCAAAATTACGCGTGCCGGTTTATGATTTTTTTTAATGCCGTTTTAAGAGCAAAAAGATTATAATATTTTGAATGCCTCCAAAAAAGTTGGCAGTTGCATGCAGATAAGTCACAACGCAAATCTGAGATCATATGCATGTAGCTAGAATTTCTTTCTCATATTCATCAGCTCATCGTTTTAGCCTTTACATCTTTGTCGTTTAGGCTTCAGAGTTACGAAAACGTGATTTATCAGTAACGTTTTCTTTTGCATTTGATTATATGGAAAGGAAAGAATTGTTACATTACCAAAAGACCAGCGTTAACAGGCTACTCCTCTGATCATTAATATAATACTAGTTACACAACAAACTATGTTATATATTTATGGAGTTGATCTTAATCCTAAATATAAGACATAGTTTTTATGTTTGCTAATTTTTTTCCCTAATTTACCCTTGTTGATACTTCTTGAACCATAATCAAGGATGAGAAGAAATGAGAGAATTAAGGAAGATAACGATGATCTTTTAAAAAATACATGTTATATTAATTAAATTAACCAAATTCCTTAATCTAATCAAGTTAAGTAAATATGTCTTATATTAAGAATAAGTGAAGTATTATTTTCTTAATATTCATTATATATGAACGCCCAAGGAGTCGCAAATTCTAAAATATTTATAGAAAGGAAACACATACGAAAACACAAAAGCTGAGAGATAACTATATATACTTGAAATAGAAAATACTTTCTTTATATATGTATATATAAAACAAAGATTACATACAGTAATTAAAGAGCACAATTTTTCCAACTACCACACTTGTATAAAACATCACTAACAAATAATGCTACGAGGGGGATCAAACATGAACATGATTTCTCATAATCATCCTCTTCAGCTTTGCTACTTTCAACACCATGGTCACATATATTTCGTCTGCCACGTCATCAACTCGGCGAAACATAGCATACCTCCAACTCTTCTTTAATAAGAGAGTCCCAATGGCTGACCAAAAGCCAACACAAAACCCAATAGCTATGACAAAATAAAACCACACTTTTTCAGAATCCCTATCATCGTCACCATCTCCGAGCCTTCACTTTCATGAGCATGGTCACCCAAATCACCTCCAGTGCACTTATTTGGAAGTGGAAATCCACAAAGACGAGGGTTTCCAGCATAAATCCGTCGGTCGCCCAAAGTCAAAAACTGGTTTTCTGTTGGAATTGGTCCTGAAAGATTATTGTATGACATGTTTAAGTGGCTCAGTGCTGTTAAAGATGACATTGTCTCTGGAATTCCTCCAAAAAAACTATTACAAGAGATATCAAAAGATTCAAGCGATTTAATCTCTCCTATTCTTTCTGGAATCTCTCCTTTCAAATGATTGTGCGACAGATTTAAGCCAAGAAGTCGAGTGAGCTGAGTTACACCTTTAGGAAAAACTCCTACCAGATTGTTATCAGAAAGGTCCATGTTCACCACAAACTTCAATATTTTGATGTAATCAAGTTCTGTCCCCTTCACAACCTGCTTAACATCCTCGGAAGGCCACTCATCAATGAAGTTTGTTGTAAAAAAATCGAAATCAAATTTGAACTTGGCTTCATTTGAGCTGTTGGATTTAATCATCCCACTAAGATCACCAATGCAATGAGGTTTTGAACCCATTAAGTTGTTACTTGCAAGGTCCAAGATCTGAAGTGATCTGAGTTGACAAAGTTGTGGAGGAATGCTACCATTCAACTTGTTTTGTCGCAGTCTAAGAATTTGCAACATGGGAAAAATGTCCCCATTCCATGGTGGAATACCTCCAACAAATTGATTCTCACCAACATCCATAATCACTAATTGTTTTAAATTTATAAAATATGGAAGTTCCCCATGAAGGCTATTATTGTTCAAATGCAACCACAATAACGAGGAAAGGTTACCAAATGTGCTAGGAACACCACCTGATAATTTGTTGGATGACAAGTTTATTACATCCCATCCTTGATTATCCTGCCAGCAATCTGGAATTTCTCCTGAAAATTTGTTCTTTGACAAATCAAGTCGAACCAAGGTGAACATTTTGCACAATGAATTTGGTATTGAGCCATACATGGAGTTATTCCCAAGAAGCAAATACTTCAATCCAGGCATCATTTCATCAATATTTGTAGGCAATGATCCACTGATCTTGTTGCCAAAGAGGTTCAATATTTCGAGTTTCTCAAAAGACCAACCTTTCAAGGTAGATATTGAGCCTCTCAAACTATTTAAAGAAAGATCTAGTTGTACTAGTTTCACAAGTTGCCCAAAATTGTTTGGAATGTCATCATGTAAATCATTATTGGCAAGACCAAGGTATCTCAAATTTACAAGTTGACCCAAACTTCGTGGAATGGTTCCTATGAGACGATTGTTTGAAAGGTCAAGTAAATACAGGTTCACCAATTGTGAAAGACTATTTGGAATAAACCCTTCCAATTGATTTCCGGCAAGACGCAAGAAAGTTAGATTCATAAGCTGTGCAAGGCTTTCAGGAATTGTTCCGTTCAAATGATTGTTAACAAGTTCAAGTCTTGTCAACTTTGACAATTTTCCTAGAGAAGAGGGAATAGGACCATAGAAAGTGGTTTCTGATATATGAACCTCATGTAGATTTTCAAGTTCCCCCAACCAACTTGGTAAGGAGTCTTCAAATGTATTAGAGCTCAAATCAAGTTGTTCAAGATCATACTTAACACATCCAGATTCAAAGCTTCCAAATGCTTTTCCATGAAAGTTGTTGGTTGAGAAATCTAATCTTGTTAAGCGACACATGTTCTTTAGAATCAAAGATAGAGAGGACTCTAAAGAACTGAAATTATTTGAGGAAAGCATGAGTTGGTGAAGCATGGTTAGCTCACCTAACCAAGATGGAATCGAACTTGTAAGATTGTTGGAAGACAGGTCAAGGACTTCTATGGAAGACAAATTTTTGAGAGCGAGAGGAAGTGGACCTCGAAGTCCATTGTAAGCAACATTGAGTTCCTCAAGCTTGTGAAATTTACTGAACCACAATGGCAAAGAACTAAGATTGTTGAAAGAAAGGGAAAGGACTCTTATAGAAGTCATGTTTTGGAAGACATCGAGACTGAGACTTTCAAGTGAATTGTCAGTAAGATCAAGCACTTGAATCTTTGAAACGTAGGTGAAATTAGGAGAGTAGTGAGGAGGAGGGATCAAGGAGTGAATTTCACACTCAGCTAGATTCAGATGTAATAAAGAAGGAAGCTTGTAAAATACCTGGAACACATGTGCTTTCCCAAGGTCAACAACATTCATGTCAAGGCTTTGTAGTGAGTGAAGCCCAGAAACCCAGTTCATGTCATTGACTTGGAAATCATTGAGGCCGAGATCAAGATGGCGTAAGTTGGTGATATTGCCAAGATTATAAGGAATCTTGCCGCTAAAATTAGCATTAGAGAGAGAGATATCTCAGCTGATGCATAGAAGCAAAGAACAGAGGAATTGGAGAAGCATGGAATTGGTTTCCACTTAGGTCCAAGTGACTCAAGTGTTCCAATTGCACAAGAGATTGATCAACTTGTAGAGCTTCAACAGATTGTTGGCTATAGTCACAAGATTCACTTGAGCTATAACATGGATTCCTCAGATCAAGCTTGAGAACATGGCCACTAACAGTGTCACAGGTTATTGCATTCCAATGGCAACAATCACTATTGGAATTCCAAGAAGAAAGCCTATGATATGGATCAGTGAGGGTTGCTTTGAACTTGAGAAGAGATTGCCTCTCTTGTTCTAAGCATCCCACGCTTGAATTTCCACTCAAGCATATTCCTACAATTTCAGACAGCAACAAGAGAACAGAAAAACGAACACTCAGAGAAGTATTCTTCATGGTTTGCCTATGCATTCACGTTGGTTTTTTATTTATTTATAACACATATAGCGAAGCCCACAAATATATATAATATTTGCAGTGCCATTTCACTTGTGGGTAATTTTGGAAGGTCAAAACTATCTTCTTGTGAAAACTAATATGCGGAACTATGACCTGAAGAGTTGACTGAGTCAGAGGAGACGTTCGTTTTACTCACATTCATTACGATAAACGAATCACTTGAAGGCCATCACTTTCTTTATGGCAAGCGGATGGTGAATATTAGGTGAAGGGCGTGAACCGGGGCTGGAACCCCTCCTTTTCCTGTCTCATCCTCTTCCTCTTTTTAATCATCAGATCAATATTTGTGAATGACTCACATTTGACTTTTTATAAAATTATTATTAAAATGTTAAATAAAAAAGAAAAATAATTAGTTAATTACAAGTTGTTAAATTTTGATACGAATAATTTCATACTACAATAAAGAAATTAAAAATAATATTTTGTATAAATCTAAATCTAAATCATTCAAATATTAATCTAGAAATTAAAAAAAAAAAAAAAAAAAAAAAAAAAAAAAAAAAAAAAAAAAAAAAAAAAAAAAAAAAAAAAAAAGAGAAGTGGTTCCAAGCCGGAACTGGACTGGGTCTTGTCACGGGCTGCAGTACGTAGCGATTTTTGATGGATTCAAGAGTCAAGACGTGCGTTTTGGTTCGATTTAAAGTGAACTGCCAATTATTAGAATGACGTAAGCACCATCGTTTCATAGTAGTCAAATAATAAAATATCGGACAAGAATGGCATTTGACTTAAATATGCGTCTTAAGTTCCATTTTTGAATTAGATTTTTTATATCTCATGTTGAAAGACTATTCGTTAACGATGTAATAAAGTGTAAATCATTTATGTTTTGATTAACAGTGATGGTTAATAGCATTATTTTTTTAAAGGGTTAAGGTGCGTTCAATATAATAAACTATTAGGTACGGGAGGCGTCCAACATAATTAATTGTTAAGTGGAGCATCGATTACAACAAACTTTTAAAAAGGAATATTTAAAGACAACGATTAGCAAAAAGTTAACGTCCATTATCTAAAGTGTATGTTCAACATAACAAACTATTACTCCAAGAAAGCGTTTTCAACACAAAATTCAAAATTTTACTAAATTAAATAATTTTTTTCTCAATTTTCATTATTCAAAACCACTTGTGTATAGATATCTATGGACAAAAATTACTTATTCTTCAATTTTGTCAAAATTATAATTTGCTAAAATAAAAAAAAAAATTTAATTAAAAATATAATTATATGATTTAAATAAAACTCAAGGTGTTTTATAGTTTATTATATATGTTAAAAAATTGATTTATTTTTATTTTAGAAGAAATTTTTGTGAGTTAAAAAATTCATTTAATGTTAATAAAATTAAAAAATCTATTATATCCTTAAAGAAATGAAATGAGTTTAATTTTTATTTTTTTTATAAAAAGAGCTTAATGGATATCAATGTTGATACTTAATAATATAAATCCGGCAACTTGATGATATATTTGTTAATTAAATGATGTATTGCTTATATAGATATGAGACTTTGGTAGGCCAAATTGCTCCTTAACCCATTATAATTGCTCTTTAACTTATTATTAAATTGTCCTTGCTCAATCCTCTTAAGTTATCTTTTTTTTTTTTTTTTCAACAAGTCCCATATTCATATAATTAGTAAATCATTTTTTAAAATTTTATTAACATTAAATGAATTTTTTAACTCACATAAATTTCTTCTAAAATAAAAATAAATCATATATTTTTTTGTTTAACATATATAATAAACTATAAAACACCTTGATTTTTATTTAAATCATATAATTATATTTTTAATTAAAACTTTTGTTTATTTTAGCAAATTATAATTTTGACAAAATTGAAGAATGAGTAATTTTTGTCGATAGATATCTATACAAGTAGTTTTGAATAATGACAATTGAGAAAAAAATATTTAATTTAGTAAAATTTAGAATTTTTGTCTTTGGGGCTCTTGGAGTAATAGTTTGTTGTGTTGGGCCTTGGACTTTAGATAACTGGACGTTAACTTTTTACTAACAACGGCGTTGTCTTTGGGACGCTCCTTTTTAAAAGTTTGTTGTTTTGGGACGCCTCCACTTAATAGTTACTTATGTTAGACACTCCTAACCTAATAGTTTATTGTGTTGGACGCACTTAACCTTTTTTTTAAATTTATCACTTCAGGCTTTCTAAACTTTGGAACATATATCTTTTGTTACGTACGGTTCATCATATTTCATTCAAACGAATATAAGTATTTCTTAACGCCTAAAATAAATAATTAACTAAGTTTTGTACTCCGTATTTCTTATTTTTGAAGTCATTAGATCATTTAAAGACATTTAGCAAAACGTTAAACTCGAAAAAGCTGTATATATATTTTTTTGACCTGTTGAAAAAGCTGTATTTAGACTTCTGGTTCTGTCAAATAAACGTACACAATAAGTACGTGCCACATGCCAGAGGCGGAGCTACATTGGGGCCTGTGTCCGCAGGTGCAGATATAAATATTTATTACATTGCGACTTTTCAAGAGAGACCCCAATAACTCAGTGGATAAGACATGTTACAACCAAAGTAGGATGCTGCGGGTTCGAATCCTACATCCGCGTTTTTTTCTTTCTTTCTTTTAAATGAAATGCACCGTTTCATTGAGACAAAGTGGAGCCGTTTCATGATTTTAATTCTTAACATATTACAACTACAGGGTATGCAATTCATGCAATTTCCCTATTTTTCTCAATGCCAATTTGACTGCAGCCCTTTTTTCATTCAGAAGCAAAATGGAATTATAAAAAAACTGTTTTATGCTGCTGTTAATACAAGAACAAAAACAGAAATTTCAAAACTCATAAAAAATAGAACAATGCATTAAAACAAGTTAAATCAAAACTCACGAGTTTGATCCCACGCATATATATTTTCCTTTGTTAGTTCTAACTAAATATTCGAATGCAGGGTAATCAAAATTTTGAATCTCAGGGTCTCCACTTCCATTTTTGTTAAGGTACATTTATTCATTAACAAACCTACCTACCTCTTTTAATTTCAACACTAGTTATATTCTTTTATTTTTTAATGCATTTAAAACTTTTTTTTTTAAAAAAAAAAAGGGGCCGCTGCCCGAACCCCCAAATTCTCCCTACTAATTGTGCGGACATAAACTACAAAGTCTAGCTCCGCCACTGCCACATGCATGTCATTTGAGCTAGGAGATTTTCGGGAAAATTCTTCTAAGGGACATTTTTAGCAAAAAAAAACACCCAAAAAAAAGACCTAAGAATTTGACCATCCCAAAAAGGTCCCTTGGTCCTTTTTTGGGTTTGTCGAATTTTGATGATTTGTAAATGAGACGATATAGTTGTTAACCGGATTTGATATTGTTGTAAATGAGGTGATTTAATTGTAAAAAAATTGTTATAAATGAGACCTGATTTAGTTATAAACGAGTAAAAAAATTGTTGTGAATGAGGCGATTTAGTTGTAAATTTTTAATGAATTTATCCGAGAAAAGGACCAAGGGGCCTTTCTAGGATTGTCAAATTCTTAGGTCCCTTTTTGGGTTTTTTTTTTGCCAAAAAGGTCCCTTAGAAGGATTTTCCGGAGATTTTCTTGGGTTCATATATACTCTCTCATCCCAACCTTTTTCTAAAACAACGAACGAAGAAAAGAATAAACTAAGTTGCTGAATAGTAAAAGTATATGAAAAATCACATGTTATGACGGTTAGTTATGAGCATGGTAGTTAAAAACTCGTTTTATCACGCTGCGATTTTACGTTTTTACCATTTTTTTTCATTAAAACGATTTTACTAATTTTCCAAACGCTTTTAAGATTTTACGATTTTTTTACGATTTTACTACGTTACGATTTTACGTTTTACGATTTTTCATTCTCCTTCCGTTTTCGGGTAAAATCTACGTTTTCACTACCATGGTTATGAGTCCTAAGTACTTTTATGGACAGTTATGATGGTCCGCTACTGAATATAGTTTGTAATTGTAGAAGTGGGCGTAGTTTTCTGAAGAAATTGTTTAGTTTATTTTGCCACAGATTTTGCAACAGTCATACACTTAACTCTCAGGAAAAAAAAAAAAAACATGTGAATCTGTTGCAAAAAGTAAAATTTCATGAAGAAGTGTCAGGTTTACTTTGAATTTGTCAAATAATAAACGTGTACAGGAGGCAATGTAGGTAATTTGAGAAGGCGAGTGAGATTAGCTTTTTTTGTTCTATCTTTTTCTGACATCGATTTCTAAACAAATATTTCTTTTGTTTATGCTGAGTTTTCAATATATAGCAAGTGCGAAAACAAAGAATCTCTTTGGTGTAAAGAATGAGAACGAAGACTCTCTTAGTCAGTCTCATCTATGGCCTCTCTATGACTATCAGTCCCATGGCATTTCAACAAACTAACAATCACGAGCCCCATAAAAATGCCCCTATTTGCAGGACATGTTCTGATCCAACTAACACAAACACTTCCATACAATAATTATACTTTTTTTTTTTTTTTTTTTTTAGCTCAGACATACAATAATTATACCACATTAATTGATTTAGGGATCTTTAATTAATGTCTGTGGAAACTTGGTTTTATGGGGCTGTACGGCTGTACCATTAACCCTGAGGTTTGATGACGACAGTTAGGGAAAAAATGTAGGAGATGATTATGTATTTGGGATTGTGCCATCTCAAAAATCCAAGTACGCGTAAATTGCATTGCATCAAATAATTAATTCCAGAACCTAATCTGATTAATGATTAATTTGGAAATTAAGTTTAGGGTTAAGTGGAAAATTTATGCCTGGGAGTAATATTGCCTTAAAAAAAATTTTTAGGTTCAATGTTAACCTAGGAAGTTTTAAAGCGTAGCTTGATGTTGCCATTTTCTGTTAAAAATCAATATCAATTTTTTCCGTTCAATGTTAGTTTTTTAATAATATTAGGCAATATTATTACGTTTTAAAACTTTCGGGGTGACATTGAATTTGAAAAAATGTCAAGGGTAACATTACTCTTAAGGGTATACTTATAGGTTGAATTTGCTACGAACATGGCCAGTAACAATATCACAAGAGGATTAAAAAACGAACCCCCAGATAAGTATTCATGGTTTTCCTGTGCAATGCCATTTCACTTGTGGTGGGTAATTTTTGGAGGTGAAACTATCTTATTGTCAAAAATAACAAATGAAAGCTATATATGGAATAAAATTGGACAGTGGACTGATGTTTTACATGCATTCATTGCGAAAAAACTTTCCTTTAACGGCCATCACTTTCTTTATGCAAGTGGATCTTGATATATATTAGACGAGTTCATGCATTGGACCGAGTCTTCTCTCGGGTTGTAGTCAAGGTTGTCATTAAACAAACTTGTGGTAAGCACTTAGATTTTATATTTATCAATAAATAGTTATTTATAGTATATAATTGAATAATTAAAATTTTAAAAATGATAAAAATTTGATTTAATTTAAATATATTTTAAATTCAAATAACTGAAATTCAATTCACCAACCTTCACAATTTATCAAATTTAATAATAAAATGTATATGAAATTTATATATGAAGCCAATAAGTATGGTCAAATAAAAAAAAAGTTAGCATAAATTTAGGAGAATTTTCTATACTTTAGAAACGTATTGGTTTCACGCTTCACATCATATTTCATTTAAACAAAAAATAAGTATTTCTAAAACATCTAAAATGGAGAACTAACAGTTTTGATTTTTTTTTTTTTTTGAAGTCATTTAAAGATATTTCTCAAAACGCTAATTGAAAATACTTGTAATTTAATTGAAAATTAAACTTGAAAAAGCTGTATTGAGTCTCTTAGTTCTGTCAAATAAACGTATAGAATATGTACTACCACATGCAAAATATTTCTTGCGTTTATACTCCCTCATCCCAACCTTTTCTAAAACAAACAAACAAACGGTGGAAATTTTTTAAAAAAAGAAAGAAAGAAAGAAAACTATGTTGCTGAATAATAAAAGAATATGCGAAAAACTAAAAAAAAAAAAAACCAGTTAATTTATAATGAGATAAAAATTAAAAATTTCACAAGTCCTCTGTACTTTTATGGACAGTAATGATCATGGTCGACCGAATAGTTTGTAATTGTGGAAGTAATCGTTAATGTGCTGCAAAATGTAAAGTTTGATGAAGAAAAAAGTTTATCTTCGAAATTCAAGCTATCTTTTCTGACACTTAATTCATTTCGTGAACAAAATATTTCTTGCGTTTATACTGATCGAGTTCTCAAAAAATAGCAAGCGAAGCGAAAGTAAAGAATGTCTTTGGTTCAAAAATTAAAAACCAAGACTCTTCTAATTCTCAATTTTCCCTCTCTGTTACGTGACGTTTCAACTAACTCATTAGACTTAAAAAGGCACTTATAAGTATAAGCTAAAAAAAAAAGAGCTTTTGGAAAAAAGCTAAAAACATTTGGTGATTATATAAATGTTTTAGGCTTAAAAGTTATTTAAAAAGTGAAATTAAAAATAAAGCTGTTTGATAAAATTTTTGTCTTAAGCACTTTTTCTAATAAAAATTATTATAAAAGGTATATTACGCGGCGGGTGCGAGGGCGAGGCGGTGGTGGTGAGTGGGGTGGTGGTGGTGGTGGCGGTGGTGGTGGCGGCGGGCGTGGCGGTGGTGGTGGCGGCGGGGGTGGTGGTGGTGGTGGCGGCGGCGGTGGTGGTGGCGGAGGCGGTGGTGGTGGTGGTGGCGGCGGGGGCGGTGGTGGTGGTGGCGGTGGAGGCGGTGGTGGTCGGTGGTGGTGGCGGTGGTGGTGGTGGGCGTGGCGCGGCGGTGGTAGCGCGCGATGGCGGTGGTGGGCGGCGGCGATGGCGATGGTTGTGGTAGCGGCGGTAATGGTCAATCGAGAGATTACAAATTTTCTTTTCATTCTTAAAAAAAAAAAAAAAGGAGATTATAAAAAAAGAGCTTAAAAATAAGCTCCTCATAGGAGCTTATTTTTAAGCTCTTTTTCTTCATTATAAAATAAGCTCTTATAATTATAAGAGCATGTAAAATCTGTTTGACCAGCTTTATACTTATAAGTGACTTTTAAGTAAAAAATAAGGTAGGCCAAATAGGTACTAGAGAGACCCACAAAAAAATACGGCGTCAATGTAAATCATTTATGGGAAAAAAGTTTGATTTAGAATATAGGTTACTTGTAAGGTAATTAATGACATTTTTTCAACTTTATCTCTATTGAAAAGAAAGCAAGGGGAAGAGATGTATGAAAATCATTTATAAAGTAGAAAAAGATTAAAAAAAATTTAATAAGAACAAATGTAATTTTTTATATTAATTGAATAATTAAATTAACCCTTTGGTTTCATCACAGTTAGTGAACCGTTGCATGAGATGGTTATGTGTTTGTGGAATTGGTGAATCTCGGCCTCAAACATCCAAATAGGTACTCTTTCGATTCTTATTATAAGACCTAATTAGTTTCTTTTAAAAAGATCAAGAAAACTAAATAAATTAATTAATTCTAGCATATATTTTGAATCATTAGATTAAATATCATTTTATAAATAATGTAAATTAGTTTTAAGAAAAACTATAAATATAAATCTTGTAAAGTACTCCCTCCGGTCCTTAATATAAAAGATATTTGGAGAGTTGATCTTGGTTATAAATACAATACTTTTTTTTTATTTGACAGTCTTTTTCTAATTTACCTTATTGATACTCCTTCAACAATAATCAATAAGGAGAGTGAATTAGGAAAGATGAGCGAGGGTATTATAGAAAATACGTGTCACGTTAACTAACTAAACTAACTTCCTTAATCTAATTAAACTAGGTAAATATATATTATATTAAGAACATAGAGGGTGTATAAGAAAAGGACTAGAGGAGTAATTTATTTAACTCTCTTAGTGTCTTTTTTTAAAAAATACTAATTAAGTCCTATATTAAGGACATGATGTATTAATATATTGCATTGCATCAAATATTTAATTCTAGATCCTGATCAATGATTATTTAAGGAGTTTATGAAAGCTATAAAACTAAAAATAAGTGCTGTATATATACCCCATGATTTCTTTTTTGGGATTTATGCAACACAAATTTACCACTCTAATCCTATTTATAAGTCCATTTAAAAAGAATTGGTCCTTATCATAAGTCTACTTAGAGAGTAATTAATGACAATAATATAATTTTGCCTCTATTAACATAGAGAGATCGAAGAAAGAAGTGAAGCACAAAATGTATAAAGTATATTTTTATAGACATTTATAGATGAGGTTAAAACTAGAAAATTTTATCAATTTATAATATATTTAATGAGTTAACAATTTTTTTTTTGTTTTTGGTATTTGAGAATTATGTAAATTGGACTTATAAAAGGGGCTAGAGTGGTATTCCTCTAAACCCATTTTTAAGGCGGGGAGATAGAAATTTTTTTGTCTTGCATGCCCTTCATTTATTATTATATTGATTTTGTTGCATGAGATTCATATTAAATAGGGGTAAAATTAGAAATTTGTTACCAACAACCTATTGGTTGAGATGATGGTAAGTGTTCTCGACCCATAAGGAGGAGAACACAAGCTTGAATCCTGGAAAGCGCACTTATTAGGAGAGACAAAAACCCTTTGCGCTCTAGGCCTTGAAAGTGGATCGAAACCCTTAGACCAATTAAAAAATATTGGAAAGTTGTTGAATTAAGGTAGAACTAATGAAGCTTAAGGTTTATATTCATATGCGTGAAATAAGTTGGACGTTTTCTAATGGCTACCGAGAGTTCTTCATCTCTCTTGTTGTTAGCTCCTTCACAAGACTGTCTAGCTGCTATTTTTACGCATCCAAATGAGAATCCCTCAATGGTGCTTGTCTCCTCTCCTCTCATCGGCTCTAACTATCATCATTGGGCTCGTGCTACGATGCTTGCTCTCATGAGCAAGAACAAACATCAATTTGTCGACGGTTCCCTGCCGATTCCATCTTCTACTAATCCTCTATTCTCGTCATGGCGCGATGCAACACAATGGTTATCACTTGGCTATTCTATTCAATTTCTTCTTCAATCGGTCGAGTGTTATTTGGCTTAATTGTGTGGTGGATGTCCGGAATGACTGAAAGAAAGATTCAATCGGGCGATGCCTTTCCTATGGTAGAATTACGGGATGAGCCTTTTCAAATCGGGCAAGATGATATGTCATTTTCGATTATTTTACTAAGATCAAAATCATTTGGGATGAATTGCTTAATTTTCGGTGATTGTTAATTGTACCTGTTCTTCCAAGGAATATAACCGTCGGGATTACGTTATTCATTTTCGAAGGGACTTAGTGGTCGGTTCTCCATTGTCCGAGCTCACATTCTTCTAATGGATCCTATTCCTCCCATTAACAAGGCTTTTTCTCGGTTGTTCAACAAGAACGTGAGCTCACTAGCATCTCGAACTGAATGTTTGTTTCACTCACATGGATTCACCCTTAGTGATTCATCCTTTATCGTCGGTTCTCGACCACGGTCAACCACTAATTCGAAGGTCCGCACTTCGTGGTAAACCGAGACACATCATTGAGGCTTGCTACAAGAAGCACGGTTTCCCTCCTGGTTGCAAGACTAGCAACAAGGCCTTTGTGAACGGTGTGGTAACCTCTTTCCCTAATTCATCTGCTGGAATTTTATCTTCGACACCTACTCCCCGCTAATTCATTTATCAATCAAGACCAATATAATCAATTGATTGCTCTGTTACTACCTATGCCTGTTGCTACTCATGGTTCAAGTGCTTACATTTACGCCTCAAAAATTGATGCTACTCCATGTGTCAATTAGTTTTCTACTCTTCATTTGATCTCAAATGGTTATTCCCACCATATGTACACTGCTCTTACATTTGATTCCTCTAATCAATGGATTGCGATAGTGGTGCTACTACTCATGTTTTTTTTTTTTTTTTTTGGATTTATTCACTTCATACTTATATATTAATCCCATTCGTTTAACCTTACCAACCAAGTCCACTATTCTTGCTAGCATACTTGGTACTGTCAAACTCAATGACTTTATCATTCTTCATAATGTCCTTTATGTTCCAGATTTTCATTTTAATGTTGTCTCTGTTTCCCAAATGGCTAACGAGTTTCCTTGTCTTTTCATTTTTTCCTCTTCTCATTGCCTTATACAGGAACCGAAGACATGGACAACGATTGGTTCAGCTGATTTTTCTCAAGGATTATACAAGCTAAATAGTCACTTACCTATGTATGCTAGTGTTAATTCTGTTTCACATGTTTAGCGGGACCGCCGTAGGGAGGCCTTTGATTGTTCGTATACGATTAATTAAATCATGGCATATTATATATGTATTATATAATATAATATAAAATCGAGAGAATTTTATTATGAATTAATATATATATTAATTTACCTTTCAAAGTGTTGTTTGGGTATGGTGAACAACATGGCTCTAGAAATTTTACAAGTGTTGTAATTTAAATATGGCTGCGTGTCATGCCTCTCTCTCTAAATGATCTTGATGTACATTCTCTTCTCATCTCATCTCCCCTCGAATGTTAAAAGAGGTTTCTGCTATATGTATTTTCTTTTATTATTTAGAAAAGTCCCCTCATTGGCTTGAGTGGACTCTAGGTTAGATGAGCCATGTTGTGTCGGGAGTTTTTCTTAATTATGTTTGATGTGATCATATCATAATTAAATTAGACATTATATGATATACAATAAGGATTGCATTCATATAGGTAAAATTAATAAGATTAATTAGTTAATATCAATAAATACCCTCTAAATACAATCTTAAGTCACAATGCCGTCAATAAATGAATACTTGTCAAAACCTAGATCACCCATTTGTATGTTCCACCAAAGTGGATGCATTTGAGTTATCTTGGTGAGGCAAGAGAGAGTAATGGTGATACTCTATATTCATTGTTGTCTTGACTTAATTGAGATTATCAAAACGGTTTTGGATCTCAAGGCATTGGATGGGATTAAACATGCTAAGGTCATATGATGATCAAATCCCATAAAGATCTAAGAGTTACATGTGATGTAATTGGCAAGGTAGTTGCCTACCTAAATAACTTGGTTTTAAGCGTCCTGCCAAAGCGGACTTAAGATCAAGCCAAATATGGATCTTAGCCCACTAATTAGAATGAGGGTTGTTAATTCGGTGGGAGAATATTAAGCGACTTTGCATAATTTTAATTGTAGAATCATGTCGAACACCAACACCGCTACAACACCACTGCGATTAATCCTTGAGAAGGAAAAAACTGAATGGGACAAACTTTCTTGATTTGGTTTAGAAACTTGAGAATTGTTCTCAAGCGGGGAAAGAAAGACTTATGTCCTTGATCAACCCATTCCGAGGAGCCTGCAGCTAATGCTCCAAGAGCTCAGAAAGATGCTTACACGAAGCATACTAATGACTCTGTGGATGCAGCATGCTTGATGCTTGCCACCATGGTTCCGAACTCCAAAGAGATTTGGAACATATGGAGGCTTTTGAGATGATTGCTCATCTCAAGGAAATGTTCGGCAACAAGCAAGGCAAGAGAGGTATGAGACCGCCAAGGCCTTACACTCTTGCAAGATGGCTGAAGGTGCATCGGTTAGCACTCATATTTTGAAGATGAAAGGCTATCTTGATCACCTTGAGAGGCTGGGATTTCCCATGAGTCGGAGTTAGCTACGAGATATGATCTTGAACTCACTCCGGACGGTTATGACCAGTTTGTCATGAACTATAATATGAACAACATGGAGAAATCAATTTCGAAGCGCATGGGATGCTCAAAGCAGTGAGCAAAGCATTAAGAAAAAGTCCAAAGACTTGTTTTCATGGTTCAAAAAGGAAAGGGTATGAAAAAGAAAGGCAAGGGCAAAAGATGGGGCAAAAGCTCAGTTGGTAAGACCAATGAGCCAAGCCCGAATCTAAGCACGAAGCCAAGAAGGCAAAGCCTCCGAAGGATGGGGTCGCTATTTCTACAATGAAGCTGGGTCATTGGAAGAGGAATTGCAAACTCTATCAAGAAGGTGTGAAAAAGAACAAGAAGGATAGCGGTGCTATTGCTTCGGTATCTATGTCATAGATATTCATTTTTCTACTTCCTCTACATGGGTATTTGATCCGCATGTGGATCTCACATTTGTACAAATATGCGGGGTCTCAAGGAAAGTAGGAGATTGAAGAAGGGCGAAGTTGACCTACGAGTTGGAAACCGAGCAAGAGTTGCTTTAGCCGTAGGCACTTATGAACTAGTTCGCCCGGTGGGCTTTTGTTATTGTTGAACAATTGCTTTTATGTTCGCTTTGAGTAGTAACATTATTTCGCTTTCTTATTTGGATAAGGAAGGTTATACTTCCATTATTGGGAACCGTAAATGTTCGATTTATCATAATGATGTTTTTTATGCTTATGGAGATTTGCATCTTTGGTCATTATGTACTAAATTTAGAACATCCTAATAATGGACGAATCTATGACATAACTACTAAAAGGTTCAAGTCAAATGATTTGAATTCGACCTACCTATGGCATTGTCGTCTAGGCCATATAAATGAGAAACACATTTCGAAACTCCATCAAGATGGATTTTGAATTCATTTGATTTTGAATCATTTGATACATGTGAGTCTTGTTTATTGGGAAAGATGATAAAGGCTCCTTTTTTTGGACACGGTGAGAGGGCAACTGATTTATTGGGCCTCATACATACTGATATATGTGGACCAATGAATACATCTGCCAGAGGAGGTCATTTGTACTTCATTACATTCATAGACGATTTTAGTAGATATGAGTATATCTATCTAATGAAGCATAAGTCGAATTTTTTGAAATGTTCAAAATATTCCAAAATGAAGTGCAAAACCAACTTGGCAAAACAATTAAGGCACTTCGATCGATCGAGGTGGTGAATATTTGAGCCAAGAGTTCATTGACCATCTTAGGAGTTGTGGGATCATCTCACAACTTACTCCTCCAGGAACACCTCAATGGAATGGTGTTTCTGAACGGAGGAATCGAACTCTATTAGATATGGTTCAATCTATGATGAGTCAAACAGAACTTCCACCTTCCTTTTGGGGCCATGCCCTAGAAACAGCTGCGTTCACACTAAATCGTGTTCCGTCAAAGGTAGTTGAAAAGACACCATATGAAATATGGACCGGGAAGAAACCCGGTTTGTCTTTTCTCAAGATTTGAGGATGTGAGGTTTATGTTAAACAACAAGCCTCGATAAATTATCATCCAGATCCTCAAAATGCCTTTTTGTGGGGTATCCTAAGGAAACTAAAGGATACTATGTCTACTATCCCACCGATCACAAAGTGTTTGTTATTCGGAATGGTATCTTTTGGAAAAAGAGTTTATCTCTAAAAGAACCAGTGGGAGTAAGGTGAACCTCGAAGAAGTTCGAGAGTCACGGGACAATGTAGAACAACGAGATGGAAACCGAAGAAGACTCACAACAAGAAGTTGTTGAGCCGCTCAAGTAACACAAGCCCACTTTGAAGGTCCAGATAGATCACGGCTACGGCCTCGAGAGATATGGATTTGATTACTAGAAGTCGTGATGTTTTGCTCATTGAACATAATGAGCCAACCACCTATCGAGAGCCGTGGTGGGGCGGACTCTGAAAAATGGCTTGATGCCATGAAGTCGAAATGCAATCCATGTACGACAATAAGGTTTGGACCTTAGTCGATCCACTGAAGGTTTAAAAACCATTGGGTGCAAGTGGGTTTTCAAAAGAAAAGCGACATGGATGGCAAAGTAAATGTCTTCAAGGCATTTGGTTGCAAAAGGATTCACTCAAACTCATGGTGTAGACTATGATGAAACCTTTTCCCGGTTACAATGGCCAAATCAATCGAGAATCCTTCTTGCCATTGCATCATATTATGACTATGAGATATGGCGAGATGGACGTCAAAACGGCCTTCCTTAACGGAAAGCTGCTTGAGGATGTGTACATGACACAACCGAGGGTTTTGTGCATCTAGAGGACTCAGGAAAGTATGTAAGCTTCAAAGATCCATTTATGGATTGAAGCGGAGCATCTCGGAGCTGGAATCATCGTTTTGATGAAGTGGTCAAAGAGTTTGGATTCATTCAAAACATGGATGAACCTTGTGTTTACAAGAAGGTTAGTGGGAGCACGGATCGTATTTCTAGTGCTTTACGTTGATGACATCCTACTCATTGGGAATGACATTCCTACCTTGCGAGTGTCAAGTCTTGGTTAGGAAAGTCTTTCTCAATGAAAGATTTAAGCGAAGCCTCTTATATCCTAAGGATCGGGATCTATAGAGATAGATCCAAGAGGCTAATAGGCCTAAGTCGAGCACATACATAGACGAGATGCGCATAGGTTCGGTATGCGGGAATCTAAAAGGGTAACATACCCATGTCTCATGGCATCCATCTCAGTAAGGATCTGTGTCCTAGTACACAAGATCAAAGAGACCGCATGAGTAAGATTCCACTTGCCTCCGCCATTGGATCTATCATGTATGCCATGCTATGTACTCGGCCGGATGTGTCATTTGCCTTGAGTATGACAGCGAGATATCAACAAGATCCCGGTGAGAGTCACTGGACTACGTCAAGAATATCCTTAAGTACTTAAGAAGGACCAAGGACCTATTCTTAGTATATGGCGGCTTGGAGGATGAGCTCTGTTTAACTGGTTACACAGGTGCAAGTTTCCAAATTGACCAAGATGATTCAAGATCGCAGTCTGGATATGTATTCCTGTTGAATGGTGGTGCGGTGAGCTGGAAGAGCTCTAAGCAGAGCATTGTAGCTGATTCTACAACAGAAGCTGAGTATATAGCAGCATCGGATGCAGCTAAGGAAGCCGTTTGGATCAGAAAGTTCATCACTGAACTTGGGGTGGTTCCTACCATCTCAGATCCAATAACCTTGTTCTGTGACAATAACGGCGTTATTGCACAGACAAAGGAGCCTAGGTCACATCAAAGGACCAAGCACATACTCAGGCGATTTCATCTTATTAGAGAAATCAATGAGAGAGGTGATACTAGCATATGCAAAGTACAAGGAGAAGACAATGTAGCAGATCCTCTTACTAAGCCGCTTGCACAAGAGACACATGAGCGTCATGTTAGGGCAATGGGAATTAGAGTAATTAATGATTGCGCCTAGTGCAAGTGGGAGTCTGTTGGAAATTATGCCCTAGGGGCAATTCATTGTACTTTGGATATTTAAGTTATTTAAAGTATTCTCTTTAGTTATCATTTTCGTTTGCATGTTCGTATTGATAGCGCATCCCTGGATACATCTTATAGATTATCCTAAATGTCCCTCGGTTGGTCATCTACGCGGGAGCGAAGATGAGATAAGACGATATGACTTTGATGAGGTATGGAGATACGAATCAAAGTCATGGGCACTGTAAGAGTACAAGGTGTTGGACCAACCCACTATGAGAAAGCTGCATGGATCTAGTCATAAGCTTATCTCATGTATAACCGCGTCACGACGCCCTATGACTGAGATCATCATAGATTCCTACATGATGAATCACTGGTCTTTGACCTAGTCAAAAGTCACCTTTGACAGGGTGATGATAAAGGCTGGGATCGGGATCGGTGGTTTTCATATGGAGGGATGTGAATGGTCAAGATGGAACTTGTCCCTCACATTTGTAGAGAGATAATCTTTGGGCCCTCGATGAGTGAGTCTAAGAAATGTATGGCCATACTTGTGATGGAAAAGAGTTTCCATTTCACTTATTAGACTACTCGAGAATCGAAAGTAATGGTCAAGAAAAGGAAGTTGACATTATCCATGCCTCATCCTTGACCAAATTATCGTGTGACAAAAGGGACATGACATGGTTGTACGATAGGTTGTATCGTGTCATCGATCCCCATGTGAATTGGGTAGTCGCAATGTCTTGCTAGAGGCCGCTTGCGATTTGTGGGCGACGCGGTGTTGGCCTACGCCAATCTCATATGGGCTACGGGGTCGCACACAAGAATAACTCAACACGGCGAATGTGTCAGATTCATTGAATCTTAGATACGTCTAAGATTTAATGAATACTAAATTTAATCTAGGATATATATATATATATATGTGTGTGTGTGTGTGTGTGTATATATATTAAATTCGAAATTAATATATGTTAATATTATTAATAGAGATTATAATATTAATATATTTGTTTTGTATTTAATTTATTTGATAAATTAAATATCTAAAACAAATTGAGATATTGTATCTCATTTAATTTTCGAATAAAGATATCGTATATATCTGTTTAATATTAAATTGAGATATGGTATCTCAAATTTAAATTAAATAGATAGATATTATTTCTCGGATTTAATTTATAGAGATAAATTAAATCGAAGGCTTTTAATTTGGATTAAATAAATGGATTTGATTAGATCTATTAGATGGATTTAATTAATACATTTATTTTAATTCAATTCCAAATTCGAATTTCAAATCGGCTTTAATGAGGATTAAATACGTTGCATCGATTTGATTGATGTAATTAATGTATTTTAATCCATATTTGAAATTTGAATTTCAAAATTAATGAGGATTAATTTTATATAATGCGGCTGAACGGGTTTAGAAAACTTACGGGACATTTTGTCGAGCACATTCGGAGAGCCGCGAGAAAAACCCTAGAGTGGAAAATTAAGAGAGACGCACAAGAGGTGCTAGCACGCTGCCGTAGCCGGGTTCGGGAGTTGTTCGTGTGGATCGGTGGAGGAAGACGATCCTACGAGTTGTCTTCTGCTGATCGAGGAGGTAGCCCACCTGTTCAACGAAGAACAAGGCGCAAACGAATTCTCCTAAGGTAATTTCGGATTCACTAGCCTAGGTTTAAACGCACCTGAGTGATCCTCGGGACGGGATTCATAAGTTTTTTAATCCATTGCGTTGTACGAATACCAACAGTTTTCAAATTTGATTTGTAGCATTTTCGTCATGGTCACTTGTCTTCCAATGTTTTGACCACTTTAAAACATCAATTTCCTTTCATTACCTGTACTTCTTCCGGTGCTTATGATTATGTCATTTTGCAACAACAAAAAAATTTCCCATTAGTACATCTAAAAGCTGTATCTCGTGTTCAAATTTTACATTCGAGACATTTGGGGCCCTTATAGGCTTTCTTCTATACATGGACATCATTATTTTTTAACTATTGTTGATGACTTTACACATTATACTTGGGTATGTCTTTTAAAAACCAAGCGAAACTCGCAATGCGTTGCAATCTCTCATTGTTTTGCTCGAAAATCAATTTCAACATAAGGTTAAAATTGTTAGAACTTACAATGGGGTTAAATTTCAAATGCATTCCTTTTATTCTTCTAAAGTAATTTTTCATCAAACCTCATGTGTTGAAACCCCGAGCAAAACAGTGTTGTAGAAAGAAAACATCAACATATTTTGCATGTTGCCCGAGCTTTGATGTTTCAATCTCATTTACCTTTGTCTTCTTTGGAATTATCTTTGTCATTCATGCTATTTACATTATAAATCGACTTCCTACTCTAGTTTTAAATAACCAATCTCCCTTTTTTTTGCTTCATGATATATCTGCAAATTATACCCAATTTAAGGTGTTTGGTTCCTTATGTTTTGCTTGCACTTCTTCAGCTCATATAACAAAGTTTGATTCTCGAGAAAATGTGTTTTTCTTGGTTTAAAAATGGCACCAAAGGATATGTCCTCCTTGACATCAATATGCATCAAATTTTTGTCTCTAGGCATGTTGTTTTCTATGAATTCATATTCCCTTATCATAATTCTTCACCTTCTTTAGACACCATCCCCAAGCCTCTTGTTACTCATTCTGATGTTCTTGTTTCGATGATTCTCATTTTCCCTCTTTTCGACCTTGTTATTTAGTCCCATTCTTCTACTTCATCTCTTCCTCTTTCTAATGAGTTAGCCCCTATTTCTTCCTCTTCACCTACATCGCCATTTCGGTTTCGGTTTTCTCGAACCTCTTCGCAGATCCAATAGAGTTCACAAGCATCCCACATATGGTAATCTCTCTTCTTCTCATAAAAACTTTATTTGTTCCATTTCCATTCTTTCCGAACCAAAAACATATCGCCAAGCGAGTCAAACATGCGAGTGGTAGCGAGCAATGCAAGTTTGAAATTACTGGCTTTAGAGTAAAATAATACATAGGTTTTAACTGAATTACTTAAAGATAAAATTCCTATTGGTTGTAAGTGGGTGTTTAAGACTAAGTTTCATGTATATGGTTCTTTGGAGAGATATAAAGCCCGGTTAGTGGCAAAGGGCTATACCCAAGGCGAGGGAGTTGATTATTTTGACGCTTTTTCACTAGTTGCTAAAATGACTACAATAAGGTTATTACTTGCTATTGCTTCGCTTTTAATTGGCATCTTGAACAATTAGATGTCAATAATGCATTTTTACATGGTGATCTTCATGAGGATGTTTACATGTCTCTTCCTCCCGCCTTTTCTCCTCCCTATCCCAATCTAGTTTGTAAATTGCGAGAAATCTCTTTATGGTTTAAAACAAGCCTCACAACAATGGTTTGCTAAAGCTGTCTTGTGGTTATGTTCAATCCAAATTTGACTACTCCTTATTTACTAGAAAGGATGATGCTTCTTTTACTGTACTTTTGGTTTATGTTGATGATATCATTCTAGTTGGTATTGATTTGGTTGAGATCAAATTTATGAAAACATTTCTACATACACAATTCAAGATTAAGGATCTTGGCAAACTCAAATTTTTTTCTTGGCCTTGAGGTTGCTTGTTCTTTTCTTGGTCAATCTCTCTTTAAATCAGCACAAGTTTGCTCTAGATATTCTTGATGATGCAGGTTACTTGGGTTGTAAACCTCTCTCTACTCCTATGGTTCATCGTACTTGATTATCTCAACATATCGGTACCTTACTCATAGACGTGGCTCCTTATAGACAATTAGTTGGTCGTTGTTACACCCCTACCGGCTTTGCCTTCACAAGTGGAGGGTAGTGTGATACCTCTTATTTATTAAATCCAACTGTTACACTTTTCCAATAATATTATAGATCGAGCAATATCCGCGGCGTAGTGGAAAAAGCGGTTTGGACGTGGTATGCGATAATAAATTACCAACCTTGGTTAAAATATAATTACATAAAATCTCTACCGCAATTGTTCGAATATTCAGGAACTGGTCCAACACCTTCATATGTTAATATCCACCTAGGAGCTATATCCAATAAATTGTACATCATACGGGTAGCAATAATTTGGAATCCCGAAGGACCCCGAAGTAACCGTTAATCTCATATCCAGAGTATATACGAGTATGTAAGAAAACCATAAATCATACAAGTATCCAAAGGTCGCACACGGTGAGGCATACGGCTAAACCGAAATGAGCGAGTCACACATAACATATCTTGCTCAATAAGGCACATAACCATGCCGGGGGTCGCACTTGACGGTTACGGTACCTAAGTGCTTGGAAACACAATAACATCGAATGTGTACACAATCATGGTAAATCATACATATAGAGTCATACAAAGCATATGAGATTAAGGTTACTTACGCAAACAGCGATTAGTCGAATAACAAACTTAGGCTACTAAATAGGAATGATTGATCTAAAGTAAAGTAATATAAACGGTGTCATTGCCAATATAATCTTTTTCCTTCAAAATATGTAACTATAGACTTGTATTAAGGGTCTTTCCACTATTTGAAACTCATTAATTTCCTTTGTTAATGAGTATCCCTTGTCCGATAACTTTTCTCTTATTTTCAGGGAATCTGAAAATTTCAGAAATAAGACTTAATTTCAAAAATTCATAACTAATTGTAGAAAAATCTGATTGGGGGGTTCCAAAAATCTATGTGACCCTTGATATGTCTATTTTTGACTAAAAATATTTCCAAGGCCCAAGACACGCAAATCATTCCCAGATTATGAGAGAAAATCTTATTTTTCTCCTCCTCCCTTCCATGTCACGCCATGTGTCACCTTTTTGACTCAAAATATCTTCTAATCATATGCCTACTTTGTGGTTAAAATACTTTGCTTAGTGAAGAAGGTGATTAGGTGTCCCATGCAATTAATTAAATATGTACAAGTGTCCCCCCCCACTAATCTTCTTTAAATATCTTGCTAACACATGGTAGCTTATGTGTCCCTTTCATTAAATACTTACCTTTCCATGTGTCCCTCTCTTAATTCCTTGGTGGATGAAGGTGTCCAAGTGTCCCTCTTAATAAATCTTTAATCCATAAGAAAATATGTGGACATATTCTAGACATCTCCTTACTAGTATAAATCACCTTGTCTTCATCCACTTAATTTTTTAGGACACTTGGCATAAATCAAGATCATGGTATTAATTAATGCTTATCTTGACTTTGTTTTGTATCCTTTTGTACTCAAGTATTTCTGTTTCCTTCTTATCCTTCTTGGTCGAAATATAGTCTTTCATGAACTCCTCACGTGTTGCATTTTAATTGTTTATTATTGCTTGTACAATTGTCCAAGTCTTGTAGCCTTGTGTCCACAAAAATCTACAAGACAAATATATGTTCCCTTTCATTCTTTCTTCCTAGCCAAAAAAAATAGTACTAGAAAAATGACTTCCATGTTACTTTCATAACCATTTTAGTATTGTCACGAAATTTAATAAGTTGCACTTATTAGCCAAACATGGAAAATAATCCCATTTTAGATAAAATGTGTCATATTCATCAATATTATCCCATATAATATTTTCCAAAATTTAATATTAGATTTCCTAAAGCTGGGCTTAGTCGTTTGCACGATATAAGCTTATTTTCAGATTTCTTGACCCAAAATTCAGGATATTACGGTTGTCTCTTATACCTTACTACCACAAGACTTGATATTTCCTATGTAGTTCAGCAATTATGTCAATTTACTCATGCTCCCACTAATTTACATTATCGAGGTTGCTCTACGGGTTCTACGGTATATTAAACGTTGTCCGGGAAAAAGGTATATTTTTTCCAAGCATCTTCTTCTTTACAATTGAAGGCTTTCAATGATTCGGATTGGGCTGGATGTCCGATTCCAGTAGATCTTTATCGGTTATTGTATTTTTCTTGGTGATTCTCTTGTTTCTTGGCGATCCAAGAAGCAAACAATGGTTTCCCTTTCTTCTTCTAAGGTTGAATATAGAGCCATGGGTTGTGTAGCTTGTGAAATTCGGTGGTTGCTTTACTTGCTTGCTGATTTTTTTCGTTCCTCATTCATCCCCTATTGTTCTTTACTATGACAATGAATCGCCATGCATATTGCCTCCAATCCCACTTTTCAAGAATGCACCAAGCATCTTGAACTTGATTATCATTTTGTTTGAGAAAAGGTTCAAGTGGGCTTATTCGGCTTCTTCCGGTTTGTAGTGCCAATCAACTTGCTGATATCTTTGCAAAACCTCTTGACCCATAGCCCTTTCATGGTTTCTTATTAAGACTTGGCATGATTAATATCTACGCCTCGGCTTGTTGGAGGGGGGGGGTAACAAATAGTTAAAGTTAATTCAATATTATTTATTTTATTTCTTGTATTTTTGTATATAGTCTGCTTTGTAACCAATTGTAACGAGTTAGTTAGATAGTAACCATTTCGCTAGGTATAAAGAGACCTATTGTACATGATTTGACTGATCAATGAGAATACAACTTTTCTCTCAATATTTTTATTTTCTCAATTTCACTACTGTATCATACCTCCAACTCTTCTTTAATAAGAGTCCCAATGGTGACCAAAAGCAAACACCAAACCCAATAGCTATCACAAAATAAAACCACCTTTTTTCAGAACCCCAATATATCATCATCATCGACATCTCCAAAGCCTTCACTTTCATGAGCAAGGTTACACTTATTTGCAAGTGGAAATCCACAAAGATGAGGGTTTCTAGCATAAATCTGTTGGTCTGAAAGATTGTTGTATGACATGTTTAAATGGCTCGGTGCTATTAAAGAAAACATTGTCTTTAGAATTCTTGCAGAAAAATTATTACAAGAGATATCAAAAGATTCAGGCAATTTAATATCTTATATTCTTTGTGGAATTTCTCTTTTCAAATGACTGCACGACGATTTAAGCCAAGCGAGTCAAGTGAGCTAAGTTATACCTTTAGGAACAACTCCTACTATATTGTTTATCAGAAAGATCCATGTTTACCACAAACTTCAGTATTTTGATGTAATCAAGTACTGCCCCCTTTACAACTTGCTTAACATCCTCGGAGGGCCACTCATCAATGTAGTCTGTTATATAAAAATTGATATCAAATCTTACTTTGACTTCATTTGAGCTGTTGTATTTAATCATCCCTCTAGGATTACCAATGCAATGAGGAATTGATGAACTCGTCAAGCTGTTACTTGCAAGGTCCAAAATTTGAAGTGATGTGGGTTGGCAAAGTTTCGGAGGAATACTACCATTCAACTTGTTTTGTCAAAGTCTAAGAATTTGTAACATGGAAAAAATGTCCCCATTCCATGGTGGACTGAGTCTTCTCTCGAGCTGTAGCGATTGATGGATTCAAGCCGTGTGTTGCTTAGATTTCATAAAGTGAACGGCTAATTCCAGTCGCTTAACCTCACCCAATATTGACCATCATTTTCACTATTTTAAATGCAATGAATTCGTTTTAGTAAAATATTACATCTCATGCAAAATCATATATTATTTCATTAGTCAAATAATAAAATATTACATCTCATCCAAGAATCAGTTGACTAATTTGAGAAGAAGAAAAAAGATAAATAAATTACTTAATTATAACATATATTACATAATCTCTATAAAATATTGAAATATTTATGTGTACATAACATTGGATTATAAATCTGTTTATAAATTGACATATCAGTTTGGAGAGAAACAATAAATATAAATACTTAAAGTAATTTATTTAAAGGGAAATGATAGAAAAATACTATTTGAAATAAGGTTAAGTAGCAAATCTAAAAATACAACTAGGAGCAATGTTGCCCCGAAAGTTTTTTCAAGTTCAATGTTGTCTGAAGTCTAAAAATGTAGCAATATTGCCCTTTTCGTTAAAAAACTAATGTTGACCGTTAAAAAATTGACCCCGACCATTAACTTTGTAATAGAAAAGGGAAACCTTGCTACTTTTTTCGACTTCCGAGCGACACTAAAACAATAACAAAAAACTTTCAGAGCAACATTACTCTTGGGAGTATACTTCCAAGGCGGATTTGTTGCGTAACCCTTTGAAATATAAAAAAAAAAAAAAAAAAAAACCCCAAAAATGTTACAATGTAATAGAATTAGCAACTTGAGTATAAAAATTAACAATCGAGCTCCGTCCCAAAGTTGTCACTATCTATATCCAAATTACTTGTTACTTTAAAGTTATCATTGTCTATACTCAAGTTATTAACACACAAACTTCAAAATCTCATATTCCTACTAAATCATCTGTTTGTCCTTTTTCTAATTCAATAGACATTTTGGGGGGCTTTGTAATTCAAATGATCTTTTTCATCATTTTCCCTTAATTAACTTAATTAATCTCTCCAAATTAGTCAATTGAGTAATAAATTAATAAGTGGAGATAGTGTTGTATAAGAAAGAATAATGACAATTGACTTCGTTCAGCAATTCACTTGAATATGTAATAGGGTAAATTACAAAAAATCTTTAAAATATAAAAATGTCAAATCAATTATTTTCTATTAAAATAAGTTGTGAATTACTAATTAGTTGTAGCCAATACCTAACTTATTGTAAAAAAATGACTAATTAATTGTGTATTTTTCTGGAATTTTCCATATATAGTTCCATTTTCTAATTTGAGTTTTATATCTCATGTTGAAGGACTAGTAGTTAACAATGTAATAATTTGAGTTTTATATGAAAAATCACATATATAAGTTAATTTATTATTAAATTAAAATTAAAATTTCATAGGCCCTACTTTTATTGACATTATAAGGGTTCGGGGGCAATTTTACCTCAAAAGTATTAAAAATGGAGCAATTTTGCCCTTTGTCATCCTAATTAATTTTAACAATTAGTTTGTTAATATTTAAATTTGTGCCAGATGTCTTATTTTTTTCAAAGTTAGATTTAAAACTTCGGGGGCAAATTTGCACCTTAACAAAAATGACGTGGATGACATTTGACGCCAACTCAAAGATAGTTGGTCAACTAACGATCAAAATTAATTCGGATAATAGTCGGGAAAATTTGTTATATTTTTTACACTTTCAAGGAAAAATTACCCTTTAATGAAAACTTTCAGCACAAAATACCCCTTAACCCACATTATAATGGTCGACAAAATATAGTTTGTAATTGTCGAAGTGAGCTCATGGAGAAAATCTATTGTTGACTACTTTGTTAGTAGTAATATATAAGTACTTTTATAAATATTTTTTGAACCTGAATATATGATTCAATATTGGTCAACATCGATATTTAACTCACCTAAACTTTTGTAATATTGGGGAAAAAAAGAGTGTCAACTTGATCTTTGAATTTGTCAAATGAACGCGTAGAAGAGGTCATGTAGGTAATTCGAGAAGGCGAGGGATATTAACGTTTCACTTTATTCTCGCTAGCTTTTCTGACACTTCAATTATAATCAAATATTTCTTGGGTTTATACTGAGTTTTCAAAAATAGCCAAGAACCTCTTCGGGGTCCAAATTGAAAAACCAACCATTGTTGGACTTGTTTGTCTCAATATGCTCTGTCCGTTTGTCCCATCTCATGACATTTCACCCAACTAAATCAGAGAGACCCACCAAAATGTATCTATTTGTGGACTTGTTTGACTTTAATTTGACGTGTCCAAGTGATCCAACAACAAGCACAAAGACTTCCGTAGAATAATTTTCACAGTGACACATACACATATACATACATATAAAAATTACAGAGGGGGACACAATTTGCTCGGGCTGCCCCCAAAAAATTTTTTTAAAAGAAAATTTTAAATACATTAAAAAATAAAAGAATATAAACAAGAAAAAAAAATTTATGAAATCAAGTGAATACTTGATGATATAATAAGAGAGACAATTATTTTACGGACCAATCATTTAAAAAAGCAAAGCTAGGTCTTGTTAGAAATGCATTACATAAATTATAATGAAGGGTGGACACTCAATAAGTTCAAGCATATATATTTTAATAAAAAATTTATATTACAATAAAAATAATTAGGGATAAGGGTCTTAAATGCCATGGAAGTTTTCGCTCGAAATGCGGTAAGACGGAAGTTTTTTTGGGACCAAAAATGCCACGGAAGTTCATAAGACATAGCAATTTTGTCCGGAAGTATCATTTTTGCCACGGAAGTTTTCGCTAAGGAGCAATTTTGCCCGGAAGTTTGTGCTAAGGAGCAATTTTGCCGCGGAAGTTTACACTAAGGAGCAATTTTGCCTCGGAAGTTTACAAAACATAGCAATTTTTTCCTTTTGTCCCCAAATATTAAATTTGACTATTAAATCGATCAAAGACCACACATGTCATGCCTTGAAAAGGGCGAACTTGGAGTCGAGAAGGAGATCCTTCAAATGTTGAAATCAAGGCGACGGAATTTGTGAAGTTTTGAACCGGTCAAAGGATCGAAAGATCTGTCACAAGAAGCAAATGAAACGCAAAACGAGAAATGAATTGTTCCAAAAATTGGTTAAGTAAAACAAATCAATAATGATAATATTTACGTTTGTATAGACTAATCATTTGCTTAGATCATAAGTGATACTTCCTTTGAGTTTTGTGACAATCGACCTTTCAGTCCCTTTGACCGTTCGGCTTCACAAATTCCGGCCGCCTTCAAACTCAACATATCAAGGATCTCCTTCTTTGGCTCCAAGTTTGACCTTTTCAAAGCATAACATGTGGTCTTTGACTCGATTTAATAGTCAAATTTAATATTTGGGAACAGGAGGGCAAAATTGCTCCTTAGTGAAAACTTTCGGGGCAAAATTGCTCCTCAGTGAAAACTTCCGTGGCATTTTTGGTCCAAAAAAAACTTCCGTCTTACCAGTGCTCCTGAGTGAAAACTTCCATGGCATTTAAGACCCTTATCCCAAATAATTATAATGTCATTCTTCTAGGCCTTATTTTTTGAAATTCCATCATAATTACCTTATTATCAATGCTATCAAATACATCTTTTTTCAATATAAAACACTAAACAATCATTCAACCATTTATCCCCCATCTCATTACGAAGTGCAGTCTTAATGTATTGCGGGTGGACACTTAATTTAAGGGTAGGCAATCATTCAAACATGTATTTAAAAAAATTTCAAATTCAAGTGCCCCCTTCTCTAACAAGTGGGTCCGTCTCTCGATAATTGCCTTATCATCAATGTTATCAAATACATTCTTTTCAATATAAGGCACCAAACAATCATTCAACCATTCATCCATATCCGATTACGAAATGCGTCTTGATGTATTAAGGGTGAACACTTAATTTGAGTGACAATCATTCAAACTTTTTTTTTTTTTAAAAAAAAAAAAAAAAACTTCCAAATTCAAGGCGGGGCAAGTGCCCCCCTTCTCTTATACATGGGTCCGCCCATACATACATACATATATATGTACAAACACACATAAATATGTAGGATGTTAAATCAGTGGTAGATCTTGAGATAAATGTTTAGGGGGCTAAATGCATACTTACTAACAAATTTAAAATATATATATTTGGGAGGGGGGCTGAATGTAAATTTTTTTGGAAAATGTATAAAAAAGAAAAAATTTACATTAAATATTCGAGGTTTTTTTTTTTTTTTTTGGGGGGGGGGGGGGGGGGGGGATCATTGTGCCCAGGAAGATCCATCATTGTGTTTAATTAATGTCCGTGCTACCATTAACCCTGTGGTTTGATCAGTTGGGGAAGATTTGTGTAGGAGATGATTTTGTGTTTGCGGAATTGTGGGATCTGAAAATCCAAGTACGTACGTCATTTGCATTGTGTCTAATGGTTAATTCTAGAACCTGACCGATGATTAATTTGAGAAGTTTTTGGAAGTTCAAAAACTAAAATTATGTGTCGTCGGCCATGATTTGATTGTTTTTTTTAAGGGGAAATTACAGATAATATTTCTTACTGTAGAACTTCATTAAGGGTTTTGAATGAAAGTTTTTCATATTTTCTTTAAAAAAAAAAAAAAGATAAAATATTCAGCAAAACATTTCTTGCTGCATGTCATTTCATCAATTACATTTTAAATTACTAGTTTGTATACTCGATTGCTTGCTTTAGGGGAGTTCGAATTGCAAGCTCAGCTCGTCCATAAGCTTAGAAACTCATTCCCTAAAACAATGTCATTTTGCTACGAAACGTTTGGCACAGGTCTTTTTCTCAGTGGCACAATCCTTGTTTAGGAGTTTTAGGGCCTTTATGTTCAGTCGAGGTGGCTTGCGTTTAGTGTTGTTGCTAGTTGTACAAGTGGTGGCTTCAATCCTTGCACGTGTTGTTCTTCCTAACTAAAGCACCATGATCCGAACGAGGGGCATTCCAGTTCTACATTTTGAAACCACATCCCTTTCTTTGTTTTCAATTTGTATTGTTAATTTGTTTTTAAAATATAAATATCTTCTTATTAAAGGCACTCATGTTTGAAACATTGTCGGCATTAATCGTAGTCATTTCTTTCAATGTGGATTCAAATTTTAATTTAACACATTATAAAGGACTAACCCTTCTGCTAGAGCTAGACCCAACCCCATTGGTAATCACAAGATAATTTCCTTTTTTTTTTTTTTTATAAGAGAAAGTTTAGGTGGGAGTAGACACCGGACTCCATCGTGCTGGGGTATGCCTCTAAACTCAAAGAACGCTTATAGAGATATTTACATATCGCCCACCAATAAGGCCCTCACATCGACTAGCGGGTATAGAACTTCCTCCATTTTAGGATAAAGGCCGACGCCTTTAGCCAACTATGTCAATTATTATTGATAGATAATTTCTTTTTGGATAATCACAAGATAATTTCAAATGAGTAAAGTAAATGTCCAAGGCCCAATTTACGGCCCACCCTTCTGTTTCTCATGAACGCATTATCTAAATTGGCAGCTCTAATGAGTACAGTAAATGTCCAAGGCTCAAAACCCAATTTACGGCCCACTCTTCTGTTTTTTTTTTTTTTTTTTTTTTTTGGTCAACAAGGAACATATATTGATACGAATAATAAAGGTTACATCAAACGATTACAACAACAAACTAAACAACAACAAACCAGAATAAAAAGATTAACAAATACAACAATATGAAAAACTTCCAATAAAGGTTACATCAAACGATATTTTCATGTCTCAATATGAGTTCAGTAAATGTCCAAGGCTCAAAACCCAATTTACGGCCCACTCTTCTGTTTTTCATGAATGCATTATCTTTACACGGGCAGCCTCTTACCGTTTTAATACATGATTATATAAGTCCATTTTTTTTTAAAAAAAAAATGGTCCTTATCATAACTCTAGTTAGAGAGTAATTAATGACAATAATATAATTTTGCATCAATTAACATAGAGAGATCGAAGAAAGAGGTGAAGCACAAAATGTTTAAAATATATTTTTATACACATTTATAGATGAGGTTAAAACTGGAAAATTGTATCAATTTATGATTTATTTAATAAGTTAACTAACTTTTTTAATATGTGAAAATTATGTAAATTAGACTTATAAAAGGGACTAGAGTGGTATTCCTCGCCCACAAGGAGGAAAACACAAGTTTGAATTCTAAAAAGTGCACTTGTTAAGAGAGGTGAAAACCCTTTACGCTCTAAACCTTGAAAATGGATCAAAAAACCTTAGTCCAATAAAAAAATATTGGAAAATTGTTGAAGTTGAAGGTAGAACTAAGAAATATTGCCTCGGAAGTTTTTTTGTCTCAATGTTGCTCCAAAAGTTTTAAAATATAGTAATGTTGTCTTATTCCATTAAAAAACTAATATTGACCGTTAAAAAATTGATGTTGATTATTAACCTTTTAAAGGAAATGAACAACATTTCTACGTTTTGAAATTTCCGAGGCAATATTGAAACATGAAAAACTTCCAGAGAGCAACATTATTAGTCTTTAGCAAAAACTTATGGAGTAAATTTTCTACTTAACCCTAGAACTATTGAAACTTAAGATTTATATTCATAAGCATGAAATAAGTTGGAAGTGACTATTAAAAAAAAAAAATCAAGAGTAAATTATATGTGGGACGAAGTGGATCACGGGTACACTTGTAGAGTCTTAAAAATGATAGTCTAAAAGTAGAAATGAAAATATTTAGTAATGAAATTTATTTGAATTGATTGATTTAGTGATAGCAAATAGTAATTTTTTATCCTTTAGCCAGAGATGGCCTAACCCTTTATGCAAACAGAAGTTTGCAGTTGCATGCAATCACAACGCGACTCTTGTATTACGTAGTTTCTTTCTCCTTTTTTTTTTTTTTTCACCACAACGTTTTACCTTTACATCTTTGTCGTTTAGGCTTCAGAGTTCCGAAACATGATTTATCAACAACTTCTTATTTCGCATTTGATTGATTATATTATATGGCAAGAACATAAAAGAATAATTAGATTGCCAACAGAATAGCGTTCTAAGATTATTATATTTTTAACATTCATGAACACCCAAGGAGAAGCTAGCTGCAGTTATTCAATTGCAAAACATATTGTAAAACATTACTTATAGAGAGAAAACAGAAAAACACAAGAACTGAGAGAGATAACTATATCCTTAAAATAGAAAGGACATTCTTTTTGTGTGTGTACATATAAATGACAAAATTTTATTCCGACAACCACACACAAGTCGTATAAAAAAACAACAACACACATATAAAACATCACTTAGTTACTGTAATAAAGAGAAGGGGCGATAGAAATGGTACGAGGGGATTCAAACATGAACATGATTTCTCATCATCCTCTTCAGCTTCGCTACTTTCAACACCATGGTCACATATATTTCGTCTGCCACGTCATCTACTCGGCGAAACACAAAGCATACCTCCAGCTCTTCTTTAATAAGAGAGTCCCAATGGCTGACCAAAAGCCAACACCAAACCCAATAGCTATCACAAAATAAAACCACACTTTTTCAGAATCCCTATCATCATCATCAACATCTCCAGAGCCTACACTTTCATGAGCATGGTTACACTTATTTTCTAGTGGAAATCCACAAAGATGAGGGTTTCCAAAGATAAATCCGTTGGTCGTCCAAAGTCAAAAACTGGTTTTCTGTTGGAATTGGTCCGAAAGATTGTTGTATGACATGTTTAAGTGGCTCGTCTTTGTTAAAGAAGACATTGTCTCCGGAATTCTCCCAGAAAAATTATTACAAGAGATATCAAAAGATTCAAGCGATTTAATATCTCTTATTCTTTCCGGAATCTCTCCTTTCAAATGATTGTACGACATGATTTAAGCCAAGCAATCGAGTGAGCTGAGTTATACCTTTAGGAACAACTCCTACCAGATTGTTATCGAAAGATCCATGTTCACGACAAACTTCAGTATTTTGATGTAATCAAGTACTGTCCCCTTTACAACTTGCTGAACATCCTCGGTGGGCCACTCATCAATGAAGTCAGTTTTATAAAAATTGATATCAAATCTTACTTTGGCTTCATTTGAGCTGTTGTATTTAATCATCCCTCTAAGATTACCAATGCAATAAGGAATTGAACTCGTCAAGCTGTTACTTGCAAGGTCCAAAATTTGAAGTGATGTGAGTTGGCAAAGTTGTGGAGGAATGCTACCATTCAACTTGTTTTGTCGCAGTCTAAGAATTTGTAACATGGGGAAAATGTCCCCATTCCATGGTGGAATACCTCCAACAAATTGATTCTCACCAACATCCATAATCACCAATTGCTTCAAATTTATTAAATATGGAAGCTCCCCATTAAGACTGTTATTGTTCAAATGCAACCACAACAATGAGGAAAGATTACCAAATGTGCTTGGAATACCACCTGATAGTTTGTTGGATGACAAGTTTATTTCCTCCCATTGTTGATTATTCTGCCAACAATCTGGAATTTCTCCTGACAATCTATTCTTTGTCAGATCAAGTCGAAACAAGGTGAAAATTTTACACAATGATTTTGGTATTGAACCATATATGGAGTTATTCCCAAGAAGCAAATACTGCAACCCAGGCATTATTTCATCAATATTTGTTGGCAATGATCCACTGATCTTGTTACCAAAGAGGTTCAATAATTTGAGCTGCTCAAACGACCATCCTCTAAAAGTAGATATTGAGCCTCTCAAACTATTTAAAGAAAGATCTAATTGATCTAGTTGCACAAGTTGGCCAAAATTGTCTGGAATGTCACCATGTAAATAATTATTGGCAAGACCAAGGTATTGCAAATTTACAAGCTGACCCAAACTTCGTGGAATGGTGCCTGTCAGACGATTGTTTGAAAGGTCAAGTAACTGCAGGTTTACCAATTGTGAAAGACTTCTTGGGATAAATCCTTCCAATTGATTTCCAGCAAGACGCAGGAAAGTTAGATTCAGAAGCTGTGCAAGGCTTTCGGGAACTGTTCCATTCAAATGACCGTTGGCAAGTTCAAGTCTAGTCAACTGTGACAACTTCCCTAGAGAAGTGGGAATGGGACCATAGAATGTGTTTTCTAATATGTGAAGGTCCCTTAGATTTTCAAGTTCCCCCAACCAGTTCGGTAAATAGTCTTCAAATGTATTATAGCTCAAGTCAAGTAGTTCAAGATCATACTTGACACATCCGGATTCAAAGCTTCCAAAAGCTTCTCCATGGAAGCTGTTGTTTGAGAAATCTAGCCTTTTTAAACGGCACATGTTCTTGAGAATCAAAGATAGAGAGGATTCTAGAGAAGTGAAATTATTTGAGGAAAGCATCAGTTGGCGAAGGTTGGTTAGCTGACCTAACCAAGATGGAACAGAACTTGAAAGATTGTTGGAAGAAAGGTCAAGGACTCTAATGGAAGACAAATTCTGTAGAGCAAGTGGAAGCGGACCTTGAAGTCTATTGAAAGCAACATCTAGTTCCTCAAGCTTATCAAATTTACTGAACCACAATGGCAAGGAACTGATATTATTGAAAGTAAGGGCAAGGACACTAACAGAAGTCACGTTTTGGAAGACATTTAGACTGCGACTTTCAAGTGAATTGTAAGTTAGATCGAGCACTTGAATCTTTGAAATGTAGGTGAAATTAGGAGAGTGATCAATAGGAGGGATCAAGGAATGAATTTCACACTCAGCTAAATTCAAATGTGATAAAGAAGGAAGCTTGTAAAATACCTGGAACACATCACGTGCTCTCCCGAGGTCAACACCACGCATGTCAAGGCTTCGCAGTGAGTGAAGCCCAGAAACCCAGTTCATGTCAGTGACTTGGAAATGATTGAGGCTAAGATCAAGATGTTGTAGGTTGGTGAAATTGCCAAGATTAAACGGAATCTTGCCGCTAAAATTAGCACGAGAGAGGTATATATTTCTGAGGTGATGCATAGAAGCAAAGAAGTGAGGAATTGGAGAAGCATGAAATTGGTTTCCGCTCAAGTCTAAGTAACTCAAGTGTTCCAATTGCATAAGAGACTGATCAATGAGTAAAGCTTCAACAGATTGTTGGCTATAGTCACAAGTTTCAGTTGATGGGGTAAAACATGGATTCCTGAGATCAATCCTGATCACATGGCCAGTAATAGTGTCACAGGTTACAGCATTCCAATGGCAGCAATCACTATTGGAATGCCAAGAAGAAAGCCTATGAGATGGATCAGTGAGGGTTGCTTTGAACTTGACAAGAGCTTGCCTCTCTTGTTCTAAGCATCCCAAGCCCACGCTTGAATTTCCACACAAGGCTGATCCTACAATTTCAGACAGCAGGAAGAGAAGAGAAAACCAAACACCCAGAGAAGTATTCATGGTTTGCCTGTGCATTCACGTGGCTTTTCTTTACAACACAGATAGCCAATTTATATATTGTATTTGCAATGCTATTTCACTTGCAATTTTTGGAGTTGAAAACTATCTTACCGTCAAAATTAATATCAGGAAGTTATGGTTTCGAAGGGTGGACTGGTTCAGAGTAAACAGTCGTACGTTTTACTCGCAGTCATTACGAAATACCGTTCCTAACTTTCTTTATGGCAAGTGGATCGTCAACATTGGGTGAGGTCAAGGGATTGGACTGAGCCTTCTCTCGAGCTGTAGCAATTGATGGATTCATGCCATGAGTTGCTTAGATTTTGATAAAGTGAACAGCTAATTAGATTGACGTTGGAAAGTACCATCGTTTTCACTATTTTAGATGCATTGAATTCGTCTAGTAAAGTCAAATAATAAAAGATTACGTTTTCACCTTAATATAAAAATCAATTAACTAATTAGAAAAATTAAAAGGGCTTAATATTTCTACTTTTATGTAGAATTTTTTTTTCCCGCCACATTCACATAAAAATGAGTGGGTTCTATTGTAAAGAGAATAGAGATAAAATATAAGTGAGATCCACTTACTTTAATGTGAGAAATAGGAAAAAAATATTTTCGCAATAAAAGCAGAAATATTAAACCCAAATTAAAAAAGGTAAATAAATTACTTAATTATAAGATATATTACATAATCTCTCTAAAATATTTATGTGATGTACATATCATTGGATTATAAATCTGTTTATAGATTATTAGACAATTAGTTTAGAGAAAAACAATAAATATAAATACTTAAAGTAATTTATTTAAGAGAGAATGATAGAAAAATACCATTTGAAATACAAAAATCTCAAAATGTCATTATGTATTAGAATTAACAACTTAGACATAAAAGTTGACAACTTAAACTCTTCAAGTTGTCATTGTCTGTCTGTTCACAAGTTACTAATAATTATTTTTAAGTTGTCACATATTGTCTATATTGAAGATATTAACACTTATACTTCAAATTAAAATCCCAGATGCCTACTAAATCACTTATTTGTCTTTATACCAATTTAGTAGACATTTTGGGGTTTTTGTAATTCAAATTATATTTTTCTATCACTTTTCCTTTATCTAACTTAATTAATCTCTTCAGTCAATTGGATATAGTATTGTATAAGAAAGAATAATGACAATTGACTTCGTTCAGCAATTCACTTGAATATGTAATAGGGTAAATTCCAAAAAAAAAAAACCTTTTATATTAAAAAATATCAAATCAATTCTTTTCTATTAAAATAAGTATTGAATTACTAGTCAACGCCTAATTTGTTGTAAAAAACAAGACTGATGTGAAATTTTCATATTTTGAAGCTATTTTTCTGAAATTTTCCTTACATAGTTCCATTTTCTAATTTGAGTTTTAATTCTCATGTTGAAAGAACATTAGTTAACAATAATGTAATAAATTTTAAATCATTTATGTATTACTAGCATTATTGCTAAAATTATAACTTGTGTTTCTAAACTTTAGAGCATATCGGTTTTACCGTAGGTTCATCGTATTTCATTCAAACAAAAATAAGTATTTCTAAAATGGAGAATATAATCAACCAAGTTTTCTTTTTATTTATTTATTTTTTTTTTTGGGAAGTCATTTAAAGACATTTCTCATAACGCTAATTAAAAATACTTGTGATTTAATTGAAAATTAAACTTGAAAAGGCGGTATTGAGACTTTTGGTTCTGACAAATCAACGTATAGAATAAGTACCACTTGCATTGCACTCATGTCAATTGAGCTAGGAGATGGCACTTTCAAAGTTTGTGACAAGGGTTAAGGTGCAATTTTACCAATGAACTATTGGTTCGGGAAGCACCCAACACAATAAACTCTTAGATGGACCTAAAATGCAAATTAACTTTTGAATTGGTTAAATGAGCACAATGACGTTAGGTGGGGAAACGCCGTCTGTTTGTAATTAGATTGAGGGATATCAATTGACATCAAATAAAACACGTGGCTTGGGTATATGTGAGTCAGCCTACAACATGGAAGACCGCCCGAACCCTAATAATCCTATGTACGGTGGTCGTCCGAATGTGGTGCCAAAATAATTAGGGCCGACAACCCCATCTTCCGGTCTGAAAAAATAAGAGAAGATCGAGGGTTACAACCCCCAATCACCGAAGAACAAGTGTCCAAATCCTTCCAATCACGTAATAAGCAAGGTTACCGCCGACACTACAACCCCAAGTATCCCCTCCAATTCCGGAATCCTTCGCAAGTCATTCGTAGGGTTGCCGATTGATTTCTTAGTGAAAAGAGCCTAAGCGGGACATAACCGGGCGGTGGTGATGCCACAAACATCGAGGACCCAACATAAAATCCCGCCGTCCTTCCACGTGTTCGGACCCAGATCCGTATTCACTGACCGCCCGCTTGACGACGGAGCCGGAGATGGAGACGAAGACCGAGATCGAGCGGTAGTCAACACTTCACCGCGTTTCTTCCGATCGACGATGATGCAGATGATGCCATTCCGGACCACCTTTCCGTCGATGATGGTGAGTTTCGCTATGACGACGATTTCCACTCTCTTTTTTTCCCCAAATCGAATGAAACCTAAGCTGCTAATTGTTTTCAATTGTTTATTCCCTTCCCTTCCACTTTGTAGTTGACTCACATATACCCAAGCCACGTGTTTTATTTGATGTCAATTGATATCCCTCAATCTAATTGCAAACAGATGGACGTTTCCCCACCTAACGTCATTGTGCTCATTTAACCAATTCAAAAGTTAATTTGTATTTTAGGTCCATCAAAGAATTTATTGTGTTGGGTGCTCCTAGACCAATAGTTCATTGGTAAAATTGCACCTTAGCCCTTGTGACAATCCCGCAAAAACATTTCTTGCGTTCACATATACTCTCTCATCCCAACCTTTTTCTCAAGCAAATTAACGACAAAAGAAAATAAAAGCTAGAGAGAGAAAAAACAAAACAAAAAATTAAACTAAGTTGCGGAATTGTAAAAGAATATATGAAAAATCACATATATAAGTTAATTTATTATTAAACTAAAATTTCATAGGCCCTACTTTTATAGACATTATAAGGGTTAAGGGAGAATTTTGCTCCGAAGCATTAAAAAGGGAACAATTTTTTTCATGTTATCCTAATTAATTTTAATAGTTAGTTGACCAAATATGTTGAGTGACGGTTACACATGTCATCCAAGTCATTTTTGTTAATATTTAAATTTGTGCCGGAAGTTCATATGTTATCTACTTTATCTTTTTTCAAAGTTAGATTTAAAACTTCATGGGTAAATTTTCACTTTAACAAAAACGTCGTGGATGATATGTGAACTATCGATTTAATATAGTTGGTCAATTAATGGTCAAAATTAACTAAGATAACGGATCGAGGTGAAATTGCTCCATTTTTTATACTTTTGAAATAAAGTTACCTCTCGATGATTTAGCACAAAAATGCCTCTTAACCCATATTATAATGGTCGACAAAATGTAGTTTGTAATTGTGGTAGTGTTTTCATAACTTCATGGAGGAAAGCTGCTACTTTGTGGGTGGCAATATGTAAATACATTTGTAAATGTTTTTTGAACCTGAATATATGATTTGACCTTGGTGAGCCCCGTAAACTGTTATAATATTTGGGGGGGGAAAAGAGTGTCAACTTGATCTTTGAATTTGTCAAATGAACGTGTAGAAGAGGTAATGTAGGTAATTCGAGAAGGCGAGGGATATTAACGTCTCACTTTGTTCTCGTCAGCTTTTCTGATACTTCAATTATAATCAAATATTTCTTGTGTTTATACTGAGGTTTCAAAAATAGCCAAGAATCTCTTTGGTGTCCAAATTGAAAACCAACAATTTGGACTTGTTTGTCTCAACATGCTCTCTCTGTCCTTAGTCATTTCAATCTCAATATTCCCATCCCATGAGATTTCAACAAACTAAATCATGGAGACCCACCAAAATGTATCTGACTTGTTTGACTTTAATTTGACGTGTCCAAGTGATCCAACTAGAATAATTTTCAAAAATATACATGTATGTATGTATGTATGATGTTTAATTAATGTCAGTGCTGCCATTAACCCTGTGGTTTGATCTCAGTCGGGGAAGATTTGTGTAGGAGATGATTTTGTGTTTATATATGGAATTGTGGGATCTCAAAAATCCAAGTACGTACGTCATTGCATTGTGTCTAATGGTTAATTAATTCTAGAACCTGACCGATGATTAATTTGGGAAGTTTGTGGAAGTTCTAAAACTAAAATTATGTGTCGTCGGCCATGATTTTTTTTTTTTTTTTTTAGGGGATATTACAGATAATATTTCTTCCTGTGGAACTTCATTAAGGGTTTTGAATAAAAGTTTTTCATATTTTCTTAAAAAATAATATAAAAATAAAGATAAAATATTCAGCAAATCTTTTCTTGCTGCATGTCATTTCATAAATTATATTTTCAATTACTAGTTTGTATACCCGACTGCTTGTTTTGGGGGAGTTTGAATTACATGCTCAGTTCATCTATAAGTTTAGAATCTCATCCCCAAAGTGACCTCATTTTGCTACAAAACGTCTGGTCTTGCTCATCCCCAAAGCGACCTCATTTTGCTACAAAACGTCTGATCTTCCTCGGTGGCACAATCCTTGTCTAGGAGTTTTAGGGCCTTTATGTTCAGTCGAGGTGACTTGCGTTTGGCTATGCTACAAGTTGTACATGTGGTGGCTTCAATCCATGCACGTGTTGTTATTCCTACGTGAAGCACTATGATTCGAGAGGTGTTCCAGCTCTAGATTCTGAAAACCCATCCCTTTCTTTGTTTTCAATTTGTATTATTAATTTGTTTTTTAAAACTTAAGTATCATCTTATTGAATGCAATCATGTTTGAGGCATGATCGTATTCTAACTATAGGCATATCTTTCAATGTGGATTTAAACATTGGTTCGCCATAAAGGGATTATTCATTCTGTTAGATTCAACCCATTGGTATTGTTAATTTGTTTGTTCCCATTGTCTTATTTTCATTTTTGTTTCTATTGGGCTTCTTGTTGTTTCTCATGTAAAGAGGCCTTCCTTTCTAGGGTATCTTTTTACCTTTTTTTGTTACATGTGCATCCTTTTACTTGGTTTTAATGAATCTGTCTTGATATTAGAAATATATTTAGAACTTATCAAAAAAAAAAATATATTTAGAATAAAATTTATTGGGCTTGACTCACAATAGATAGTCTAGCCCGTTGTTTTTATGCTTCTTAATCCACAGATATTGAAGCCCAAATTTATTCCTTCCCGGTAGAAATAGATTTGTGTTGCCGCACTTGATATTTATGAGTCACCACAGATTTTTTGTTTCGTTACAAACAAGTTTAGATAACCTAGGCCTCAGAGATTAAAGAGGATCAGGGCATGGAGCGGGAATTTTTTTTTTTTTTTTTTGATAAATAAAAGTTTTGGAGGGGTTCGACATCGCCCCCCCACCAAGCGCCAAAAAGGCCACGCCTTTTTGGAAGACTTAATGGGACTTACGAGATCACCTATCAAAGCGAGTCCCGCCGATGGCATGGGATCGAACACATATCCCTTTAGATTCAACAAATCCCTTACCATCTACGCCAACTTCCTTTGGCTGAGGCGGATTTTTTTTTTTTTTTTTTTTGGAAACCTTACCAATTGTACAACAATGGTTGGCAATCGCAAGAGATTTCTAATGAGTAAAGTAAATGTCCAAAGCCCAATTTACAGCCCACCCTTCTGTTTCTCATGAATGCATTATCTAAATTGGCAGCCACAATGAGTAAAGTAAATGTCCAAGGCCCAAAACCCAATTTACGGCCCACCCTTCTGTTTCTCATGAATGCATTCTCTTTACATCGGCAGCCTCTTACCGTTTTAATAAATGATATTGATGATAATTCTTAATTATAAGAGCAAATTTTAGATTTGATTTTGGTTCTAATTATAAGAGCAAGTTTTAACTTTTGTCAATTTTTTTTCCTATAATACCCATATTTATACTTTCTCAATAATAATTAAAGACAATAATAATTTAATAATACACCTATATATTTTATAAAGTAAATAATGTTTGCAACTCATTAATGTCATATACACCTAAATAATATTTTTTTATATAAAATAATTTTGAGCAATGTTTGTCATATTTTTCCCATATCACTCCTATTAATACTTCTTCCACAATAATTAATTTAACAACGCTTATATTCTATCAAGTGAGATATTCTATTTTTTTTTAACTCATAATAATCATTTATGCAGTCATATAAAAAATTGCTAATAAAAAAGACGGAGGGCTCGATCTTTGTGAACTATCAGGTTTTCTATTTCTCAACCCTTTTCATGCCAATTCCATTATTACATTTATTTTGTGACAGCATTTTTTAATTGTGACCAAGGCCCAATGTTTATCGGCTCCCAATATAAAATGTAAATTCCATTATTTATTTTGGACTACAAACTTTTATTATGACCAAGGCCCGAGGGTGATCGGTTCTCGGACAAGTCGTGAAGGGTGTGGACATGCGCAGGGCTCCTTAATGTCGTTTTAGATTTTAGGGAAGGGTATTTTAGGAAAATATATATAATTAACTAATTTAACTTCCCTCCTTAATCCTTCTAAATTCTGGTAATTGCTCCTATAATTAGAACCGGAGGGAGTACATGCATAAGTACACATGTATGTGTGTGTGTGGATTTAAAAGAGAATAAATTCATAACGTCGTTTCCTGTTCTAAGCATCCCACGCTTGAATTTCCACACAAGCATAAACCCACAATTTCAGACGACAACAAGAGAATTGAAAAAGGAACACCCAGAGAAGTATTCATGGTCAAAAATAAAACTACATGGAAGCTATAAAGTACCTTTGGAAATAATTTTTGAACCTAAAGACATGCTTTGTCCATGATCCTCAAGATCTAGCTCAGTCGTACTTTCATTATGTTTGGAAAAAAAAAGGAGTATCAAACTTGATCTTCAAATTTGTCAAATGAATGTGTAGAAGACATAATTAGTGTGTTTGTAAAGGCGCTGGGAAGGAGTAAAAGTTCAGTTAAAGAGCACAAGAGCCCAGTGGAGAGAAAGAAGTTCATTTCAGCGTGTTTGGGAAGGCATCAACTATAAATTGAATTTTCAAAAGGAAAAAAAGGAAAAGGAAAAAAAAAAGACTCCTTCTCACAGAAGCCCGAATTTAAAGCTTCTGGCTTACTGCTCATCCAAAATGAAGGAAGAAGAAGCTTATGAAAGAGGAAAATAGAGAAAGGAAAGAGGGTAAGTTCCTCATTATGTTTGTTTGACTTTTGAATGTTTAGAGAAAAGAGGAGTTCACGTGGGGACAGAGAAGAAAGAAGAAAAAAAGAAAACAAAATATGAAAGAAAACAAAAATAAATAAAAATAAGAAAGAATTACACACACACACACAAACACTTGAATACTTCGTATAGATGTGAGTGCTATCAACTTCCAGAATTCAAGCTGTCACACGCCCTTATTACTACCATCCTATAAGAATTACTATGCAATAGAGCGTGCGGATCTGGTTTGGACAAATGAATAATGATAATATAAGAAAAACTTAAAGTTGGCAATATATAAAAACTATTCCCACCGGAATCTTTAATTTACATTCTTCCAAAAATGAAATTAAAAATCTTCATCCTTATACATCCATCCAAATATTCAAAAATATATTTAAAATAACAAAAACTCTTCTTGAGTACCACCTTCTTCTCGCTTCCACCTTACAACACCGACTTTCTCTTCTTACTTGAACTTCCACCTGTACTTTTATGCAATTCTCGATTCACAATTGAATCTCAAAGTAACATGTTAATCTTTATGCGCAATGTATAAAATATATGATAATTAAACTCCAAAATTCAAACACAAAGAATTTATACATACAAAGCATCAACGCACAACAACAATTAACAGTATAACATGCATGTTCTGTTAGCTGCAAATGTACCCTTCAAGTCCAACAATGCAGAACCGGACAAGTCTCGATTTCCACAGTGCTAGAAAAATAAATGCGGGACCCTACGAGTCTCGAATTCCTTACTAGAGAAGATATACACAAGACCTTTTCAATCTGAATTCCACTGTGCTAGGAAAATATAACGCAGACCTACAAGTCCCGAATTCCTCAACCCAAAGAAAAATAAGCGCGTAACCCATCGGGCTCGAAGTTCTTTAGCACATAGGAAGGTAAACGCAGAACCTTATTTGTTCCAAGTTCCTCAAAGACATAGGAAGACAAATGCTATTGGCTAAAAATATAATACTAAATATAAACACATGTACAAGACACGAATCCACAATCATGGCAATTAACATACAAGCATACACATGTCATAGAGAATTAGAGTTACTACCCGACCGTGTGTAGTAACCTCAACAACATCCAATTGCTTCACGGTGCATAAATTTAAGATGATGACCATTACTTAACACTTATACATAAACATGATAAATGAGTCTTAGTTAGCATGTTAATCCTTGTTTAACCCTTATCTTATTAGGGTTAATCCTTGTTTAAGCCTTATCTTATTAGGGTATAATTTCAATTACCCAAAATTATCATTTTTAGTCCTAAAACTTGACTACCCGTAAAGTCCAACAACTTCAATAATTCATAATTGAAATGGTGTACTTCCAAAACTCACGTGTTCCATCATAGAAAAGTAAGTTCAAGGGTCGAACACATCAAGGCATTCCCAGTTTGAAAAGTTTCCTTTATCTGTCCAGTTGAAACTTCCAAAGCAATTATGCTTAATTTTAAAAATCAATAACTCATCGCTCAGAACTTCAAAAATTACAAATTACCTATCAAATTAAATCTCTTCGTGTCGTCTTTATATCTGAAGAGTTTCATAATTTTCTGACTTCGTGACCTAGTCAAAAGCTTTACACAAGTTTACTACCCAGTTTTAACTTTCCATAAACTTGGATTAGTTTGTGAAAATCATAACTCCTTGTATAAAACTCCAAAAATTACAAACTATCCACCAAATTAAAGATCTATGTTTCTACTATCAATCTAGAAATTTTCACAATTTTTAGAGTCCATTTTCTTAGTCTAAACTCGCATGCAAGCTAACTGACTTTAGAATTTCAAAACTAGCAGTTTTCACATCTTTTTCTATTTTAATCCTTTGACTCCAAAAATTGTGTTTCACAATAATTTCACTCTATTTTTCAAAATAAACTCTTTGAAAACTTCATATATTCATTCAAACTCAGAAAATCACATGCATGTGGTCTATTTACATCACATAAAAGAAGGTAGAGAAATCATTGCAATATACATGCAATCTTATCTTGGTCTTTTATGGTTTCTCTTCTTCCTTCTTCAATTTTTCCTAGCTGATCAGTCAAAGTGAATGGTTGAGGGAATGTTGACCGTATGAGAGGAATGGATGAAGGTGTGTTGGAGTTGTTGAGAGGAAAAGGGTTCTAGGTTTGGAAGGGCAAGAGAGCATTTATTGGATGCTTGGAAAAATGATGATTGAAGTAGTGTGTGTGCGCACTACGGTGGTTTGTAGGAGAGGAGAGGATGAATGAATATTGGAGAAGGAGTGTGTATTATTACTGTGGAAAGGAGGGAAAGAGAGTGTGTGAGGTGGTTAAGTGTATGGTTGCCAAGTGTTTAAACATCCATGAGAAAATGTGTGTATGTGTCCCCCCTCCCCCTAAAAAAAAATGCATCTCCTTGGGCTGAAACCTTGGCCTATTATAATGGTCCGAATTGCCTCCATCTCTTCTTATTTTGGGCTGAAATTCCATGGCTCAAGCAAGAGCCGAAATGGCTTTTCCATTCCTCCTTTGATTTGGTCAAAGTTCTTAACCCAAATAAAAGTCCAAATTACCTTTCCATCCTTTTTGTAATTAGGTCAAATTGTGGCCTTGTTTTGAGGCTAACTTATGTTGCCGTTCATGGTCCATTGCCACAAGTTTTGCGTTAGGGTTTTGTTGTTTTCATTGACTAATTCTATTCATATGACAAATATTCAATAAACTAGCCAATAACTTAATAGATATTCAACCTTGACATTTTATTGGATATTTCACAATATACAGGGTTTTTGGTGAAGCAAAACTCAGGATATCAAATAAGCGACAATTGATATTTGAAAATCATAATGAGCTCTTCAATTATTATCATTCATGTTTGAGGTTTTTTAAATTTTTAATAATGATTTAACTTTTGTAATTAAATTTAAATTTAAATTTTTATCTTCAATTATCACAATATATACGTTACACACACACACACACACACGGTATTCAATAAGATTTTACACAATTTTCAGTCATTTTTCATCTTAACCGGTTTTTCAAATAATAATCCAAACAATAACCCGTTTAAAAAAAGTCACTTATGTCAATCACATTTACTTTTATTCTATTTTACATTTGTAAAAATCAGATTGAAAATAAGTCATTTCTACTACTACTATTTCAAACGGGCCCAAGTGCAAGGTAAATAGAGAAGGTGAGAGATACTAAGTTTTCACTTATTCTCGTAGCTTTTCCGACACTTCAAGACCCATCGTTATATGGTGAAGGAAGGGTCCGGTCCAAGAAGCACAGACCAAGAGCTAAATGTTTGTGGGTCTCGAGATGCATGGCGCTGGTGGCGTGCACAGTTCTGGCTGAAAGTGAGATTTGGAGGTATGGTGAAAAGCTTATTGCATTTTCAACGTCTTTTACTTGTTCAGTGAAAAAAAGAAAAAAAAAAAAAAGCTGCATTGTTGATGTGTTTATTATCTTTCTTTGTCTTACCTAACGTGTTGGATCACATGGAGAGTAAATGTTAAAGGGATAATAGGTTGCGTTTTGGTGGTTGCTGAGGTTAAATGAGCTGGAGTTGTTTTAATTGGTTGAAGTATATGGGCTTTTAAGATCTATATTGCTATTTTGTACTTATCACGTGTTGGCTGATTGAAATCAAATGGGTTAGGTATTTTTTTTAAAGCTTATGGGCCAATAAAATAGGAAATATAAATGGTTTTTTTATGATATATATATATATATATATATATTGTGTGATCACTAAAATTAACTTGCTTGAATCTTTTCAATACTCTTATTGCAATTAAGTCCTTTTGTTCATCTAATTGCAATATTGGATAAATACTAGAATTCAATCCTTAATTCCATGTAAGGATTTTTCTTTCCCAATTAATTTTTCTAGGCTATAAAATATTTATTCCATAATTTTTAGGCCTAAAATTATCCTTTACGAATATTCCTTGAATTTATTCTGTAAATTTCTCAAGGAAAAATAATTCCTTAATTTTCCAATAATTAACTTCATAATTATTTTAACCAAATTTCACAATAATTTCTATATAATATTTAAAATTCCAAATCCCAAAATTTGGGATGTTACATTTCTCCCCGTTAATTTAAATTTCCCCGAAATTTGCTATACATTTTGCAAACTCGAGCCATAAATCCCGGTACTTCTTTTTCATGCTTTCCTCTGCGTTTCCCATGTTGCCTCTCCAGGAGATAAACCCTTCCGCACCACTTTCACAAATGGGATACTCTTGTGCTTGAGCCGCTTTTCTTGATGATCAATGATTCAGATCGGCTCAACCACGAAAGTATTATCGTATTGGAGTTCCACATCTTCATACTCTATGACATGCTTGGGGTCCAGTTGATACCTTTTCGTTGAGAAAAATGGAATACATCATGAAGTTTACCTATATTTAGGGGTAGGGCTAGCGGTAGGCTACTGGTCCACATCTTGCCAATATTTCAAATGGACCAACATATCGAGGACTTAACTTTTTCCTCTTTAATATTCTACCAACTCCCGTAATGAGGATATTTTTAGAAAAACGTGATCTCCTACTTCACACTCCGAAGTCTTCTCCTTTTATCTCGCATAGTTTTCCCGCCGCTTTGCGCCGCTAGGAGCCTCTTCTTGATTAGATCAATATGTTTGGACGTTTGGTCAACTAAATCTGGCCCAATTAGCTTCCTCTCGAATGCTTTGTCTAGCAAATGGGTGATTGACACTTTTCGCCATATAACGCTTCAAACGGAGCCATCCGGATGCTCGAACGATAGCTGTTATTATATGAAAACTCGCCCGTGGGAGATATTGATCCCAATTTCCTTTTAAGTCTAATACACACTCTCTCAACATATCTTTTAGCGTTTGTATGGTCCGTTCGCATTGACCGTCGGCCCGGGGGTGATAAGTCAGATCGAATTTTAACTTTGACCCTAAAGCTTCATGTAAAGCTTGCCAAAATCGGGATGTGATTTGAGGATCTTTGTCGAAATAATACTCTTTGGTATACCATAGAGTCTCACTGTCTCCTTGATGTAGACCTCAGCCAATCTCTCAAGAGAATAACTAGCACTGATGAGAATAAAGTGTGCCGACTTAGTAAGACGATCAACAATTACCTAGATTGCATCAAAATGCGATCTTGGGCAATCCCACTAGTAGGTCCATGGTAACATGTTCTCACTTCAATTCCGGAATTTCAAGTCTTTGCGGTGGTCCCGTAGGTCGTTGGAGTACATTTCACAATCCACACTATACCAAAAAGTAATAGTGCAATCACATTTTCAAACGTAATCGCTGCCAACTTAGTTTAGTGATAAATATTCACTACTGGATTGTTTTTAGAAAACATTCATTACCGGCAAAAATTTATGAGCGGGATTATTCATTTCACAATTTCACATATGAAAACTCTCGCCACTACTTCAACCTTTTTGTACAACATCATATCCCAATCACATTAACGGGCCACCCACCGGAATCCTTATCCGAGAAAAAGGACTACTTGTCTAAGAGCCTTGCTCCAAACACCGAATGGGTGCTAACCAAACAAGGGATAACACACGTCCCTACAAGGCAAAACTACACAAATTGGATGCATTCACTACGGTGAGAGTATCGTTTTTCAAAAACTAATCCCCTCAAAAGAGCTTTTAACAATGGCCGCGATTCAAATATATTCTTAACACTTCTAGCAAGATCCAACAATTTGAGTAAGTCTACAACATTTTCGACCTCTTCCAGTTCTATACTACTTCTACCACAACCTTGTTCAAAATCAAATTTCAAATTCTCGGGTTCTACCAAAACCCCTTCTATGAGACAACATCATTTCAAAAACCACTACCTTGGTCTCAAATTCTAATAAAAATCATTTCTTTTGAAAAATTTTCACAAACTCAACAGTGCATTGGCAAGTTTAAAACTTCGTTTTCAAACTTACTCAAGAATCGACAAGTGCTCTTAGAAGGTCCTTTCGTCTCGACATCTCTCAGGCTCTAGCATTTGCTATTCATGTTACCACCATTCTTAATGGTAAGCAAATGTGGCACTGAAGCATCCTACGGTGCCAAATTGGGTCATATAAACATTCTTCTAGGAAACCCATCTTCATTACAATGTACTATCATTGAGAGCCGACGCCCAATGGCTTACGGTTCGTAGTAACAATGTCTTCACTCTACAATTTGACGTTACGGTGGCTCCACACTACGGTACTTCACTCGGTGCTTCACACGGCTCAACCCATACCGCTTGGTCAGCCCCTCCACTCAAAACCCTTCGTAGGTAGCCCCTTTCCGATCAAAATCCTTTATAAGTAGCTCACTCTCCAGTGGTTGTCGCTAAGTCACAAGTACCATTGTAATGGGAAACCTAGATCTTATAAGTTTCTCCCCCTTTCGTTAATAATTCTATTTTCTTTAATTTCGCCATCTCATCTAGGGTCATTTTGTATGGACTTTCAATATAAATCCAGCTCCAGGCATAATCATAAATTTAACTTTCCCTATCGTTATTCGATCCGTCTTGTAGGGAATCCATTAACCACAATCATATCTACGGTTTTTATGTCCGATCATGAGATCATAACCTATGGCTATTAAGGTTCTAGCTACTATCTAGTCCTACCAAGGAACAATCTCTCAATCAATCTTTCTAAGAGAATATTCTAGTATTAAGATTTTTCCTTATGCTAGATTAGTACTACCAACGTCCAGATACCTTATATACATTGGTTGTCTTAAGTCATTCGATTCAATCGGTACCATATCCTAGTACCCCAATTCATTCGGATCAATTTACACGCCTAAAGAATCACTCAACTATAAAGTTGGATCCTTATGTCACAATTCATCAATGGCAATCCCTTTGGATACCCAACAAATTCTTATGTTCATCAACCTAATCCCGAAACCTTGACCACACTCAAATAATATGCTATAATCATGATTCATAGCTTCTAATGTTCAGGCACTATCCTTCATTACTAGCAAAACAATGACTCTTAGAACCTCAACATCAACTAAGCCAAGAAATCATATTTCCTCAACAACACCCATAATACATACTAGGATCCTAATTCAAAATTCCTAATCTAATTCGTCAAAACATTCAAATCACATCAACATTATTCACAAGGTCCTCATTCCATCTCAATCATCAATATCATCGGTGAATATTCTAAACATCATTCGTTCACCTTAAAGTAACCATCAGTCATACCAGAAGCACTACTGACAGCAACATCAATCAACATTCACGGGGTTCATACTCTCAGGTGTTAGAATGCTTAATGCAACCTTAATCATATTTCGACCTAAGATCTATTTTAGCTTAGTTCGGATTTAAGCCTATCCATAATCATTCCAACCTTTCCATGGCATCCCTAAGAATCACCATGTTTCATATCTCAAACTACTCAAGCTTTAAATCAGAGGATTACAATTCCTATGACACTTTCCAGGAGGTCACCCATCCCGAGATTGCTCTCGCTTAAGCACTCTTAACCTCAAGTTCTTGATAAAGATCTAGGCCATACTGTATCAGCTTTTTGGTACAACTACCCCATATATTCCCATAACAAAGAGTGGGGATTTCATCATATCCTATCTTCATATCAGATGCCCTAGAATTAGCATTAGAATTCCTATTCTGTGCCACCTTATCTATCTCTAGAGCCTTAGCTCACCAGAACCCAAACCCCTTACTTCAGGGTTTATATCACTATAAGCTTGCATATGAAGCTCACTAATGTGTTCCCACAAATCAAGTATCTATGAGTTCGAAAAGTGTAGGCTTCTCGGTATTGGAAGGTTCAGTGTCGGGTCTCCTACGGATGGATGATCCGCAAGTACATCGGCCTTATGTTTTTGGTGTATCTTTATAGGTTCGGGTATGGGTGGTACTCTTTTCCTAGCTGTTTGCGCCCTTAATGCTCCTCTGTGCATACGGTAGAACCCGTAAGGTACGTTGGGGGTAAGCATCCCTCGTAAATCCTCATCCTGTTTTCAAAATAACTAAGTTTTGTTAAATCCTTTTTCACAAACTTGTCCAAATCGATGCTCTGATACCAAACTTTGACACCCGTCCTAAATACGGCATTATTTATCGAGTTATAGCACATAGGCATCAAAATAGTTTGGACGACTTAATTGCATAATAAAACTTTCTTAAAATAACTTAATTGAAATCATGAGGATAAATTTTTGCGATTCGAATCTATCCCATAGTGGGATATTAATACATTAATCCAAAATAGACAAATGATAAACGATAAAATACAGTCTATCTACTCATATTTTTTCAAAAAGTTCCTTCTGCTGTAACCCTTAAAGTTGCACCTTTCCTCTTGATCCCGATCCACTACCAGTCTCTTTCATACGATCCGGAGTTCAAATGAATGAACCCCAGGAGAACAATTAATCTAATATGCAAGTATGAAATATAAATGACAATATATCACACGTTAAGCATAAAATAATTCACAAGTAAACAAATCGCATCGTAATCAGTAGTTATCCCCAAGGATCGCAAATTTTTAGGACACGCAGCCCCAATCCATAGCTAGGATACACATATGCAAATTATCTAGCAAACATAGTTAGTCATACATGAATACATACATACAAGCTAATAAGATAACAGTTACTCACCTCAAGCTTGAATCCTAAATTCATCCGAAGGTCTTGGGATCAATAGAGATGTCAAGGTATGCCTATAAACATTCATCATTGTCATCAGTCACTTCTTGCGTCGTAAAGTAACTAACTACGCGAATTATTTTTAGAGGATTAAAAAGTGGATTGACCCCTAAAAATACCCTTAGTAATAATACCATTTATAATAAATATAATATTATTTATTTATCTATTTTTATTCATCACTTATTCCTTTTCCTAATAATAATAATAATTATTATTATTATTATTTCTCTACAATTATTTTAAACTCTCGAGACTATCCTAACACTTTAAATTAGGAGTTGTATTCCCACACATTCAATGCTTCATCTATTTAGTAGTATGTAGGAAAAATGATACTAGTACATATTTTTATACAACAATGATAGATAGTTGACTCAAAAGTTTTTCTTAATATTCATGAATTAATTAATTAAATTCTATACTTTATTTATGAGGATGGTGTGGTTGAAAAACTTGAGGAAGAGAGCTAATTTTAATAGGAATATACTTAACCGGGGATGAAGACGTAATTAACCCAATAATCTTAGCTTTGAGCCTTTGAATATGGAGGCAGTCATTCAAGAATTGAAAACGCTAGCATGTACAATGTCTTTTTCTTGAAAAAAAAAAATGCAATAAAGATACAGAGACTTCATATGGTGTATTTATATAAACCGATACGGTGAATTTTTTTCTCTCTCTTTTCCAAAGGCAAAGAACAACCACTACAAGAAAACTGGCATTTAGAGGCGGTTATATGAGCATTTAGAGGCGGTTCAAACCGCCTCTATTTTCCAAATCAGGCGGTTGGAAAACCGTCGAAGTTACCACCGTCGAGAGCCAAACCGAGGCGGTTTAAATTGGCCGTTGGAAGTACCGCCTCTAAATATTATTTAGAGGCGGTTCCTTGAACCGCCCGAATGATATTTGGAGGCGGTTGTTTTAACCGCCCGAATGTAATATAGAGGCGGTTCCTTTAACCGCCCCCGAATGAGATATAGAGGCGGTTTTGCCGAACCGCCCCGAATATTATTTAGAGGCGGTTCCCTTAACCGCCTCCGAATGAGATATAGAGGCGGTTTGTGAGGTGTTCCTTATCAACCGCATCGAATGAGATTTTGAGGCGGTTGCTTATCAACCGCCCGAATGAGATATAGAGGCGGTTTTTTTGCGGCGGTTATTGTGCCCGCCTAAAAATATCATTCCGAGGCGGTTCTTTATGTGCCTCAACATATCATTCTTCGAGGCGGTTTGCAAATGATTATTTAACAGCCAATATATATATAAATAACTTTTTTTTTTTTTACTTTTTAATAGGTGATTTTTTACAGTTTTAATTTAATAATTTTTTTTTCTAATAATGAAATAATAACGGGTTGCATTTGATGTATCAAAAAAAAAAATTTATTGCATTTCAAAGCATACATATCCATACAATGTTAAAAACCCTTAATTAAAAGCATAAGATATATAAATTCACCACAAGATTAAAGTGTATTTTTGCATACATTATCTAAAATCATAGAACAAAATATCTTTAACAACCATAAACAAAGTCTCAACTCGCTAAACATTGGATAATGGCAACAATACTATCCAAAATCAATATCTAAATAAAATATTTAAGGTTGTGGTTGTGGTGATGGAGGTGGAATATGAGGTGATGAATCCGGTCCGTCACAATGCGGGTCATGACTAGCATGAGAAGATCTTTTGAGCCCTGGAGACCCCAAATTTGCATCCTGATACATTGAAACAAAATATCAAGTACAAAGAAAATTGTAACAAAACTCTTTTATTGATCACGGCCTTCTAAATGCAATATGTCATTTAAACAAATTTACATACCACCAAATTATGATGTGAGCAAACAAATTATTTCTAATTGCCCTAAGTCATAAACCCCAAAACCTTAGAACTAGGTGCCACCAGGCCTTATCACAATTGACATTCATTAGGGGGGACTGGGAATTTTTCTCTAGAAAAAATTCTACATAATTTTGAAAGAGTGGAGAGGGAATCCATGTAAATCTACTCCAACAAAATAAAGGCTGCACCAAAAAAAGAACGGTAAAGTAAAAGTACTTATCGCATAAAAACATTGATGGTACTTTCATTAGTAATGACCAAGGAAGAAAATTCTAAAAAACATTTCAAGCTAGAGATTAAATCAGAAGATAAACATATGAAGGCCGACGTTGAGTTTTGAAAGAGTCCAAAATGCAATATCTTTATTCATTCACTAAACAGCAACAATCTGCGACAAAACAGTAACCTAGATAACTCCTACTATTTTGGGATTACAATCAGATTTAAATTCAAAAGGATAAAATCTAACTTAATCCCTAAAATCTCTAACAACTTAAATTCGATAAGCACCTAATCGCTAACTAATTATATTTAATTAAATTTGATTTCCAAAGACTTTGCATACATGCTCTAGGAATTCTAAGTCAAGGCTGAACCGTAATTAGAGGGACATACATTAATTTGAGGTTACACATGAAATCAAACTTGTGAGTTCTAATTTACTTTCAATCCAAAACAGAGGTGTTCATGCATTTTATATACTTCTTTTAACTAATATTTTTTTTTTGAAAAAAAGTTAAATAAATTGCCGCATGTGTTATGTAAACAACACATATTTCATAAACATACCGACACCAACCGTAAATCACAACCTCGTACTTGTAGGAGTACCGTTGGGTACTTTTGCTTTCATTTCAATAAACTGAATTAGGTACCTTTTTATCAACAATAAGATAGACAAATAGACAAGACTTTACTTATTTAAGCAAACCATAACGAATGGAAATAATATTAATGGTAAAGTTTGAAATATAAAATTGTAATCTTTGGATTAATTAAAACCAACAACGACCGAGTTAAGCGGTTCAAGTTCAAAGACTACAAATGTTGGCTAAAGTCCTCATTAACTTCCATGCTAAGCAGATTTACTTATTTATTTATTGATCGACATTAGTATATACATACATATACTTAAAATTGTAGATACTAGACATTTCTTTTCTTCATTTAATTACTCTAACATTTTATCAAAAAAATAATAAACCTCTCTAACATTAGATTCCTAGAATTCATACCACAGTTGTTGTTTTAGAGAGACATACATTAATTTGAGGTTACACATGAAATCAAACTTGTGAGTTCTAATTTACTTTCAATCCAAAAAAGAGGTGTTCATGCATTTATACAACCAAGGCTGAACCGTAACAGGATAAAGAAATCAGTGGACACTACTTTATCATCAACAGAAGCAGTCACCACTCCAAAGTAATCATATGGAATAAAGATATATGCAAATAATCCATAATGCAGAAAAATTAAATGATGTCCAACATAGCCAACAAACATTGAACCTACGATTTAATTCCAAAGTATATATTTAATTATGACACAAGATTTACCTCATTGAAGGGAAAATGAGAAGGTTGTTGAGCACCAATATGTTGCAAAATAGTAGCCATTTGTGCTTTCAAGGTCTCAAGTTCTTCCATTTTCCCTTTTAAGGTGTCAAGTTCTTCTTTGAGGGAATCATACTCGCTTGAGAAGGACCAAGCACTAGAAGATGATGCAGAACAGCTATAGCGCTTACGCATTTGAGATGGAACCACCCCAAACCCCATTCCTCTAACGCGTCCGTGGTGCTCTTTCCCAAAGACTTGTTCATAAGCATCTTCTTCGAAGACGTTTCCTCCATCTCGCCTAGTAATTGGTCCTACAATACAACATCAAACATGTAATCAAATAGCATGTACAGCTTCCTCATTCTCAATGAAAATACATACATTCTTTTCTCTAGCTTCCTCACAGACAAAACTGCCATCCTTTTTTTTGTGCGAAATGGCGTACATCTCCCCCTACTAAATTTGCGTTGATATTTTTGTTCCTAAAGCAATGTAAGTATACAAAAGGTTAGTTAAATTCACAAAAGATCAAAGATAGATAAAAAAAAGAATATAATTGATGTACATACCAGGTCATATTTTAAACATGCAATGCTTTTGGATCCAAGGGTATGCATAATTGTTTGTTTTGCTCTATTTACGGTATTTATCTCACTGTATTTCTACATTGTCCAGCAAAAAATACTTCAAATTAAGTTAAGTAAACCAAATTAAACAAATATATGCAAGCTTATGTCATTACCTTAGCTTTCTCGCTTAACTTATATGCCAAAAAGCCAGCCCATTGTTCTCGAGTCATACCTTCAGGATAGTTTTCAAGGTTTTGCTCAAAACTTGCATTTTTATCATAATAATAATTGCACAACCTCCACCTATTATCCTTCCATTTTTTTCCCATATTTGCCAAACAATATTCATATTGTTCATCAGTATGGAGACAGAATTTTTTCTGCAATAGGGAAAATATAAAAATCAATTCACAAGCATTTAAGCTTAGTAAATGAAATTGAAAGAGCATTTATACCTGAATGGTCATCTCCCAAGCATTATCCTTATACGAGCGAGGTACATTAGGCCACCTATCATAACATATTGGGAATACATTAGTATTACATGCAAGATGTCCTAAAAAGCCATGCAAGAGTGAACCGTCACCAACAGCTGATTCTCTTGACTCCATGGCACCACTACTTGCTTGTGAGTCTCTAGTACCAAAACATCCCTAATGCGCAATCTTTCCTCAGCAATCCTTCCTTGATCATCTATAACATATAATATTCATGTGATTTTTGTTAGTGGAGCAATAATACATGACATAGGCATACATAAAATTTTTTTTACTAATGTAACATAGGTGTTAAATAGTATACCTTTAACATCAACCACCCAATATTTGTTGCACACCCTCTTGGGTTTGTAGGGATGTGGTCTTTCATTTTGTTGTTGGGATTGATTAGAAACTTGATCTTCTTGGCCTTCCATTTCGGTGGTTTGTGATTCCACCCTTTGAATATCATTTTCTAGGTTCTCACCGGGTTGTACATTTTGTGTTTGGAGGGTAGGTGTTGTAGAGCTTGTTGAAGCTTTTCTTGCGGGGAATCTCCTTGTACGCCCCATTCCACCTAATCCATTGACATTAAATATAACATGGCAACATATATTTAAGTATTTACAAAATCATACAATTCCAATATATATTGGAAAAAGATTATAGTATATGAGCATTAAGAAATTGAATTGTAAATATTAAGTCTTCAACAACAATTACATACAAGCAAAACACATGATAATTGAACCCCATGTAAGTACACATAACCTAAGCCTTAAACAAAAAATTATATGTCTAAATCTTCATCCTCATTGTGATTAGCTATCAAATTTGGAATGTCATCATCTATGGCGGGTCTTGATAATTGTAGAGCTACTTTGTGTCATCAACTAAAATGTGGTCCAAGTTTTGTGATGGAAATAGGTCAGTGGTTGTCATTATATCTTCACCCATATCATATAAGTCTCGAGGCTTTACATGGACGGGTATGCTCCAACCCTTTTCTTTCTCGTCATCAACATAAAAAACCATTTGACCTTCAGAAGCTTTAATGTATGGCTCATCATCCTCTTTTTCACCAGTATGTATCAGTTTTGAAAAGTTAATTTGGGTAAAACCCAATTTATCCTTCTTATGCCCTCTATGAGTGGTAGTATCAGCCCATTGACATTTAAACAAAGGCACAATGAACAAGCCATTGTAGTTAATCTCAATAATGTCAACCAATTTTCCATAGTAAGGAACTCCTCCACATATCATTTGGCCATCTCTACTACTTGAATAACTTCTTGTGTCAAATGTTCCAAAGACCCCATTATTTTGTGTTTTCAGGTTGTTGTCTCGATCCAATGTTCGAAATTTGAAGCCGTTCACATTATATGCACTGAACCTTCTTGCTTCATAAATAGGACCTTTAGCAAGGAAAACATAATATTTTTATCTCGATTCTCTAACATTCTCAATATCTAAAGGAATCTACAACACAAAAGAAATAATGTTAGCACCATGCAATTTAACTCAAAAAGGAAAAATAATCTTGATCCTCGTTGTGCAATAAAATACCCACACGCTTAGAGAACCAATCAACGAACTCCTATGAACCCGTTTATCTATCTCGGCTTGACTCCGAGTAGTCCTTCTTAGTTTCCTTTTCACATCTCTTCGGAACTCCCTAAATAAATTATTAAAATTAGAACATGAGTAATAATAACTTGCCTAAAAAAATATTCAGGTTTACTTACTTGGATGTAGCAATCAACAAGTGGACAATTCGTCAGCACATGCCTATGAGCCTGTAACCTCTCCATTGATGTAAGATTGAAATATGATGATGCACCGATTGGCTTTCCCACCCGAGGAAACAATTCATCCACCCGTGATTTGGCTTGTGCATCATTAGGTACATCATCGACCCGCCCAGATCGATTCCATCGAGTCTCAATATCATCTATGTACCTTGAACAAAATGTTAGAATTTCTTGCATTATGTAACCTTGTGCTATAGACCCTTCTGGTCGAGCTCTATTACGTACATATGATTTCAATTGCCCCAAGTATCTCTCAATAGGATACATCCATCGATAGTGCACAGGACCTCCAAGCTTAGCTTCTTCAACAAGATGGATGATCAAATGAACCATGGTTGTGAAGAACGACGGAGGAAATAACATTTCCATGTGGCATAGCAAGAGCACAACTCCACGTTGTAGTATATCCAAATTTGCAACATTCAACACATTATCGCACAATTGTTTGAAGAATGAACACAACTCAATTAAAATGCTTGAAACATTATCAGGCATTGCTACTCGTGTAGCCAATGGTAGTAATTGCTCAATCAATATATGACAATCATGACTTTTCAACATTCCATTCAACCGCGTAGAATCAACATCAATGCACCTAGAAATATTGCTTGCATAACCATCGGTACTCTAATATTCCTCAATGTTGTCGAAACATCTTCTTGCCTTTATTAGTCATTGTATAGATTGCTAAAGGATATTTTCCATTCTCATCGGCCAAAGGTCATGCTTACAACCCATTCTTTTAAGATCTTTTCGAGCATTCATATGATCTTTTGACTTAGAGGCATCATTAAGTAATGTGAAAATTATATTATCGCACACATTTTTCTCAATATGCATCAAGTCAAGATTGTGACGCAATAAATTATGCCTCCAATATGGAAGTTCAAAAAATATGCTCTTCTTTTTCCATTGTTGGGTGTTGCCATCTGCATCACGATCACTAGCACGTCCTCTTTTTCTTCTTCCACTAACTTCGGGTGTTCGACCGAATTTAACATTAATATTTTTAACTTGTTCAAGTATTTCACAACCGAGACAACAACCTTGGAGGATTACGTAGATCTTGCTGCCCATTAAACCGAACCTTGTTCAATCTAAATCTATGTCTTTGGTCAAGAAAGCGTCGATGACCCATAAAACACCATTTTTTACTATGATAAAGACGACAAGGTTCAAAATCATAGTTGCATGAAGGGCAAGCTAAGCTCGTGTATGTGTTCGGCCGAGATAGATTTCCCAAGCCAGGAAAATCACTAATCGTCCACATCAATGCTGCATGTAACTTGAACATCTCTCGTGCAAAAGCATCATAAGTATCTACACCATCTTGCCATAACTCTTTCAACTCTTTGATCAAAGGTTGTAAAAACACATCAATGTCATTACCTGGCATTCTTTTACCAGGTATGATGGTTGAAATGATAAAAGATGTCGACTTCATGCACAACCATGGAGGGGTGTTGTACGGAATTAGAATGATTGGCCAAAATCTTGTAACTAGCACTCATATTACCAAAAGGATTAAAACCATCGTTGCTAAACCGAGTCGTACATTTCGTGGGTCCGAAGCAAATGATGTGTGCAGCTCATCAAACTTCTTCCATGCTTGAGAGTCTCTAGGATGTCTCATCAAGCCATCATTTTTATCACGCATAGCATGCCATCTCATATCTTCAGCAGTCTTTGTTGATAAAAATAGTCTTTGCAAGCGTGGTTTAAGGGGAAAGTATCGAACAACTTTTGCAGCCACATTACGCTTCTTTCTTCCTTGTTGAGAAGATGTATGACCACCTTCTTTAACAAGTGGCTTCCATCTAGATACATTACAAACCTTGCAACTTTGTCTGTTTTCATCTTCCACTCCCCAATACAACATACAATTATTTGGACAAGCATGTATCTTCTGGTAGTCCAATCCTAACTTGGTAATGGTCTTCTTTGCGTCATAGAATGAAGATGGAATCTTTGCATGTTCAAACGCATCGCACAATAGCTCTAATATCATATTCATGGACTTGTCGGTCATCCCACATAAGCACTTAATATGATACAACTTCACAATAAACGAAAGCTTTGAATATTTTTGACACCCTCCATACAATGGTTGTTCCCCATCTTTGACTAATTCATAAAATTCTTTATCTGCATTAACTTCTTCATTTGCAAAACAATTTGTTCCCTCATCTTGGGCAATGTTTTCCTTTGACTGAAATTGTGCTTCATTGTCACATTGCCTATTTATGCCAAATGCATCATTGATCATGTTGAACATTGGATCTACATCAACATTGTGGTCTCGTACACCATGTGACATGAATCCACTGACAACATTACTACTTGACACAAACTTTGACTCTCCATGATAGAACCAAAATGTGTATCCTTCAGGGAATTTCTTGCACAATAAATGATCATACACTATTTCTTTTGACATGACCACTTTATAAAACCACAAGGTGAGCAAGGGCATAGTATTTTGCCTTCAATTGAACTATGTTGAAAAGCAAAATCAATGAATCTCCTAACTCCTTCATCATACTCAATTGAATTTCGCGGTTTTATAATCCAAGACTTGTCCATTCACTCTGAAAATAGATGAAGCATTCTTGTCAAACTATTTTTTCGACAAAAATGTGCCAATATTTTATTGTCCAAGTTATCAACATAGGACAATAATACAATATTATGAATGTAAGATATTTACACGCTACCACTATTTATAAACCGTTAGGGTTCTATGTTAGGGTTAGGGGGAAGAGAATGTAGTTCCCATTTTTATCTTAATCTGTTTTAGTTTGTTTATGCAAGTTAGCTTTTAAAGATAATAAGATGTAGAATGACCACTATTTCATCAAACAAGAAAGTGAAAAACCAAAACATTAATATGGAGAACTAACAACATCCACATATCCAAAATCAAGAATTGCATCTTTGATACTTTTTTCCTTTTCATCCTCACTTGATTTTAGCATGAATCAAGAATTGCTACCTTCTCTAAAATTGTTTGCCTCAATCATTCACCTTATTAGAAAACAGAAGATTAATTAGCGTTGAATCATCAAATTATAGAATTTTTATTTATTTTAAATGTCAAAGCAGGCTAAAAGTTTACAAAGATATCAAAGTACCAAGTTATCTACTAAGTTTATTAACATATCATTTGTCAACCATAGGTTATTATCCAATCACTATAAAATAAATAGAAAGGGGTGGAGGGAATTTTCCTTAACAAAATACAACAAGTTTAAAAGGCAAACATCATCACCACTTTAATAAGTATCATCGAGACAAAACTTACATACTTACCTCATATACCGTAAATCATATTCGAAAAACAACTTTTATCGCTAATCCAAATAGGCACATATATCACAACAATAATATTCTTCTTTTAAAGACAAGCACAAAAGAGAGAGATGAATTGATAGGAATCAATACAATTCTTATTAATATGGAGTATTATTTAAAGAAGCACAAAGCAAATTTGAAATACTATTTATATGTGTCAACCAACATTCTAGAATCCTAAATTAAAATTAAACTCAAGCAAATATAACACTACATACGCATTTCTATTGTTAAAAGAAATCGCTCTAGAATTCCATTGCTAAACCGGTCCGGGTGACAAACCGTTGATCACATTAATGATAGTCTGTTTTACAATAAAATCATCAAACTTCGTCACTAATCTATTATTGTGAAGTGAGTTTCATTTCTCACATAATTATGAAGAATCCAAGTTAAACTAAAGCATGCATGCATGTAACATACTAACATATTCCTCAACTTGGTAATTCATGATCATATTGGAAAGAGAAGCACGATCATGGAATCAATCACCGACCGATAGTATAAAAAATTGAAAAGAGATAGAAATCAGTTCAAATAATATCCAAGTATTACGTGCACGAAGTTCAACTAATACGGTCAACACATGAAATAGATACACAAGTTCAAGTTTTTGGGGTTTTGGCTAGGGTATTACCCGATGCTTGGTAAGCCTTTTGCAAATAGCCCTGGTCTTCTTTTGGCGTAGATCAAGTGGCAAAATAGAATGAGCAAATATCTAAAATAAGAATTAGAGAAAATATCGGAGCACGTTTCAAATTCAAATATCGAACCCGATAGAGCAAATACAAATCTTTGAAGTACCTTTATGTTAAGTGTGAAGTACTCTCATCCTTCATACATGTAAGTTTAATTTATAACAATTTTTCTAATTATTTTATTTAAACATGGAAGGAAAGAACTAACCTTATCAACTCGGAGAGAAACTCGTTCACTTCAAAGACTTCGATTTCACTTGGGCGGCACTTCAACACATCTCAATTCTCCATGACTTTAGTAGAAAACAATAGAGCTAAAGTCATGGAGAATTGATAAGAGATATAATGTAAACAAAAGATCTGTCGGGGAGGGATGAATTCATAAGAACATGCAATGATGACATATTTATCAAGATGGTTAAAGACTGAGTGCTAAGAAATTCAATATTTCTCAAATAATATATTAAGTTAGAGAGTAAAATAAATATACCCTGTCAAGAAAGCTTATCCTAATTAACTCGTGAGTAATTAAATTAGCATACTTTAAGTGATTTTGCATTGCAAGAGACAAATACAAGAAACAGAATGCACTTCGATTCACTTTAAATTAATATACTTTAAGTAATTAAATTAGTCCACTATTCAGTGCAGAGAAATAAAAAAATTGCAGGAGACAGGTTGAGAGATGGTGGGGCCGAAAATGCCCTTTGATTCACACACACAATTATTTATACAGAGTTACAGACAGCCAGACAAGGACATACAAGTGTAGTGGGGCCGAGAGTGGGATGTGAAGGAGAATCTCACAATCAATTTCTATATATACAGCCTACAAGCTTTCCCATAACAGACAGTTCAATACAGTGAGAGGGAGAGTGAGAAGTCGATGGTGAGAGGGAGAGGGAGAGGGAGAGGGAGAGGGAGAGGAACGTACAGACAAGAACATATAGGATACTGAGAGGAAGCAAGATTCAAGAAAAAATAGGCATCGAGATGGCATTTGAAATTTAGCAAGATTCAAGACTCAATACTTACAAAAGGTAGACGTCGACGGTGAGAGGGAGAGGGAGAGGAAGACGTGGCGGACTAGCGGCGGCAGACGTTTCGTGCGGCGACTGCGTGCTAGCGTGCGACGGTGCTCAGGCCGGTGTGTTAGGGTTTGAGTTTGGGGGTTTCGCTTCAAAGCACTCTGTCTTGCGTGATGGAATTTGGAGTCGCGGATCGTTTCGTAGGGCCGAGAAGGAGTAATTTGGTGAGGGGAAACAAAAACAAAAATAATAAATAAATAAATAAATAAAGGGTAAAAAGATAATGCATTTTCAGTTTTTAATAAAATAAAAAAAAAAAAAATAAAAAAAAGATAATATGCTATAATTTTTTTCTTATTTCCTAAAAGTATGCATAGGTGGTTCCCTACAAATATTTTCGAGAAAATGCGTTTTCAGTTTCCGAAAGATCGAATTTTATATGGAAAATTCAAAATTTAAATTCAAAAAATAAAAAATAAAGAGAAAAAATAAAATAAAAACAATGATGATATAATAAAGAGATTAATTCATAAAACTTAATGTGTCATATGTTCACGGGAAAAATAAATTGTAGGAAAAAATTTATTGACAGATTTACAAGTTACAAATAAAAAAATAACAAGTATAATATCAATTTTGAAAGATAATATGCTACAATTTTTATAAATTTCCTAAAAGTATGCATAGGTGGTTCCCTAAAAATATTTTCAGAGAAAAATGCGCTTAAAGTTTCCAGATCGAATTTTATATGGAAAATTCAAAATTTAAATTCAAATAATAAAAAATAAAGAGAAAAAATAAAATAAAAACAATGATGATATAATAAAGAGATTAATTCATAAAACTTAATGTGTCATATGTTCACGGGAAAAATAAATTGTAGGAAAAAATTTATTGACAGATTTACAAGTTACAAATAAAAAAATAACAAGTATAATATCAATTTTGAAAGATAATATGCTACAATTTTTATAAATTTCCTAAAAGTATGCATAGGTGGTTCCCTAAAAATATTTTCAGAGAAAAATGCGTTTAAAGTTTCAGATCAGAATGTTATATGGAAAATTCAAAATTTAAATTCAAATAATAAAAAATAAAGAGAAAAAATAAAATAAAAACAATGATGATATAATAAAGAGATTAATTCATAAAACTTAATGTGTCATATATTCACGGGAAAAATAAATTGTAGGAAAAAATTTACATTGTTTATATCTTATGAATAACGTATGAAATTTTATAGACATCAAAGTAATTTACTTTATATACTATGCTTTGAAATAACTGAATGAATTACAAAAAACTACAACGTCAAGTTTTTGTCACTAGAGATAAAAAAAAAAAAAAAAAAAAAAGCACATAAATTAAGCATCAAATTTAGGGGGCCATCAAAAGTGTTGAAAAATTAACGTTGGAATGTTTTTGGGGCAAAAAAGGATGCTACTTTTATATTGATCGTAAATCTTAAATGATACGCCTCGAATGAAAATGTGTTGTAAAAAAAAAAAAAATTAAAGCACCTGCTAAGTATATATATTACTCGTCTTACTTATTCTAGATGTGAAATCTTTATCATTAAAAAAAAATTAATCCACTGTTAGGATTTGCTTTGTCATGCTGTCTTCTAATTTATGTGAAGTTCTCTTCAGTAGGGAAGAATTTAGTATAAACTCTCAACCATTGAAGTGGACATCATTGAGGAATTATTGTTTCAAAGCCGCTTTTAATTAATGCCGAATTATTGATAATGACCCATTCAAACATTTATAAATTGCAAAGGAACTCACAGCCAATTTCAAATCTTGGTTAACTGAACCACTTCCTTTCGTGTTGTAGGTCTCTGGTAGTATAAACTAAATCCTAAATTTAGGATATGATTTAGGATATGAGGTAATATATTCCTATAAAATTTGCATTAGTCTAATTTAATATTAAAAAAATGACAGATATAGAATTTGACGAGGGAGAATTTAATTCAAGTTTTATGGCGCCTTGCGCATTATCTCATCTCACTATTAATAGTCTTTAGCGTCTGAAAATTGAATTCCGTTATCTCATCCAAGTTTCCGGTATATAAAAATCCCTACATCGTGAATAGATTATAATTCAATGAGAATAATGAGATTTCAAAGCAATGGATGACTCCTCAATATCTGCTAAAGCTGTAAAATATGAATGTAACCCCGCCCCGAGGGTTTTTGTTTGGGTTGGCTTTTTTTTTTTTAAAAAAAAAAGTTTAAGAAACGGCATTAAAAGGTTTTAATTAATTTTCTTTATTCTTTTATTCAATAAGGTAATTTTCTAAGGGACTTGATCATAAGTGTTTCTTTTTATTTTAGTTCTACGAATGATTCTAAATTAAGTTTTACTTTTTATGTCTATCAAATATATATTATCTTATATCTTAAATATAGGATAAAGTTTATATTTCAATTTACATTATAAAATTTATTCTATGTTTAAGATATATATGAGAGAGCATCAATTATCTAATATAACTATAAATATTAACAAAATATCAACATATAATTCATTTAGCAATATAAAACCCCTGTTAAATATTTTTAAGACTCGAATTCACGCCCCATTAGAAATACCTCCTTAGAAAAAGCGGCCATCAAGCGATTGCTAACCAACTTTGTCCTGCAACAATTGACCATTGATTTAAATTGTAATGAACATAACTTCTCTAAATTGATTTTATAAATTAAATAATAATAACTCTATCATCAAAAGAACTAAAATTATGATTTAATAACACAAAATAATTGGGCTATAACAATTATCAATTATTTAAATTTGAAAAGAGAAAAACATGGTAAAAATATGATATGGATATATAATTACAATTTAAACATGAATACTAAATATTAAAAAATAAAAATTATCCAAGACCGCCTCCCGAAACGCCTCTAAATACACATTAGAGGCGGTCAAGAAAACGCCTCAAAAACCGCCGCGATATTATTAATTTGGAGGCGGATAAATCGCCTCTAATTTATCTTAATATTTGAGGCGGTTTATTAAACCGCCTCACGAACCGCCTTTATATTATTATTAGGAGGCGGATTAACAAAACCGCCTCTAATTTATGATAATATTGCGGCGGTTAGTATTTCCGCCGTCCGAACCGCCTTTAAATATATTTTAGAGGCGGTTTTAAAAACCGCCTAATAGTCGGTCGGTATTTACCCTTTTCTTGTAGTGAACATGTATGTATACTTCATGATAACCAAGCAAAGTTGTTGACAACATTTTCATATTATAATAGCAACCTTTATTTCTTGCTTCCAGGTACCTTGGTGAACACACACACACACACATATATATATAACTTGGCCGTAGGCTCATAACAACAACTTTTTCATTCTTTTTTTCCTTTTATGATTCACGGCAATATTCACACACACACACACACACAACAGTAACCTTCTTTCTCTTTTCACAAGTGCAGCGATATGGGTTTATTATGCATATCTAAATGCATCAACAATTATATCAACAACAACATGGCAGTGTTTCAAGGTTTTGGGCTCTATAATATACACACACACACACACACATGGCTATATATAAGACAGCAACAAAACTCCTTTTCTTTCTCTTCTCATGCAGCTACTATATATATATATATATATACACACACAGTATAGTGATATATGTATAATCCAAGTCCCTGTTTTCAATTTCATTAATAGCAAACTCAGATGTTACTTCCCTCGGTTTCATGCTCTAAAATTCACGCTGGAAGTAATGGAAAGAAAAAGGAAAGGTTGACTCAATGACTTACTTTAGAAATTCCCAGGCTTGTATGCTCAAATCTTCACCGGCACTCAACGCTTTTGCCTTCGGTGCATTTTGCAGAGGAGGATTGAGCAGGGAATAGTCACCGTTTGACTCTCTCCTTCTCCTTCAATTCAACGTCATTCACTACCCCTGTTTTCGGAACACTTGTGCAAAGTAAGGTGGATGAAAGAAGGTCAAGAGCCATGGTTATATGGTGAAGGAAGGGTCCGGTCCAAGAAGCACAGACCAAGAGCTAAATGTTGCGGGTCTCGAGTGCATGGTGCTGTTGGCGTGTGTAGTTGTGGCCGAAAGCGAGATTTGGAGGTATGGTGAAAAGCTGATTGCACTTTCAACGTCTTTTACTTGTTCAGTGAAAAAAAAAAAAAAAAAGCTGCATTGCTGATGTATTTGTTATCGTTCTTTCTCTTATCTAATGTGTTGGGTCACATGGAGAGTAAAGGTTAAAGGGATAATGGGCTGCATTTTGGTGGTTGCTAAGGTTAAATGAGCTGGAGTTGTTTTAATTGGTTGAAGTATATGGGCTTTTAAGATCTACAGCTATTCTGTACTTGTCACGTGTTGGCAGATTGAAATCAAATGGGTTGGGTAATTTATTTTTATATTTTTTAGCTTATGGGCCAATAAAATAGGAAATATAAATGGGTTTATATATATGTATATATATATATATATATAGTGTGACCACTAAAATTAACCCACTTGATTCTCTTCAAGACTCTTATTGCAATTAAGTCATTTTGTTCATCTAATTGCAATATTGGATAAATACTAATCTTTAATTTCACGTAAGGATTTTTCTTTTTTAATTAATTTTCCTAGGCCATAAAATATTTATTCCATAATTTTTAGGCCTAAAATTATCCTTTAAGAATATTCCTTGAATTTATTCTTTTCCTGTAAATTTCTCAAGGAAAAATAATTCCTTAATTTTCTAATAATTAACTTCATAATTATTTTAGCCAAATTTCACAATAATTTCTATATAATATTTAAAATTTCAAATCCCAAAATTTGGGACATTAAACTAGGGGTTGTTCAATTGCAACACATAGTAAAACATTACTTATAGAGAGTAAACAGAAAGACACAAGAACTGAGAGATAACTATATACTTAAAATAGAAAGGACATTCTTTTTGTGTGTGTATATAAATCACAAAATTGTATTCCAACAACCACACACAAATCGTATAAAAAAAACAACTACACATACACATATAAAGCATCACTTAGTTCCGTAATAAAGCGAAGGGGCGATAGAAATGGTACAAGGGGATTCAAACATGAACATGATTTCTCATCATCCTCTTGACTTCGCTACTTTCAACGCCATGGTCACATATATTTCGTACGCCACATCTTCTACTCGCGAAACACAAAGCATACCTCCAACTCTTCTTTAATAAGAGAGTCCCAATGGCTGACCAAAAGCCAACACAAAACCCAATAGCTATCACAAAATAAAACCACACTTTTTCGAATCCCTGTCATCATCACCATCTCGAGCCTTCACTTTCATGAGCATGGTCACCCAAATCACCTCCAGTACACTTATTTGCAAGTGGAAATCCACAAAGATGAGGGTTTCCAAAGCATAAATCCGTTGGTCGTCCAAAGTAAAAAATTGGTTTCTGTTGGAATTGGTCTGAAAGATTATTGTATGACATGTTTAAATGGCTCAGTCTTTGTTAAAGAAGACATTGTCTCGGAATTCTTCAGAAAAGTTATTACAAGAGATATCAAAAGATTCAAGCGATTTAATATCTGCTATTCTTTCGGAATTTCTCCTTTCAAATGATTGTGCGTGATTTAAGCCAAGCGATCGAGTGAGTGACTTATACCTTTAGGAACAACTCCTACCAGATTGTTATCGAAAGATCCATGTTCACCACAAACTTCAATATTTTGATGTAATCAAGTTCTGTCCCCTCTACAACTTGCTTAACATCCTCGGTGTCCCACTCATTAATGAAGTTTATACTATAAAAATTGAGATCAAATCTTACTTTGGCTTCATTTGAGCTGTTGAATTTAATCATCCCACTGAGATTACCAATGCAGTGAGGTATTGAACCTGTTAAGTTGTTGCTTGCAAGGTCCAAAATTTGAAGTGATGTGAGTTGGCAAAGTTGCGAAGGAATGCTACCATTCAACTTGTTTTGTCGAAGTCTAAGAATTTGTAACATGGGAAAAGCATCCCCATTCCATGGTGGTATACTTCCAACAAATTGATTCTCGCCAACATCCATAACCACCAATTGCTTTAAATTCAACAAATAGAGTGGAAGCTCCCCATGAAGACTATTATTGTTCAAATGCAACCACAACAATGAGGTAAGGTTACCAAATGTGCTAGGAACACCACCTGATAATTTGTTGGATGACAAGTTTATTAAATCCCATCCTTGATTATCCCGCCAGCAATCTGGAATTTCTCCTGAAAATCTATTCTTTGACAGATCAATTCGAACCAAGGAGAAAATTTTACACAATGAGCTTGGTATTGAACCAAATATGGAGTTATTCCCAAGAAGTAAATATTGCAACCCAGGCATTATTACATCAATATTTGTAGGCAATGATCCACTGATCTTGTTGCCAAAGAGGTTCAATATTTTGAGCTGCTCAAATGACCATCCTTTAAAAATAGCTATCGAGCCTCTCAAACTATTTAAAGAAAGATCTAATTGACCTAGTCTCACAAGTTGCCCAAAATTATTTGGAATGTCACCATGTAAATCATTGTTGGCAAGACCAAGGTATTTCAAATTTACAAGCTGTCCGAAACTTCGTGGAATGGTGCCTGTGAGACGATTGTTTGAAAGGTCAAGTAAATACAGGTTCACCAATTGTGAAAGACTGTTAGGGATAAACCCTTCCAATTGATTTCCGGCAAGACGCAAGTAAGTTAGATTCACGAGCTGTGCAAGGCTGTCCGGAATTGTTCCACTCAAATTACCGTAAGAAAGTTCAAGTCTTGTCAACTGTGACAATTTTCCTAGAGAAGAGGGAATGGGACCATGGAATGGGTTTAGTAAAATATGAAGCTCCTTTAGATTTTCAAGTTCCCCCAACCAGCTCGGTAAATAGTCGTCAAATGTAGTATTGCTCAAGTCAAGTTCTTCAAGATCATACTTGACACATCCGGATTCAAAGCTTCCAAAAGCTTTTCCATGGAAGTTGTTGGTTGAGAAATCTAATCTTTTTAAGCGGCACATGTTCTTTAGAATCGATGACAGAGAGGATTCTAAAGAAGTGAAATTATTAAAGGAAAGCATCAGTTGGCGAAGGTTGGTTAGCTCACCTAACCAAGATGGAACGGAACCTGTAAGTTTGTTGAAAGAAAGGCCAAGGAATTTTAAGGAGGACAAATTCTGGAGAGCAAGTGGAAGCGGACCTATAAGTCCATTGTGATCAAGATTTAGTTCCTCAAGCTTGTGAAATTTACTGAACCACAACGGCAAGGAACTGATATAGTTGCAAGAAAGGGCAAGGACTCTAAGAGAAGTCATGTTTTGGAAGACATGCAGACTGCGACTGTCAAGTGAATTGTAAGAAAGATCGAGCACTTGAATATTTGAAACGGAGGTGAAATTAGGAGAGTAGTGAAGAGGAGGGATCAATGAGTGAATTTCACAGTCAACTAAATTCAAATGTGATAAAGAAGGAAGCTTGTAAAATACCTGGAACACATCATGTGCTCTCCCGAGGCCAACAAAATGCATGTCAAGGCTTTGCAGTGAGTGAAGCCTAGAAACCCAGTTCATGTCAGTGACTTGGAAGTCATTGGCGCTAAGATCAAGATGTTGTAGGTTGGTGAAATTGCCAAGACTATACGGAATCTTCCCGCTAAAATTAGCATTAGAGAGAGATAGATATCTCAGCCGATTCGTAGAAGCAAAGAAGAGAGGAATTGGACAAGCATGGAATTGGTTTCCACTCAAGTCCAAGGAACTCAAGTGTTCCAATTGCATAAGAGACTGATCAACGTGCAAAGCCTCGACAGATTGTTGGCTACAGTCACAAGATTCAGTTGATGAGCTATAACATGGATTCCTCAAATCAAGCTTCAGAACATGGCCAGCAACAGTGTCACAGGTTACAGCATTCCAATGGCAGCAATCACTACCGGAATTCCAAGAAGAAAGTCTCTTTGATGGATCAATGAGGGTTGCTTTGAACTTGAGAAGAGCTTGCCTCTCTTGTTCTAAGCATCCCACGCCTGAATTTCCGCTCAAGCATAATCCCACAATTTCAGACAACAACAAGAGAACAGAAAAACGAACACCGAGAAAAGTATTCATGGTCTGCCTGTGTATTCAAGTGGCTTTTCTCTAAAACAAAGATAGCCCACAAATATATAATATTTGCAATGATATTTCACTTGTGGGTAATTTTTCAAGGTGAAAACTGTCATATTGTGAAAAATAATATGTTGAAGCTTTGGTCTGAACTGAAGTGTGGACTGTTTATCAGAGTAAACTGTCGTTTTACTCGCATTCAGATCATTAGAAATTAAAAGCCATCACTTTCTTTATGTAAGTGAATCTTAAATATTGATGGAGTCCGTAGCTATTTTGGATGGAGTACGAAATTAAAGACGTGCGTTTTGGTTAGATTTAATTTTCATAAAGTGAACATCTAATTATTAGAATGACGTGGGAAAGCACCATCGTTTCACCATTTTAAAATGCATTGAATTCGTTTAGTATGGTCAAATAATAAATTAAATTATGGTGATTGACTGCAGTTAACAATTGACTTGAATATGCCTAATATGTTCCATTTTCTAATTATATTTTTATATTTCATGTTGGAAGACTACCACTTAAAGATTATTTATAAGTTATTTGTATCCAAGGATTTTTCTTCAAAATATAAGTGGTAATAAATGAGGTTTTATCAATTTTACCCGATTGATTTATATTAAGATATGCAAAGAGGTGTAAATGTAGCAAGATTAAAGGGATGTGAAAGAAAATGTGTTTTCTTTTATAAATAAGGACAAATCCAGAAAAAAATATATATCTATTTATTACTTTTCTTGGTTTGCAAAACTGAGATACAAATAGGCATTCAGCGTCATTCCTTAATGATGCAATAAAAGTTTAAGTCATTTATGTTTTAATTAACAGCAATGATTACTGGCAATATTTTTAAGATTTTTTATTTCAGTTTCTAAACTTTAGAGTTTAGAACATATTGTTTTTCATTTGTTGAGTAATGCTTGGAGACTCACGTACATGCTACTAATCTGATAGTTCAGATTATTTAGTTAATTCTATTTTTATTATTAGGTTTGATTTTATTATTTAATATTTATTATATCTTAGGATTATATAATGATCGATATTATAACTTAGAATTATACCTTATATATTTTGATTTGATTTGAATAAATTAGATTCTAGGATTAATTTTAGGTTTACATATATAAAGGTATATTTATACTCTCTTTTATTCAATAATTAATCAAGAATCCTTGGAGTAGTATTTCTAAAACGCCTAAAATGAAGAATTAACAGTTTTGTATTTCTCATTTTTGAAGTCATTTAGCAAAACGTAAAACTCAAAAAACCTGTATTGAGACCTCTGGTTCTGTCAAATAAACGTACAGAATAAGCATGTCCCACATGCATTTCATTTCAGCTTGAAGATGACAGTTTCAAAATTGTTGACATTCCTGCCAAGAAAAAAAAATTCTTGCGTTCGTATGTGCTCTCTCATCCCAACCTTTTTCTAACATAAACGAACGAAGAAAAGACAAGAAAGAGAAAAGAGGGGGAAATTAAACTAAGTTGCTGAATAGTAAATGGATATGAAAAATGACATGTTATGATGGACGTCAGTTATGTTGCAAAAAAATAAAATTTCATGAAGAAAAAAGTGTCAGGTTTAATCTTTGAATTTGTCAAATAAACGGGTAAAAGAAGGTAATGTCCGTAGTTTGAGAAGCCGAGGAAGGTTAACTTTTCACTTTGATCTAGCTAGCTATCTTTTTCAGAGACTTGATTTCTAAACAAATATTTCTTGTGTTTATACTGAGTCCTCAAAATTAAATAGCAAGTGCGAAAACAAAGAATCTCTTTGGACCAAAGAATGAGAAAGAAGACTCTCTTGGTCAATCTCAATATGGTCTCTCTATCAGTCCCATGACATTTCAACAGACTAATTAATCAGAGAGACCCACAAAAAACCTATTTGTTGACTTGTTTGGCGTGTTAAGTGTTCCAACAAATACAAAAGACTTCCATACAATAATTATATCACATTTGACGTAGGGGATCTTTAATTACTGTCCGTGGAAATTTGGTTCTGGGGCTGCTACCATTAACCCTATGGTTTGATCACAGTTAGAGAAAAGTTGTACGTGTTTGAGGAAATGTGGGATCTCAAAAATCCAAGTAAGTCAATTAATAATTACTTCTAGAAGCTGATCAATGATTAAGAGCCCGTTTGGATGAGCTTTTAAAAAAGTGTTTTTTAAAGCTCCAAATTAGAGCTTTAAAAAAAAAATCATTTTATCTTTTTTTTTTTTGTGATTTTTACTTTTTTTTTAAAAAAAAATCATCTAAACACATAAATTAATAATAAAAAAATGCATTTTTTAGCATTAAAAAAGCACATAAATTAATAATAAAAAAATGCATTTTTTAGCATTAAAAAAGTACTTTTTTTAATCAAAAAAGCACATCAAAACGGCCTTAATTTGGGAAGTTTATATATGCAAGCTTTTTTAGGGTAGATGTAATACTACATCCAGTCTTAATTATAGGAATACTTTTATACTACAAAAGTGTTCCTATAATTAGAATCGGAGGATATGATTTACGTTAGATGTGGGGTGATGTGGATCGTGTGCGTGGAGTCTTGTGAATGAGTGATAATGTTGAGTAAGTTATAATTTTTTTTTTTTTTTTGGTATAAGTAAGTTATAAATATTAAATAGTAGTATCTCATACATACTATGGAACTTCATTAGCATGCAATTTAGTAGGCTAATTTCTAAATGGGCTTCATAAAATTTATTAGGCTTGAACCACAAAATTTATTTCACACAAAATTGTCTAGCCCACGCAATAGATGGCCTAGCCCGTTAATTTTCTTGTTTCTTGCTGCAGCACGTGAGAGTTTACGGCATACGCTGTTGCGCTTCTGTTTCTCAAGAATCCATTAGCATCATGTCGTTTAATAATTATTTAACTTGTCCGTGTTAGAAATATAGGCGATCTTATCATGCGAACAACTAAATAGCATAAGATCAATGCGGAAAAATGAAGTAGAGATCACAAATATCTCCCGCCATTGATTTGTCTCCGAAGCAAGCGGGGGACGAACTCCGAGTCTCCAAACGAACGAATCCAAGCCGGCAGCGGAACGAACTCCGAGTCATCGTCCTTCCGATCCTTCTCTCTCGAATCTGCAGATGGTGTGCTTTCCTCAAGGTCGGAAGCGAGTTCGGGGGACCGGATAGAATTACACCGTGTGTTTCCCCTCAGCCATCACAGTAGCTTAAAAAAAGGAAACACATTCAATACGCAATAAGTGCATATTAATTGGGCCGTTATAGTATTAATGGCGCATTCAATACGCACTTATTGCGTATTAATGGGCCGTTACGAGTATTAATGGCGCATTCAATACGCACTTATTGCGTATTAATTGGGCCGTTACGATATTAATGGACGGTTACAAAACTAGCAATAATGTGGGCCATAAATAGAAATAACGGAATATTGATTACTAAATTAAATATTCCAACATTCTCCCACTTGGACCACATACTTTAGTATATACCTTTGAAAAACAAAATGCATGGATCATAGCGATAGGTCCTCTTAAAGTGAGTAATATCTTCCATGTATCACGTGCATCGTGTTTCCCAAGCCCAAGTAACTTAATGAATAAACCCTACGTTTATTCTAGGTCCAAACTTTAGTGATATTTCTCAAAATGAATATGTGCGCAATCTTGAATGAGAAAATATCACAAATAGAGTTTCATAAATAACATCGTTCTTACAACGAAAATCACATAAGGGAACCAAGTCCCATTCTTTTTGCATGATCCTGAAATTTTAATGTAGGCATGCCTTTAGTTAAAGGATCGCAATGATCAATTCGGTGCTCATGTGTTCAACAACCCTTTGTTTTATTTTTAACACGCATTTTTATGGCTAAACACTCAATGTCGATATACTTAATTCGACTACCACCTTTATTGTTCTTAGCCATAAAAACAACGGTAATTGTCACAATTTAACCTCAATGGCCTAGAAATTGGATCCACAATTCTAAGCCCAGGAATAAAACTCTTCATTCATACACCATGTGACGTAGCCTCAAAAACAATATACAAACTCAACTTACATAGTGGAAGTAGCAATTAAAGATTGCTTTTTACTACTCCATGATACGACTTTATCGGCTAGGATGAATATATATCTGAAGTGGATTTCCTTAAGTCCATGCGGCCAAAGATAATCTGAATCATAGTAATCAATCACTTCCAAATTGTCGATTCATTTGCACTTAAGCATGTATTCTTTAGTCTCTTAAGGGTATCTCAATACTTTCTTTGTAGCTCTCCGAGTGGTTTATACCGGATTACTCGATATTTCCTTAGCATTCCAATAGCAAATGCAATGTCGGGTCTTGTGCGGACCGAGTATACATAAGGCTTCTTACTATTAAAGCACAAGGAATGTTTTTCATTTGTTCCTACTCAAAGTCATTCTTTGGGCATTGGTTCAAATTGAACTTATCACCTTTCACAATAGGAGCTATACTTGGTGAACAATTCCTCATCAGAAATCTTTCCAAAGCTTTGTTGATATAGGTTTCTTGAGACAAACCTAGAATACTTGATGTTTGTCTCTATGTATCTTGATGCTAGTGACATAAGATGCATCTCCTATATCCCTCAAATCAAAGTTTTTCAAAAAAAAAATCGTTTCACTTCATATAGTAAACCATTACCATTGGTTGCAATTGAATATCATCCACATATAGAATAAGGAAACAAGTCTTGCTCCCACTAACCTTACGGTATTTACATTCATCCACAATGTTCTCTACACAACCAAATGAAGAGATGACATCATGAAATTTTAAATACCATTGATGGGAAGCTTGTTTCAATGCATATACAGATTTCTTGAGTTTGCACACCAAATGATCACCATTATTAGAAGAAAATCCGATGGTTTGTTTCATGTAAAACTCTTCCTCTAGATCTCCATTGAGAAAGGCCATTTTCACATCCATTTGTTGCAAAAATCTTGAATGATTGATTGTACAATATTCGGTTGGGCTGAAGGAACATTGTTAACATCCAATCTTAAACTCAAAGTGGAAAATTGAGTATTTGAATAATGTTTTTCAAAACAAGGTTTTTTGTATTAATCGCTCCCCATTTGCATTTTCAACCTTCCTTGTTCCTAAGCACACATGGTCAAAAGTTCATTGATTGACCATTTATCCTTATGTGTGTTGTAGGATATCCTAAAGGGTCTATATGGTTGTGGAAGAGTGTTCAGAATATAGTGTACAATGAAAAATCAGACATATCAACCTCAAATGATTTCAATTGGGCTGCAATGTCCCTCATCTATATGATGTGCTTACTCACATCTTTCACTGCAGTGAGTCTCGGGAATGAAAACTTCGTAATTAGGGTGTCAGTAACTGCCTTATATGAAGTCCAAAGTTGTTCATCAATAGCCTTCATAAGTGGCCTAATCTTGTTATACTGTTCGATGAGAACCATGAATGCCAACGAGAGATTGAGGTCTTTACGAACACAATTGAGAGGCGATTAGATCGCTCCCATTTGCATACCGATCAATCTCATGCGGAGTCTTTGGTCTTAGTGATAGAAGGTGGTTCGTCTTTCCTAATATCATAACTAATGTCTATCCACCCCAAATGTATGATACTTTATAGTATCACCCCTCAAATCGGGAATGTTACATTTCATATCGAGAAATTCGCAGGTTGTATGACTACATAGTATTGAACATACATGCTTATAACTAAAATTTAAGACTAATAAATCATATCATGATTTACCAATGTAAATCATGCTTAAAAAACATGAATCTACGACATATAACTTGTGGGCTAAGGTTATAATTCAATTAGATCCATATATACCTTTATCATAAAACTATCAAATTATTTCCTTATTCTTAATTCTTGCGGGTAAATTAAGAATATAATTTGATGTTCTATTCCAATTAATCATACATTATAAATTCGTATCACTAAAGTCTACGTGGGCAAAGACATTAGCATAGCATGAATTTATCTTGAATTGATGAAACTAGAATGCAATTATATCCCCTAATACTGTGAGCTTAGAAAATATAATGTCATTCCATTCCACCCTAATTAAAACTATGATTATAATTATCTCCTTTGTGGGCAAAGATTAATTACAACCGCACATTTAATTACAATTGATGTCTTTAAAACCCTTTGTGGGATGTATTTTGTTTGCTAGAACAAAAAAGAGTGTATGTGTCTAGTGAGGTTGTTTTGGCTACTCCTCGATTCTACATACTTATCACAAAGACATCACACCACTTGTGTATACGATTTGTACATATGACATTAATTTTGATATGGTATAACCTTATATGACTAAATATGCATACAACATGTGCATACGGATATTGTGGCTATTCCTTAAGCAAAATATGTATGCTAATCACTAATATCAAATATGTACAATCTAAATACCATACACACAATGTCAATAGAAATCTGAATTGAATTAATTTAATCAACTAAATCATTAATGTGAATAAAAATATTTACTCACCTTTATTAATAATGTGCACTTAAAATTTTATATATGCACAGCTTCATGGAGGGCTTAACCAATTAATTTAATCAACATAAGTGACTAAATACAATCCTCCCACTTTGATTAAATTAATATCACCAAAAATCTTGTCAATTTAGATTCCAAAATATGCACAAATCTTTAATGAGAATTTAGTTGATTAATTTAATCAACATAAGTGACTAAATAATCATCTTAGACAAATTCTCCCACTATTTTGTGCATTGAAAATAAATCTAATATATGTACATCTAAATGGAGTGATTAATTGATGAATTTAATCAAAATAAATGACTAAAAAATCAAATTAAAAGAAAAATCCTCCCACTATTTTATGTATCCAAATATTGTTTAAAGAATTAATTTTGGCATAATTCAACCCAAATTTGGCTTCAACAATTTGAAAAAGATATATAATTGTCTAAAGTTAATTTTTCCAGATATTTAGACAATTAAATAACTCAAAAAATCATAGTAATGATTTTTCAAAATTTTCCAAAATGTGAAAGTTGCCAAAATTAACTTTTCTCAATTTAAACAATTCAACTTGATGTAAGAAAATAAATTTCACACAAAACAGGTTGCCAAGAAAATAAACAAGTATGGCCCAGGTGATTAAAAATGCAATAGGATCCATAAAGAAATTTTCTAGAAGCACAATAAAAGATTTAAAGGCCGAATAAATGTTCAACACATTCGAACAATTGGCCCAATGGTCCAAGGTAGCCAATTAAGATTTTCTGAATAATATTGCAATAAACCATAAGCAATATCAACATAAAGTTCGATATTCATGTTGGCATATTATTTAACTCTATATTGCATGTATAATTAAATAATAATTAATGCATGCAAACAACAAAATATATATTTTAGATAATAATCACATGAATCCCAATCTTAAATAAAATTTAAGATTTATATTTAAATCTCAAAAGGTCATTATATCTAAATATAAAATCTTTCAAAATGACACAAATGTCATCTCAATTGGGTGGTTCGAAAACCCCCTCAAGACTCGGACCAAAGAAATGTGGGTTCTAATCCCACTTGCAACACTTTGAAAAATTTTATTTTATTTGGGAAAATATTTAAATTTAATAAACGCTCACCATATGGCACATTGGAGCCGTGGCTCGGTGGCGATGAGCCGGCCATTAGCGCCTGTGGGTGCGGGGTTCGAATCCATACTTGACAATTTTTGAAAATTTAATTTTCAAAAAAAAAAAAACAAAATCATTTAATTTCAATAAATGCTAACAACTCCACACAAAGGACCGCGTGGCTCGTCGGGCGAGCGCCAACCCTTAAGGTGTTCACGCGCCAACGCGTCATGGGTTCGAATCTGCCGAACCCCTTTCGCGTTTTAAAACCCTTTGATTTTTTTTTCTCGAAAACCAAAAAGCGCTTGGCCCAAGAAATGCGCTCGGCCCAACGCGTACGGCCCATCTTCTTTATTAATGAAACACAAACATTTCATTAAAGGCCGAACGACGTCGTTTTAGGTCTTCTCCTTCACCCGGATCTGAAGTCCTACCCGACCTGAGACCCGGATAAAAACCCAGAACCAGTTGCCGCGACCCACGATTCCTTAGCAACATTTTCAGGCGATCGGAGGGCTCAAAATCCGATGATTTTGACGGCGTTAATGTCGGAAAAACAGTTATGAGCCATATTTAGACAGATGAACATGAAAAACCGAAGCTAAAACATGATTTTGAAATGAAAATCAAATCCAGGTTTTTCTCTGATGGTTTTTACAGATGAAAGCTCTACGGCAACGATGTAACTCGGCGTTAATGAAAAAACCATCCTTTATGATTCATTAATTAATTGCAAAAGCACATCAAACCATCATGAAATCCATACAATTTCAACGGAAACAAAGTCTAAACTTAAACGAACAAAATCTCCAGCTCCCAACGTCGATAACAGAGCGTTAACAAATGAAATCCATATTGAAAGCACAATTCATGAATCGATTCAATAATCACAAATCGAAACAAGGATTGAAACTTCAAGCAAAAAAGTAACCTTCAAAATAGGATGAAATTGGAAAGGAATTTCATCAAGGGATGTATTATTTTCCTTCGGTTCTCTCTACCCGACATAAAGGACAAAAAAAGGCAATGAATCAAACGTTGAAATTTCAAACTGAAAACCCATATTTTAATTGCAATCGTAATTTCATGCCTTAATCAATTAAAATCAAAATGCTCCTTCAAACAAGAGAAAACTCATATTGAAACCATCTCTTTTTCAAACCCAATCGAAAAAAATCAAGACAGAGGTATATGAACACTCGATACCAAATGTTAGAAATATAGGCGATCTTATCATGCTTGAACAACTAAATAGCATAAGATCAATGCGGAAAAATGAAGTAGAGATCACAAATACCTCCCACCATTGATTTGTCTCCGAAGCAAGCGGGGACGAACTCCGAGTCTCCAAACGAGAACGAATCCAAGCCGGCAAGCGAGGAACGAACTCCGAATCTGTCCTTCGATCCTTCTCTCGAATCTGCAGATGGTGTGCTTTCCTCAAGGTCGAGCGGGTTTAGGGGACCGGGTAATTACACCGTGTGTTTCCCCTCCGGCCATCAGAGCTTAAAAAAGGAAACAAATTCAATACGCAATAAGTGCGTATTAATTGGGCCGTTATAGTATTAATGGCGCATTCAATACGCACTTATTGCGTATTAATTGGGCCGTTACGGTATTAATGGCGCATTCAATACGCACTTATTGCGTATTAATTGGGCCGTTACATATTAATGGACGGTTACAAAATCAGCAATAATGTGGGCCATAAATAGAAATAACGGAATATTGATTACTAAATTAAATATTCCAACAGTCGAGCATCGTTTATTTCATGTAGCCCGTAGAGTACAGCAAACTTATGCTCCGTTTGGTATGCTGGGATTAGTTTTGATGGATACGAGGTTTAAAAGTAAGTTTGTCATATGGAAGAAGTTGCTGATTGAGAAATCTTTCCTTTTAAACGGCACATGCTCAGATTTTCTTAAAGTGAACAGCTAATTAGAATGACGTTGGAAAGTTCCATCGTTTTCACTATTTTAAAGGCATTCAATTCGTTTAGTGCAGTCAAATAATAAAAGACTCCATGTACGTGGTGATTAATTAATACAAGAACCAGTTGACTAGTTTGGAGGGATCGAAGAAACTAAATAAATGACTTAACTATAACATATGATACATAATATCTCTGGAATATTTATGTGTCTGTACCATTCTGTTTATAAGTCAAGCAAATCAGTTTGAAGAGAAATAATAAATATAAATACTCAAAGTAATTTATTTAAGGGAGAAAACATTCTTGATCTTTCCAATTTAGTCAATTGGGTCTCGGGATAGTATTGTACTCCCTCCGGTACGTAATATAAGTCACTTTTAGAAGAATGGTTTAGTCTAAAATATAAGTCACTTTGAGAGTAATTAATGTCAATTTGTCAATTTTGCCCATGGAGTTAATGTTTAAACATGGCTCATTGTATTTTTCTCTCCTTCTTAATCTCACTTAATATGGGTAAAGTTGGAAATTTCTTCACATATAAGGCAAATTTAATTAGTTGATTATCATTTCTTGGTTCCCATAAATTAGTTGAAGTGACTTATATTATGTGTCGAGAAAGTATAAAAAAGAATAATGACAAAATTATTATTGTGGACTAAAGTTAGTTGAAGTGAGAAATATTGTGGACTATATGAAGTTATTTTCTACTAAAATAAGTTGTAAATTACTATCTCCGGTTCTAAATATAAAACATATTTTATAATGAAATTTATACTATAAACTATATCCTATATTTAGGACCGGAGGAGTACTAATCAAGTGTAGTGAATACCTAACCTATTGTAAAAAATAAATAAATAAAATAAATAAAAATAAATAAATAAAAAAACTGATTTTAGATTTAGATAGCCTGTTTGGATTCACTTTAATTTGAGCGTTAAAGGCAAACAAATGCAGTAGCTTAAAAGCCAACGCTCACACAGTGATTAAAGGAAAATGTTTCCTGTTTGGATTGCTCATTGCGTTGGCTTAACTTTAAGTCAAAAAAGCTCAAAAAAAGTCGAGTTAAAGAAAAAAGCTCCGAATCTAGCTTTTTCCAAAAAGCTCTCAACTTTTTGATGTGGGCCCCGCCACTTCTACCACTATCAATCCAAACACAAATCATTATCTATAACTTGCCTTTTTTCGTACCAAGTTTTTTTTTAAAGTCGAGATAGCTTTTAAGTCACCGCTCCTCTTGTCAATCCAAACGGGCCCATTGTGAGGGAATTTTTCTTACAATAGTTCCATTTTCTAATTTGATTTTTATATTTCATGTTGAAAGACTATTCGTTAACAATGTAACATAGTTTAAATCATTTATGTATTACAAGCATTTTTTTAAATATATATATATATATATATATAACTTATCGGTTTTACGGTTCGTCATATCTCATTCAAACAAAAATAAGTATTTCTAAAATGGATAATATACGGAGTAATTAAAAAAGGTTTTTTTTTTTTTTTTTTTAAGTCATTTAAAGGAATTTCTCAAAACGCTAACTGAAATTATTTGTAATTTAATTGAAAATTAAGCTTGAAAAAGCTGTATTGAGACTTTTGGTTCTGTCAAATAAACGTATAGAATAAGTACCACGTGCACTCATTTGACCTAGGAGATGGCAGTTTCAAAGTTTGTGATAATCCTGCAAAAATATTTCTTGCATTCATATATTCTCTCTCGTCCCAACCTTTTTCTAAAACAAACGAAGGACAAAAGAAAATAAAAGCTAGAGAGAGAGGAAAAAAAACATAAAGTTAAACTAAGTTGCTCGATCAATAGTAAAAGAATCACATATATAAATCAATTTATTACTATCTCGGTCCTAAATATATGACATATTTTATAGTATAATGTACACAATAAACTATGTCATATGTTTAGGACGGAGAAATATTAAATAAAAATTTCCTAGCCCTACTTTTACCAGCATTATAATGGTCGACGGAATGTAGTCTGTAATTGTGGATGTGAGTTTATGGAGAAAACCTGTTGTTGAGTACTTTATTGGTAGCAATATGTAAGTACCTTTGGAAATATTTTTTGAACCTAAAGACATACGTTGTCCATGATGATCCCCGAGATCTAGCTCAGTTGTACTTTCATTATGTTTGAAAAAAAAAGGAGTGTCAAACTTGATCTTTGAATTTGTCAAATGAACGTGTAGAAGATTGACATAATCAACGTGTTTGCAAAGGCGTTGCGAAGGAGTAAAAGTTCAATCAAAGAGCGTAAAAACCCAGTGGAAAGAAAGAAGTCAATTTTAGCGTGTTCGGGAAGGCGTCAACTATAAATTGACTTTTCAGAAAAAAGCTCCTTACCGCAAAAGCCTGAATTTGGAGCTTCTGACTTAAAGTGCATGCACGTCTAGAAAGAAGGTAGAAGAAGCTTATGAAAGAGAAAAACCAAGAGAGGAAAGAGGGGTCAGTTCCTCATTATGCTTGTTTGACTGTTGAATGTATAGAGAAAAGAGGGAGTTCACGTTGGTAGAGAGAAGAAAGGAGGAAAGAAGAAAAAAATAAATAAAAATAAGAAAGAATTACACACACACACTTTTGAATACTTTGCATAAATGTGAGCGCTATCACCTTCCAAATTTCTAACTATATTTAGAATTATAGTACAATAGTTTTCGTTTAAGTATCCTATATGATATTCTTGCCCGCCTTAGCCATTCCATTTCTATTTTTGGTCTCACCCTATTATTTAATAGATTAATAAAAATGGAATTGATTATAAATTTATGAATTTCTTGTTAATTAAATTCAATTGAAGCCTGGACCGAATTCCAAGTTTCACTCGAGGACTAATCCAACTTTATTCTTTCTCTTTTCTAACTTCTAAAAAAAAGAAGGAGAAGGGGGAGCTATTCAATTATTATCATTCATGTTTGAGGTTTTTCACATTTTTAATAATAATTTAAATTTTTTAATCAAATTTAAATTTTTATCTTCAATTATCACAATATATACAACTAATATATAAATATATGTGTGTGCGTGTGTATGTAGTATTCAATAACATTCATGTAATGTTCGGTCATTTTTCATCTAAACTGGTTTTTCAAATAATAATCCAAACAAGAGCCCGTTTAGAAAAAAGTCACTTCGACACCGTCAATCCAAACCAAATCACATTTACAATCTAATTTTTCTCCTATTTTACGTTTGTAAAAATCAAATTGAAAATAAGTCATTTCTACCACTTTGCTATTTCAAATGAACCCAATACCGAGTTTTCACTTTGTTATTGCTAGCTTTTGTGACACTTCAATTATAATAAAATATTTCTTGTGTTTATACCGAGTTTTCAAAAATAGCCAAGAATCTCTTTGGTGTCCAAATTGAAAACCAAGATATATTCTCTCCTCATCAATTTAGGATATATTTATTAAGTTAACTAATTTTTCTTAGAATGTGAAAATTATATAAATTGAACTTATAAAAAGGATCATACTGGTATTCCTCTAGACCCATTTTTAAGATAGGGACTTATAAAAGGGATAAGTTAGAAAGTTGTTAAATTTTAAGGTTTTTATTCATATGTGTGAAACAAGCTGAAAGTGACTTATAAAATGATAATAGGAGTAAATCATGTGTGAAAAGACTCTTCCTCACTAAACATTAATTAACGGTAATGTTTTCACAAAACCGGGTTAACAAGTGATTATAGTAAACCCCTTTTTCTTTCCAAATTACACACTTTGGAGTTCGGGGCATAAATTTCCGCCCACAAACTCACTATTGAAAATCCATAACACCGGGTACAATTATCGAAAAGAAAAATACATAGCCCATGAGTCTTACAACACCGATCCCACAATACAGAGTCTATACAAAATATTTTCGGCATAAGATTTGATCGTGGATCCACCAAAATAATATAGTATATAAAATAAAACCTTCGGTTTCATAGAAGATAAACAAGTCATCCCAAAATAGTTAATATATTATTTCAAAAACATGAGGGCCCTAGAATGACAATATAAAATCCATACAACACCAATATCAAAAGAAGCCTACAAAAGTCGCAACTTTTATGCCTCTGCTTCCCTTGGCTTCCAGTAAAATTAGAGGTTTTGCTCGAAAAATATTGATAATGACGGGGTGAGACATAAAGTCCCCGTAACTAGAATTAATATAAAACATATGCGGGAAAGGGTTGCAAGTTAGAGAAACGGGTTTGCTAACATAAATAATATCAACAATAACTCAATAATAAATAATATTTAACAATAATTAGAATCATCTCCACTCGTCCATCCTACTCCTCCTTATATCTTACGGACGTGGTTGACCTATCAATACTAGTTTATCGGCCAAAGTTAGCTAGTCACTTCAAGAATACTGTCCCCTCTCATGCTACTACTAATATACCATAACGGGGAGGTGTCCGCCCAAAATACTCACTCAAATTTCGGGCCAGGAATGAAAGAGCGATGGACACAATTTCACCCTAAATCTCTTCCAAACAATCCAACATATCCCATAGTAGGTAAACAATATGTTACTATAACTATCAAAAACATCGTGCAATATATTATTCTATATACAACATTTCATAATAAACATCATAATAGCAATATCTTACAAAATTCATTATTCCATGTGCAACATTTCACGACAAACCTCATAACTATCACAACAATCACAATCTCAATAACAATATTCACATATACATATATATCTATATATATATATATATATATATATGTACACACACACACACACATATTGGAAAATACACCGCTTCACTGAAATAATTTCATATTCGATATACACATAATTTTTCAAAACACATACCAAGTAGTTCATGTGAAAGTAAGGTTTAGAAAACACCTTACAATCCAAAACAAGTATATAAAATAAATTAACTCCAGTTACCTCAACTCCAAGCTAAACCTTATCTCGAGGAGTAAAACACGAACAATCACCGATCACAAATAAGATTTACATTATCACAATTATAATTTTATATAATTTAAATTGCAAAAATTCTAATAATAATAATAATATATTATCATAATAAAAACTGAAAATGACACTTTAGTACTTCAAATTTCAAAACAAAACCAATTAAAATTTCAATAATATCTCTATTAACCCAAAATAAATTATTTATACAACTTTTAATCAAGTAGAAACATAGGGTAGGAAATAAATCCTAAATTTCTCAAATAGAAAAATTAATTTAAATTTCTACAACAATCAATCAATAAATCTAAACTAATTAAAACTAGTTATTAATCGTTATATATATATATATATATAGTCATCTATTATCAAAACTCAACTTTTTCAAAATCCTAACCTCGAAATTTCCACTAATCAACACGATATTACATTCATTGAAAAGAGAAAAATATATGGAACAACTTTCATGATGGAAGTTTATTGAAAAGAAGTTAATTTAATTACCAAAATGATCTTATAAGATAAATAACATATCTCGGAAAACCCAAATATTCTTCAACTCTTCTCGTTTTCTCTTCTCATCTCCTCTCCTCTACTCCTCACTCATATATATATAGAAGGGGAGGGGGGGTTGGACACAATCATGAGCCCTCCCCAAATGTCAACATTATTGGGCCACGTGCTACCCTATTCAAGTGACATATATATAGATACATATATGTTTTTTTTTTCTTCCTCCTCACGCTTACCACTTATTTTTTTTTTTTTTTTTTGAGATGGGTAAAATTATCACAAAAGACACAATTTTATTATTTATTTATTTATTATTTTATTTTTTCTAGATGCATACAATACCGAAGGGTGGATTTATCGGGATCCTAATGATTATGTTGTGTCATTAAACAGAGCTAGAAGATCTCAGACATAGACACCAACAAAGTCATTAAGACCTTAATCTATCCTATCGACGATGGAATACCCAAAAATTCGATAAACCGACAATTATTATACCGAAACCATGCATGCGTAAGAAATATTTAGATGAGGTGAGAATCCAAGGGATCGAGCTTCTCGAGCCTTACCACATGCTCATATGCTCTAGGACACTTTAGCATTCAGGCCTTATCCAAAGGCATATAATACTGGCACGTTTAGTATCATGATTTTCAGTACTCTCTCATACTGGATCGTGATCTTGATTCTGTTCTAATGCACAGGTTCCTCTTGAAGAGGCAAGTGTAGAGCATACTTAGAATCTAAGAAGCAGATAATACTAACATACTAAGAACTTTGGCTTTTAGAAGCAAGAAGGAACTTAGAGGAAAGACATATGGAAACACACTCGAAATTATTATTGATTCTCGCGATATGCTTACAATTGAGGATAAAGTCTGCTTATATAGAGAAGCAGAGACACAACAGGACAACCAGAGGATAAAACGTACTTACAAAAGTAGTGAACAAAAATAAAAGACTCCGACAATAGTGCAGACACTCATAAAGTAAAAGTAGTACAACACACCATACACCACAAAAGAAGGACACGTATTACACACGTAAAAATATCAACTAAAAATAGTTTGCCGCCAGAAGTTACAGGGACCACCCTTTCCAAATTGGCTCGTGACTAGGAGAGAGATTGTTGTAGTCATTGTCACTATCATAATTCTGGAGAAAGCTGAGTAGGTCAATGTTATTGAGATATGGATCGGGGCAAGGAAATTCATTATCTCGGGCTTTTGTCATGGGCATGTGGCTAAGTGCGGTGAGATGGATACCGAGATGAGCTTGGAAAGGATAAGGACAACTGAGTAAATTCATTCTCACAATCATCTTCATAAGGATCTTGGGAATCTTAGAGAATGTTGCCTTGGAAGTCTATGTATACTCCTGAGGAGGTGGCAAAGTAAGTGGACACATAGTGAGGTTCAGGTTGATAGAGCTAGTCATATGTGTATGCTTTATCTTCATTGGGTACAGGGCCGAGAATGTTGCATTCCTTTGAAGCTTGTTTATTGAAGTCGGCAAGGATGAGACTGAGTTATGCAAGTTGTGCTTGGTCTGGTTTTACCCAATCAAGTAACTGAGGCCACGGTTGTGCACTAGTTTCCAAATGAACACCGTCGGGCTTCGGGCATAATATTTCCTGCTAAGAGAAAAACACACGAGAAAATCTTTTTTTTTCTTTTTGGTAAATCCCAAAGATTACTACTAGTTATGATATTATACAAAGAATCTCTCCAAAAAGGAAGAGGAGCAAAGAGAGTGAGGAGTTTGACAAGGCGTAATCCTCATTATGACTGTCACAGATGTAATGATAAACAGGTAAAAGAGCAAGAGCAATGGTGCTAGTGTGGAGGATGGTCAATGACCCATACATACCAGAGAAGTCATCAGGTATATGACCTTGTATGAACGGAATAGTAGTGTACGGACATATAGCACTGAAATGTTGAGCTTTTGGCATAAGATCGGTCTTATTGAAAAGGAGATGGAGCCAGGAGTAGAGGTGCTCATTGGCATATTCTTGGAAATCTGTAAAAGAGTGAAGTTCTGCATTTGAAGGGAAGATAACCGCCTTTACGTAATAAGTCATGGCGATGAGAGGATCGCTATCTCGAGAGAGTGAGGATATACAAAGGCTTGGAAGAAAGGATTTGAGGATGAGGAGGAAGGATCTTTTGTGGTCTAGAGAGAAAATCTCTCAAATGGTTGAGGGGCTTATAATCAAGGGCCAAGGTGCATATTTGCCAACCAACTATTACCCGAGGAGCATCGGCACAAATAACTATTGAAGGGACCAAAATTGCCAATCAACAATTAAAAAGTGAAAAAAAAAAACACACAATTTGGAGCAGATTCGCCAACAAACTATTACCCCGTCACTTGTCTTGGTGTCTTGGTCTTCCATTGATTGTCACAATGTCGGTGACGTCAAGCATTTCCAAAGCTTCTATTGTTCTTGGGTGTTCCACTCACCCTCTTGAACTCACCGGTGGTCCATAGTGTTCGAATGGCACACACATTGCACCCTGGTTCCATCCCTTTGATGCCACAAGCAGCAATCGCTGCTGCCACAATGCCTGCTCCCATGGGTCCCATCTCTATTGGTGTTTTCCTTTTCCAACAAGAAGGCTTAACCGCTCTTTTCTCCGAGCGTTTCCGCCATCGTCCTACACCGTGCCTCATATTTTAACTTAATTGTGATAGTTGTTTTTTTAATAGTTATTTGGTGTTTTTTCCCTTTTAATAGTTATTTGGTGTTTTTTTTCACTTTTTAATTGTTGATTGACAATTTTGGTCCCCTCAATAGTTATTTGTGCCAGACGCTCTTCGGGTAATAGTTGGTTGGCACATCTGCACCTTCACCCTATAATCAATGACAAGCCTCTTTTTCCCTCTTTTGATTTCGATGTTTTTTCAACATAAAATGCTTGACAAGCCCATTTAGACTTAGTTGGTTCTATAAGGCCTTATTTCAAGAGTGCAAGACATTCTTCTCGGCAAGCTTCAAATCATGTGGATTCATTCCTGGATGTGAAGCTTTAGTTGGATTAATATCTTCATTCCTTTTGAAAGGAAGACGATGAAGAAATCTTTATTCTTCCATAACGGAGAAAGATGTGGAAGCGGTCATGACTCGCGTAACGATATTGTAGCAATTGATCTTTGATATCCGAGTATTAAGGTGGAGCATTTTGTAATTCATAAAGAGAAGGAATTTCTATCCAGGGACTGAAATTTGATTTCCACTTGATTCCTTTGGGAGTATCATTAAATTCTTGGTATGATAAAAAGCATCAAAACCAAGGAGGATATCTTTTCCTGGGAGGTCACTTCCTGGTACTTTAATTTTCAATATATATCCTGGGAAGAACTTAATACTGATCTTTCTTCTAGTAATCAGATCAATTTTAAAGATCTTTCCATTAGCAGTAAAGAAATACTGGTTGTGAGGCACCCATTCTTCTAGAGGTAAGATATGTGGTTTCATCACCGTATGTGATGAGCTTGTATCAAAAAAGGCTATTTCGAAATAAGCTTTGAGTATTTCTCTCGGTAGGACTTGAACTTGAATGTTTGGTAATAGGGCTTTGAGGTTAACTTCAAGATTGGAGTTCAATGATAATTTAATATTTCATACACTTCTTTTTATCTCTTGATTAATAATTTAGGACTCTTTAGTTAATAAATAATAGCTTTTATACTTATTTGGGCTTTGGGCCTTTTACTATTTTTAGCCATTTTTAATAATAAAATTTCAGTTTTATATTGATTCACTATTTTTACCATAACTCTTGAACCAGACATCGGATTTGCCTCATTTTTGTTTCATATTTCAGATGATTCAGAGAGCTACAATTGTTATGAAGACATGAAGGGCAAATTCGGGCAAGAGGGTGGTTGATTTTGGAGCCGAAGTCAGATAAATATTTCTGGATTTTATTTGGGCTCGAATTTTGTAACTAAAGCTCACTTTTATTTTATTTTTGTTTTGGGCTGAATTTAGAACCCATTTCCATTTTAGGTCAACTTTAAGTTAGATGGCAGCCACAAACATTGAGTGATTCATGTTTTTAGATTTTGGTGGATCAAAATAGGAGTTTTTAAATTCTCTCAAATGTTCTTCGCGTTCTTCGTCTGTTCTTTATTTTTCCCAGTCATGTTTGGCTAAATTTATGTGATTAACCCAATGATGAGGATTCCATGATTCATCTAGAGAGCTCGTGCTTAATCGGTAATGTTACTTGTTTCGTTTTCATCTTATCGAATTCGATTTTCGAAAATAGTTCGAATATTAGATTTAATATTTGGTTTGGTTCATCCAAGGACCGAGTTCGAACTAGGTTTAAAGTTTTTTGTGCGATTGCATAGTGGGACGCTACTGTTAGGACATATTCTAGGTGATCGTCTAGTCGAGGGATTTTCTGGATGAACGCGAGAGATTTCGGTTCATCTAGAACCAAACGCGAGTTCGTTCATATTTCGTTCAATGATGGAAGTCTCGGAATCTGAATGTTGGGTTGATCATTGTTAATGTTGCTTTTGCATATTTTATTTTGTTTCGCATATTTTCATTTTTAATCTATTTTAAATCAAAAACCCCCATTTCTATTGTTTCGTTTTTTATTCTTGTTCGAATTGAACCGATTGTGAATTCGTTGGGAAACGACCCAGGTTACATTATACTACAAATCCTTTTCTAATCTGGTTATTTTGGGAGACCACAGCAAATCTCTGTCAAAATATGGCACCACCGCCGGGGAATTTGCATCGGTTTGATTAGTAACGTAGTGTAAATAGCTTCGTTTTAGTAGTTTGGTGGTTCGGGTGGCTAGACAGAAATTTTTTTGACCCGGATCACTCAAATCAGGTTTTATTCACAAGGAATTTGGCATTCTAAGAAAGAGTCACTCCCAAGTAGGGAGTGAGGTATACCCTATTTTCCCCAAATTCCAACGTTTAGACCACTTTTTCGTTGTTTTAAGTTTTGATTTTGTGATTTCTACTAGGGTAATTTTTTTGGAGTATCTTCGATTTGGTTGAAAATTGGTACGGTGATAGAAAATGGCGTAACTCATAGGACACATCGAAAATCTTTGATTTTCCATGTGGTCTTCAGATTTTAGCCAAATTCCATCGTTTTGACCACTTTTTCAATTTTTGAAGTTTTTGTATTCCATTTTTGGGTTCCCCAATGGTCTAGGAGTTGCCTTGTCCAAGTCCCATAAATTTTAAAAATCATTTGATAGTGTTTCTGGACTTGTTTTGGTCAATTTCTACCATAGGTTTTTGCGTTTGTGTTGTTGCTTTTGTGTTGTCTTAGTGTTTTTCTACTTTTTACCACTTTTAGTGACATTTTCGTAATTCCGATTGTCTAGTGGCATTTTTGTAATTCTGAGTATTCCCAAATTATGCCTTGAGTTTTTGTTGCATGAGTGCTAGGAGTGCTACTAATCCGACGACTTGTTGCCATTTGATCCGAAATAGAAAGAACAATTCTTACTTGCTAGAAGAGTTGTCGGGCTAAGTTGTGGGATTAATATTGAGCCCGATTGTGGCCATTCGATTGTGTCCATTCGTTGATCTTTCGATTGTGTTTCGCTAGTCTTGTTGTTTTCACCGATTCTAGTAGCAATTTTGCTAACTCAGAAATTATGGCAAAAGAACAGAAAATCGTCCTACTTTAAAGGAATTGAATGAACTCGATGTTAATTATCAACCTTTGTGCATCCAATATCCCGCCCTTCGTCGCTAACTTTGAGCTTAAATCTGGTCTAATACACTTGTTGCCAAAGTTTCATGGTCTTTCGGTGAGTGTGCCATTAAGCATTTGAAGGAATTCCATCTAGTATGCAAAGACAATGAAACCGCGGAGCCATTGATGAAGATCATGTCAAGCCGAGAGCTTTTCCTTTCTCATTGGAAGGTGGAGCCAAAGGCTGGTTGTTGTACCTTCAAGCCCTCATCTATTAGGAGCTGGACCGATGTTCGAGGTTATTTATGGAGAAATATTACTCCGCCTCAAGAGCAACTGCGATCAAGAAGGAAATTGGCAACGTTAAACGAGCCAATGGGAGACTATGCATGAGTGCGGGAGAGGTTTAAAAGGTTATGTGCAAGTTGTCCACACCACCGATCACCGTGCAACTCTTGATTTCCGATTTCTATGATGGTCTCCGCTACCGTAGACAAAGGTTTGGTGGATGCTTCTAGTGGTGGGGCTCGCGTAACAAGACACTGAAGATGCTCGGGACTTGATATCCGAGATGGCAGCCAACTCTCGCAATTTGGCACCGGGGCCAATAGTACTCCTGTTCACCATGTTCAAACACCTCCGAGTCCGGTACGATTCTCGAGAGATTAGAGAATAGACTTGATGATTTGACCTCTCTAGTGAGGCGGTTAGCGTGACCTGACACGTACAATCTCCTCCTCCTCGATTGGGTACTCATGTGGGTTGTTTCGACCCTTACCATTCTACTCGACTCTTGTCCTACCTTGCATAATCCCGCTTATCAATACCCTTCGCAGCTTCGGTGGGTGTTTTTCCGGGGAAAGCCACAATACCAACGAGAATAATGCCTTCTCCAATACCTACAATCCTAGTTGGAGAAATCACCCTAATTTCTGTTGGAACCAGAATCGAACCGAGTAACCAATATCGCAGCAGTGGGAATTATCGCGGGCACTGGGAATTATCAAAGCAGAGACAAGATATAGACCACGTAATTTCCAGCAAAGCAATCTGTACTTGCCTTTGCCAAGACCGCCTCCTCGACCAGCCATATGTGCACCTTCACGGGCGACACAACAACGAGGCTAGTAGTAGTGGTGGTGGTGGTTCCTAACTTGAAGATATGATGAAGCAATTTGTCATAGCCAATATGCAGTTCCAACAAGAACCGACACTTCCATTTAGAGTTTGCAAACACAGATTGGGCGGTTGGCAACATCATTGAACTAGCTTCAACCTCAGGGATCCAACACTCTTCCCTCACAAACAATTCCTAATCCTAAGGGGAATGTGAGTGCTATCTCCCTTCGATCCGGCAAGCAATTGGAGGAGCCTAAACCAGCCTACTGAGATGTAACTTCCACATCGAAAGAGTCGAAAATGTAAAGATTGACTCTAAAAATAAAAAGGCAATGCAGCAAGGTGAAGAGAAAGACATTCCCATTCCTCTTCCTTTCCCTCGAGAGCCCCTCAATCCAAGAAGTTTGAGACAAAGCACAAGAGAAGGATATACTTGAGACATTCGAAGAGTAGAGATCAACATTCCTCTCTTAGATGCAGTCAAACAAATTCCTAAATATGCCAAGTTTCGAAGATTGATTTGACGAAAACCTTAGCCGCCTCGTGGTCAAATCACAATTTACCACGAATTAAAATGTAATATAGTGCAAACAACTTGGGATCGTTCTCTTATCAAGGAGCCAATTTATTTTGAAATCCCTAAGTTAAACTAAGTGCTAAAAACATGGTTAGAAAAAGGTTTAGAAATTGATTTTCTTTAAACTAAAATTCATAAAAATATAAAGAAACTAATTCTACTTTTTTTGGTGTTTTTGGAAAATAGTGAAAAAAATGCTTTGGATTAAAAGGGATTAATTATGGATGCTCTTGGTAATGAAGAAGATGGCTATCATTGCTTTAAAAAAATATATGGGAGTTAAGTTTTCATTAAGTCTAAAGAACAACCTCAAGATAACACTTGAGTCCAATAATCTCAATTAATAGTAGCTCCTACAAACATAGCAAACTACTACCTCTTGAGAAATTGTTAAAACCCACTTAATGTGTAATTAAAATTGGAATGATGTAAATTGTTCTTCTCAATTAGAATGTTCTAACGAACCATTCAAAAGCTAAAATCAACTATGATTACTAATCACCAACATGACAGCAAGCACAATTTCATCAAGCATATAAAGTAATTTGGAAATTTCAATATCAAAATAATCATCCAATTAAAACTACAATATCCAATCCACATGGACACATAACAGTCATCCAAGTCTCACAACTAAATAATGATAAACCTAAATAGGGAAATCAAATAAATAGTCTAAGCAAAAAGATTGAATTAAATAACTCCCCTTTGAAGCACACTTGCTCAAGCCACAAGTCTCCATCACCAAAAAGCAAAGATTTTAGCCACACATAGCCATGGGATGAACTCTAATAAAATCAAAAAGAACCTGAGTCCATGAAAACAAGCTTTCTTTGGAAATAATGGATTTGAAAGTATTGGTTGGTGAAGGAGGTGGTGATGAAGGAAGTGAGAAATGGAGGAAGCTTGAGTCACGGTTGGAATTGGTGAAAGATGAAGATGAATGAATTTTTTTTTTTTTTTTTTTTTTTGTGGAGTGGAGAATCAAAAGAAATGTGTAGGTCGATGGTTTTAAGAAGATTGAAGGAATCTTTTCTCCAGTGTGAACGCCGCCTGTGCTTCCATTAATTCCCCCTCAGCTCTCCTGGTTCTGCAATTAATTCCTCCAAAATCCCTCAGCTCCCGCCGTACGGCATGTAGGCGTGAAGCTCCCTTTGCCCGGTGTGAATCCGTTGATTATCCATCCATCCTCCCTTTCAATCTCTCTTTCTCCTCTTTTATGAATGCGGCGCCCCCTCTTCAATCAATAAATCAGGTCCTTTATTCAAGTTGTCGGCTGCCCATTCAATTCCCTTCACCGACCTAATTTCCAAATGCCAAAAACGTTGAGTTTTTGCTGTAGGGACCTGATTGCAAAGATTAAAAGTTTCTCAGAAAGGGACTTAAGTGCAAAGTTTAAAAGTTCTCAGGACAAAATTGAAACTTTTATAATTTTGGTTCAAACTTTCATTTTCAAATTTGATTTAATTCCTTCAACCACCTACAATTTAAACCAAGTAATCTAACATCAAATATTCTCATAAAAATCAATAATTAAGAGTAATTACATTTTTAGACAATTTTGCCTTTTTAACCCTAAATTAATGTATTCACTCTTAATCTCAATTTATCATAAGAACATCATTTTAAGCTTAATAACTAATGTGAAATGCATTATAAATCCCAATTTATTTACTAAAAATCATGTAAAAATATGGTTTGATCAATTCCCCCACACTTAGACCTTTGTACTCCGAACAAAGGTAATTGAGTACACAATTCCAAGTCCAAATCACTAATGCATTTGAAAAATGAGCAATTTCATAATTTAAGAGTAATGGATCAATTAATCAAATTCATCAAGCCAACACTCGTGATAATCAAGTGATGTGAAGAAATTAGCGGACTATACAATCCAAAATATTAAAATGAAGCACAAGAGGACTCTCAAGATATTAGTATTTCACTCATCTCTCCTCATTGGAGTAATTTCACTCCAATTCACTTAATTAACCCCTTACCATAAGCTTGTAACAACTCTAACATCTCCACTACTAATAGCAATTAATGAAATGAATCAAGAGGACTTTAAATGCTTGTAATGTTGGATGAAGGCTAAATGGAATGAATTAATGAAAAAAAAAATGAATAGTTGATATGCAAGTCAAAGTTAATGAGCAAGTTCATAGTATCTAAATAATTTAACAAACTTTTGCCAATTCTTTTGAAAATTCATGAGCAAATGCCTTCTTGATATTTCTTTTGTTTTTTTTTTTCTATCAACCAAATATTTTTTATGGTTTTGTTTTTTGTTTTTTGTTTTTTTTTTTTTTGATAAACTTGGCATTCAACTCTCTTTTTTTTTTTTTATTGGCAATTTACTTTTGATTTTTAGAAAACTATAAACACTATGAATAATGACATGCATACAACATAGGAATGACTCAAAATGGGTAGCAAATGGTAGATGCATGTAAGTTTGTGTTTGGGTGAATATGGTTTAGAATTGAATGCCTCTTTCGGTTCCATAACACTAATGCAAATGTTGTTTTGAAAAAGAGTTGAAACAAGTTCTAGAAGGTGAAAAACTAAATGAACATGCACACATGAGAAGAATTTAAGGCTCAAATATCCTTCCAACAAGGTTTTTCTCCAATGCTCACTCTAACACAATCAATTGCATAGTAAGCTAACCACAAAACATCTACTTAACTATTCCAAGTGCTAACCTTACAAAACACAACCAATCAAAACATTGCAATCAGTTAGAATTAATGCTCAACTCCTAAATGCACAAATGATATAATAACTCTTTCTTTCTTTTTTTTTTTTCAAAATGAGGAGTAAGCAAAAATCCAATCGTGGGTTCATTTCTCTTCCCATTCACTTGAAGAACAAATCATGGTTTTAAAAAGTTGATAAAACACTAGATCTCATGAAAGTTCATAGAATTTCCCACAAATCGAGACACTTCTAGAGAGAGTTGAAAAATGTGTACATTCAAATGTCAAGTTTATCAACAAAAACAAAAACAAAAAACAAAAAACAAAACCATAAAAAATATTTGGTTGATAGAAAAAAAAAACAAAAGAAAAATCAATTCCCCACACTTAGACCTTTGTACTCCTGAACAAAGGCAATTGAGCACAAGATTCCAAGTTCAAATCACTAATACATTTGAAAATTGAGCAATTTCATAATTAGAAAGCAATGAATTAATTGATCAAATTCATCAAGCCAACACTAGTTATAATCAAATCATGTAAAGAAATTAGCTAACTACACAATCAAATATATTAGAATGAAGCACAAAAGAACTCTCAAGGTTTTGCTATTTCACTCATCTCACCTCATTGGAATAATTTCACTCTAGCTCACTTAATCAACCCCTTACCATAAGCTTGTAACAACTCTAACATCTCCATCGCTAATAGCAATCAATGAAATGAATCGGGAGGACTTAAAAGGCTTGTAATGTTGGATGAAGGCTAAATGGAATGAATTAAGTGGAAAAGAAGGTAGTTCATATGCAAATCAAAGTTAACGAGCAAGTTCATAGTATCTAAATAATTTTACAAACTTTTGCCAATTCTTTCGAAAATCCATGAACAAATGCCTTCTTGATATTTCTTTTGTTTTTGTTTTTTTTTTTTTTTTTCTACCAAAAAATTTTTTAAAATTTTTTTTTTTCAAACTATACTTTTTTTTTCTTTTCTTTTTTTTTTTCCTTCTTTTCTTTCACATACATGGCATTTCAAATTTTATTGGCAATTTTCTTTTGATATTTTTTTAGAATACTATGAACACTATGAATAATGACATGCATACAACATATGAATGGCTCAAAAAGGGTAAGCAAGGGTAGATGTATGTAGGTTTTTGTTCGGGTGAATATGGTTTAGAATTGAATGCCTCTTTCATGTCCATTACAATAATGCAAATACCGCTTCAAAAAAGAGTTGAAACAAGTTCTAGAAGGTGAAAAACCAAGTGAACATGCACACATGAAAGGAATATAAGGCTCAAATATCCTTCCAACAAGGTTTTTCTCCAATGCTCACTCTAACACAATCAATTGCATAGTAAACTAACCATAAAACATCTACTTAACTATTCCAAGTGCTAACCTTACAAACACAACCAATCAAAACATTGCAATCGGTTAAAATAATGCTCAACTCATAAATGCACAAATGATATATAAACCCTCTTTTTTTCAAAATGAGGAGTAAGCAAAAATTCAAATTGTGGATTCATTTCTCTTCCCATTCACTTGGAAAGCAAAACATGGTTTTTTTTAAAAAAAAAAAAAAAAAATTTGCCAAAGCACTAGATCTCATGAAAGCTCAAAGAATTTCCCACAAATTATACACTTCCAAAGTGGCAAATGCGACCCTTTACCACTTAGGACATGCATTAATGCAAGTCATTCTTGAAAAATTTTCTAGTTTTAGGCATTTTCTCATTTGAAAACAACCAATTAATTGGGATTCAAAATGTATTCCCCTCCCCCACACTTACTCGACACATTGTCCTCAATGTTTGTAAAGCACTTCTATCATTCTAACTTGTTCCTTCATGAAGTGGAAAGTTGTGAAGTCCAATTGCAATTGAAGCACAACACATCACATCATGATAAGAGAGAAGAGAAAAGAAACAAGCCAAAATAACAAAGAAAATTAGAATGAAGAGGCACAATGGTAATTAAGCAAGGTAGTGGCTAAGATGCAAATCATAGATTGGGAGTTGTTATTCTAATTACTAAACTATACTACTTCTACTTTTCTCTACCGAGATAGTCCCTCCCCACACTTATTTCAAGCATTCAAAATCACAAATGAGTTTAACAATTCAAATCAAAGAATGTAAGTGAAGGAAAGAGACAACCTGGCCTCAAGGAGGCTTTGATGATGAATCATAGTAGAGCTTGAGGAGGTGTCCATTGACTTGAAATTCCTTTCCAGTTGTCTCGTCAAGCAGCCCTACCATGCCAAATGAATGCACTTTGGTGATAGTGAAAGGGCTATACCATTTATCTTTAAGCTTCCCATCCAACAACTTGAATCGGGCCCTAAATAGCAAAACCGATCACCAACTTTGAAATCCTTTCGGATAATCTTCTTATCATGAAGTAGCTTGGTCTTTTCTTTGTAAATACGGGAGCTCTCATAAGCTTCTAATCGCATTTCCTCAAGTTCTTGCATTTGTAACTTTCTTTCCAAGCCAGCTTCTTCCACATCCATGTTGCACATTTTCACAGCCCAATAGGTTTTGTGCTCCAATTCTACTGGAATATGACATGCTTTACCATAGATAAGCCGGTAAGGAGACATTCCTATTGGTGTCTTGAAAGCTTGAGTTCTATAGGCCCATAGTGCTTCCTCCAACCTTGAGCTCCAATCCTTTCTTGAAGGCTTGACAATCTTTTGCAATATGTGTTTGATCTCTCGGTTGGAGACTTCCGCTTGCCCATTCGATCGTGGATGATAAGGCGTGGACATTTTGTGGGTTACCCCAAGCTTAACAAGTAAGTTATCAATAACCTTATTGCAAAAATGGGTACCTCTATCACTCACTATAGCCCTCGTACTCCAAATCTACATAAGATGTTAGACTTAAGAAACTTGGAAACCGTTTGGGCATCATCTTTCCTAGTGGGAATGGCTTCTACCCACCTAGAGAGGTAATCTACGGCTAAGAGAATGTAGGTAAAGCCGGATGATGGTGGAAAGGGACCCATGAAATCGATACCCCAAACATCAAAGACCCCACAAAAGAGCATGGGTTGTTGTGGCATCTCATGCCGTTCACCTAACCCCCGAACCTTTGGCATTTATCACATGCCTTACAATACAAATATGCATCCTTAAACGGGGTGGGCCAAGTAAAACCCGAGAATCTAACACTTTCCTAGAGGTCTTATGAGCACTAAAGTGTCCACCACAAATCATTGAATGGCAAGCGAGAAAGTATGTCCTTGGCCTCGGTCTACGAAATGCACCTCCCGATAACTTGGTCATTGCATAGTCTCCATAAATAGGGCTCAACCCAAATGTAGTGTTCAGCTTGTCGTTTAAGTTTTTGAGCCGAAAGGAAGACATATGCTCGGGTATGAGACCGGTCACAATATAATTCACTAGATTAGCAAACCAAGGAACATAGAGAGAGATAGACATAAGGGACGCATCGGGAAATCATCACAAATACCGTCGAGTCAAGTACTCCCCTTGTACCATCCGGTAGTCTACTCGTGTGTCTCGCTACAAGGTTCGAGTTCCAGCCCTGTCCTTAATGCTTATATCAAACTCTTGTAGCAAAAACATCCACCTAATAAGCCTTGGTTTGGATTGAGGCTTAGTGAAGAGAAACTTCACCACCGCATGATCTGTGTACACCACCACTTGAGAATTGATTAGATATTGCCGAAACTTATCTAAAGCAAATATAACAGCAAAAAGTTCTTTTTCTGTGGTTGTGTAGTTCTTTTGTGCACTATCCAAAGTTTTCGATGCATAAGCAATCACATGAGATAACTTGCTATGCTTTTGTCCTAGCATGACCCCACAAAGCAAAATTGGAGGCATCACATGCTAGTTCAAAAGGCAAAGTCCAATCTGGTGCATGCAAAATAAGAGGAGATATCAAGTGTGCTTTTAATTCATCAAATGCTTGTTTGCAAGAAGTATCAAAGACAAAATCAACATCCTTTTGCAATAATTTGGATAAAGGTAGAGCTATCTTACTGAAATCTTTTATAAATCTCTAGTAAAAACCCACATGCCCTAAGAAAGAACGAAGTGTTTTAATATTAGTGGGGTAGGGCAATGAGGAAATCACCTCAATCTTAGCTCTATCAACTTCAATACCCTTGCTAGATATCAAATGACTAAGTACTATCCCATGATCAACCATGAAATGGCACTTCTCATAATTCAAAACCAAATTTTTCTCAATGCATCTAGCAAGAACATGGTCCAAACTATCTAAACAAGCATCAAATGAATTACCATACACTGTAAAATCATCCATAAAAACTTCCATGCAATTTTCAAGAAAATCAAAGAATAGTGACATCATGCAACGTTGAAAAGTACTAGGTGCATTGCACAATCCGAATGGCATTCTCCTATAGGCATAGGTACCAAATGGACAAGTAAAAGTGGTCTTTTCCTGATCTTTAGGGGCTAGTGGAATCTGGAAATACCCTGAATAGCCATCTAGGAAACAATAGTGACTCTTACTCGTCAACCTTTCAAGCATCTGATCTATGAAGGGTAAGGGAAAGTGATCTTTCCTAGATGCTTCATTCAATTTCCTATAGTCTATGCATACCCTCCAAGCATTCTGCACCCTAGTAGGTATCAACTCATCATTTTCATTCTTGACTACAGTTATCCCACTCTTCTTAGGCACTACATGCACCGGACTAACCCACTCACTATCTGAAATTGGGTAGATGATACCCGCACTCAATAGCTTGGTTACTTCTTTCTTAACCACATCGAGAATTAGAGGGTCGAGTCTCCTTTGGGGTTGCCTAAGTGGTTTGGATTCCTCATGCAAAAGGATCCTATAGGTACAAATAGTCGGACTAATCCCGGGAATATCGGCTAAAGTCCAACCAAGAGCCTTTCTATTTCTACTCAAAACATCAAGCAATCGCTCCTCCTCACTCACGAGACAAAGAATTTGAAATTATAATAGGCAATTTTCCATCAACAGCAAGGAAAGATATTTCAAATTAGAGGGGAGAGGCTTAAGCTCTAAATCGGGAGGTTGGACAATAGAAGGAATTAGCCTCGGAAGATCAAGGGTAGTAGAAGTACTCCCTTTTGCAAACTTAGGAGGTGCATGGCTTGTGTTAAGCTCCATAGACTCTACCACTTGTTCATTGGTCTTCCCAAGTGTTGAACCAATACTAGGTTGGCTTACAGCAGCAACAGGCTTGGGGAAAGTAGTCTCCTTCACACCTACTTCACAAGGAGTGATTAGCTCATTTAAAAATCTCAAGGTATGAGGAGTGATCTTAGTTCTATGATTAAGCAATGAGTTAGAAGGTGGCCCTTTAACCACATTGTGTTGAGGTCCAAAGTGAGTCACATGAGAGGATGTCTTCGTCGGTGTGAGGGCTATCCCCTTAAAGAACAAATCATCCAAGTCTTGTCTACCAACCTCGAACTCAGCTTGCTCTACTAGTTTGTGACTGAAACATTGAGAAAAACACCTTCCTCACAAGCATCATGACTTAATAATGAATCATTGGAAGAATTAAGCTCAAATGAACTAAGAGACGTAAGAGAAAAATCATCAAAGGATGACAACCAACAATCAACCATCGATGAGTCAAGGTTGGAAATCTCACTCCCAAGTGAATCAAAATTATCAACGAAGGAGAAGGAAATTTATCATCACATGAATCCAATGAAATACCACATTTAAGATTACAATCATCGAGTGCAAATTAAGCTCATATTTATCAACCAAATCATCAATGGCAAAGTCAATTGAATTCACACCTAATAAAGAGTAATCTTGTAAGGATGTTTCATGGCTTCATACATATTAAAACTCAACTTATTGTTACCCACTTCCATAGTGATTGACCCATCTCTCATATCTATAAAGGTACTAGCTATTCTCATAAAGGGTCTACCCAAGATAAGGGTGCATTCACTAGACTCATGAGACATGTCCAACACATAGAAGTCGCGGGGAAAACTAAGTCTTTAACTTTAACAAGCAAATCCTCAATGATGCCTAGTGGGTGCCTAATGCTCCTATCAGCTAGTTGGAGAACTACACTAGTCCTCTTAAGATCTTTGACACCAAGGGATTTAAAAATGGCACTAGGCATGACATTAATGGCTACCCCTAAATCTAACAAGGCTTGAGCTACATTCACATTACCTATGGTACAATGTATAGTGAATGAGCCGGGATCCTTGCACTTAACGGGGAGTTGGGGTTTGAAAAGGGCAGACACATTAGAGCTAATTTGCACTCTCTCATTAGGCCTAAACTTCCTCTTGTTAGTACAAAGCTCTTTCAAGAATTTGCAATAACTAGGCATAGACTTAACCAATTGAAAGAAAGGAACATTGATATGTAACTTGCTAAACAAATCATACATTTCTTTCTCATTTTGTTCCTCATGTATTTTCTTGCCTTGAAAGTAAGCTTTAGGAAAAGGGAGTTGAGAAATTTTTACCTCCTTACCATTGGTATTGGATAAGTTGCCTTGCTCGCTTGACTCACCTTCCTCAAAAGTGCTTCTTTCCTTGGAGCCAACCTCTCTCGAAGTGGTTGTTGTTCCACTTGAGGTTGCTCAACCGCTTTGCTATTCTTCTTCCCGAGGATAGCCTTCTCTTTGAAGCTTTCAGATTCAGGTAGCTTTATTGGGCTCAAAGGTGGACTTTCAACCTCTATTTCTTCATCCACATCAATGTCAACCTCTTCGGGGAAGCGTACCTTCTTACCGGTCCTTAAGTCTATAGCATTGAGTGACTTAGGATTGATGTGATTCGAAGGACTAGAACCATTTGTCTTAGCATGCACATCACTCACAAAATTAGAGAGTTGAGTCAAGTGGGATTGCACATTATTATTCTTCAATTCCAATTCTTCCAACTTCTTGCACACATAAGCCATTTGATTGCTATCACTTGCCACATCACTTTGTAGCTTTTGTAGGGTATTGGAAATAGAAGAGAATTGACCCTCATTCACAGCTTTATCTTCCATCATCCGGTTGTTCATACTAATAAGTTGAGAAACCACACTCTTCAACAATTGAGTGTTCTCATCACCCTTAGACTCTTGAATAGGCACCATTTGCCCACGGTTTGACCCATATGGTTGGACTTGATATGATGAACCTTCTTGGTTCCTCCAACCAAAATTAGAATTAGGTCTTCTACCTTCATTGTAGGTGGTTGTGTTAGAATCCCACCTTTCTTTGTTGTTGATTGGGTCTTCTCCGGTACATGGCATTCACTTCCTTATGGTGATTAGGGCATAAACTTGTAATGTGCATCATTGAACCACAACTATCACAACTAGGTGCAACAAGAGCTTGTGAAGTAGGGGAAGGAGGTCCTCGTTGAATACTCAGATTATGAAGTTCGATGTGATTAGAGAAAGTTGTGAAGTGACCGTATCCATCTTAGACTCAAGTGAGACCATTCTCTTGTTGGATCGATATCACAAACTCCTCTTATATCTCTCACATTATATTGTTGAGTATTTCTTGCTCGTATTCTGATTTGAGCCCATCCCTCTTCTCGTGCAATCTTCCAAAGAACCTCCAAATTGCAAAGATCTATAATGCCTTTCTCATTAGCGAGAAGACCTTCACGAAAGTATGTAATCAACTGTTCATCAACAATTTGATGGTGTGGACACTTAGCTAAAAGCTCCGAAAGTAACACCAATATTCATAGAAGGACTCCAAAGGGTCTTTTTTGATAGAGTAAATCTCTTTTTTAAGCTCCCCAATCCTTGCATCGGGTAAGTATTTTTCCAAGAAGGCTTTCTTCAAATTAGCCCATGAGTGAAGAGCATCATTAATATGCCTAGGTAACATCATGTACCATTCCCGAGCCTTCCCCTCTAAAGTAAAATAGAACACCTTTAATTTCACATCATCTAGGCGAGCATCAACGGGCTTCATATTTGAGCAAGCCACATGTAAGGCATTGAGATGGCTACAAGGGTCTTCCTTTTCAAGTCCATGGAAACGAGGTAATGAATTAAGCAAAGGACCCTTAAGCTCAAAATTAACCTCAAGGTTAGGGCATGCAATGTTGAATGGATCATGAGTGACATCTCGATCTTGTCACATCCCTTATAGTTCTCCTCCTTTGTTGACCATTGTTTTCACCTTCCATAGCTATACCTTGTGAAGCACAATCACTTTAGTCAATGAAAAAATCAAGATTAAAAGAGTGATCAGATTCCCTCTCAAATAGGTCGGACATATAAAGCATCAAGCAAGCAATGAAACAATAGAGTACCAAAATTGTCTTGCACACAAATTCAAAAAAGTAAATGTGCAAAGTGGAAGGAGTAGAAGTGTTTGTGAGTATGTATGATGTGTATGGGCAAGCAAAGATGCTAGGATGCAAATGCAAATGTAAAAACAAAGAAAATCAAGATATTTGGTTGGTTTTTCTCAAAAATTTTGATGCAAGAAAACAAATTTTGAATTTTTTTTTTTTTTGAAAATTATATTATAAAAAAAATGAAAGAAAACCTAATAGGCTCACAAGGGCAAACCCCAATCAATTCGAACCAATTGACACTTAGTAAACCAAAGGAGTCAAAATTGACTCCCCGACATACGCGCCATTGATTTGACGAAAAACCTTAGTCGCCTCAGGGTCAAATCACAATTTACCATGAATTAAAATGCAATATAGTGCAAACAACTCGGGATCGTTCTCTTATCAAGGAGCCAATTTATTTTGAATTCCCTAGGTTAAACTAAGTGCTAAAAACATGGTTAGAAAAGGGGTTTTGAAATTGATTTTCTCTAAACTAAAATTCAATAAAAAAAAATATAAAGAAACTAATTCTATTCTTTTTGGTATTTTTGTAAAATTGTAAAAATTGCTTTGGATTAAAAGGGATTAATGATGGATGCTCTTGGTAATGAAGATGATGGCTATCATTGCTTAAAGAATAACATGGGAATTAATTTTCATTAAGTTTAAAGAACAACCTCAAGATAACACTTGAGTCTAATAATCTCAATTAATAGTAGCTCCTACAAACATAGCAAACTACTACCTTTTGAGAAATTGTTAAAATCCACTTAATGAGTAATTAAAATTGGGATGGTGTAAATTGTTCTTCTTAATTGGAATGTTCTAACGAACCATTCAAAAGCTAAAATCAACTATGATTACTAATCACCAACATGACAAAGAAGCACAATTTCATCAAGCATATAAAGTAATTTGGAAATTTCAACATCAAAATAATCATCCAATTAAAACTACAATATTCAATCTACATGGACACATAACAGTCATCCAAGTCTCACAACTAAATAATGATAATCCTAAACAAGGAAATCAAATAAATAGTCTAAGCAAAAGATTAAATTAAATAACTCCCCTATTGAAGCCCCAATGCTCAAGCCATTTATCTTCACCACCAAGAAGCAAGGGTTTAGCCACTCATTAGTTTAAGCTCAGCCACAGCTTCAGCAGGACACTGAAAATCCATGGAAGTAGAGTGAAGAAAAAAAGAGTCTACACGGCTGGGGAATCAATTAAGTTGCTGTATGTCGAGAGAAGTGGAATGAATTGATTAAATCAATTCAAGAGGTGGGTCTGGAGGTGTAAATGAATTGATTAAATCAAATCAAGAGGGGTCCCGTGGATGAAGAATTAATGGATTGAAGGAATGAATCCCCCCCAGCTTGTGCGTCAAACGACCCTCGCTCATGTGTGTAGAAGAAGGTTGATGAAGAAAGGTGTGAAAGCGTCAAGTCGATCCCCCGGGTTCGGCGTTTGAAAGCGTCCTCTCCTCCATGTGAACACGTCAAGAATTTTCTCCTTTTAGCTCACCGCCTCCCTCCTTTAATATCCCCCATTTGAAGCATTCAATCTCTCATATCTCCATAAGTGTGTCGGGTCCATTTTTTTTTCAGATGAAACCTAATTCACAAAACGCATAGTTTAGGCATACAGGGACCTAAGTGCGAATTTTAAAAGCTTTACGGGAGGGACTAAACTGAAAATTTTAAAATGTTTCTAGGTCGAGTGAAATTCATAATAAATTTGAGGCTCTTTCCTCGTAATTTGTCTCTCGGCCCTTTTCTTCATTGATTTCACATTTTCAGAAATTGTTGGGGCCTTTCTTGTAATTTTTCCCATTCCTCAAAACATTAAATTTTGACCCAAATGACATTTTTTTCCAAAATTTTCAATTTTCTTCCAGAACACCTACAATTTAGACCAATTAATCTAACATCAAATATTCTCATAAAAATCAATAAGTAAGAGTAATTACATTTTTTTGACAATTTTGCCCTTTTTAGCCCCAATTTAATGTTTTTACTCTTAATCTCAATTTATCATAAGAAAAGCATTTTAAGCTCAATAACTACGATAAAATACATTAAAAATCCCAATTTAATTATTAAAAATCATGTAAAAATATGGTTCAATTAGAGTTGTGTACCAACAAGAGGCGATTGAAGGGGAGTGAACGAGTGAGTTTGAACGAGAATGTATCAAGACTCATCCAAGATACAATGCCTCGCAAGTGCAAGGATCCAGGGACGTTTTCTATCCCTTCTTCGTTTTGGTAACTATAGATTTGATGATTGGATGCTAGATTTAGGTGCTTCTATTAATGTCATGCCCGCATCTATTTATAAATCTCTTGGTCTTGGTCCTTTACGTCCCATCGGTGTTGTTGTTCAAAACTAGCTAATAGGAGTAATGTTCATCCTTTTGGTTTAGTTGAAGATGTATTAGTCAAAGTTAATGAACCGATATTTCCGCTGATTTTTACATCTTAGATATGGAGGGTGAGTCTCCCGCTAGTAGGTCACCAATCATTCTAGGGAGGCCTTTCATGAAAACAAATGACTAGGACTAAGATAGATGTGCATTCCGTACTCTTTCCATGGAGTTTGGTGATGTATCCGTGAATTTCAATATCTTTGATGCCATGAAACATCCTAGGGAAGAACATTCGTTTTCTCGCATTGATGTGATTGATGATCTTGTGGATGATGTTATTCATTGATTGGTGTCGATTATCCCGATTTTGCATCTCGAGAGTGATTCTCCCATTTGTGCATGTGCTTGATAATGAATGGTTCTCTATTTGCACCGATTTGCTTAATGCCGCATTATTTGGTGATTCTAACTTGCTTGGTGATTCTACATTACATGTGGATTCTCGATATTGATTCGAGTTTAAGCTTCATCTTGATCCTAATGTGCATCCCGATTCGATTTTGATGAGCTTAACTCGATTTTGATGAGCTTGATTCTCGATGTTAACATTGAAATTTTGTATAGACACAGATCTTCTATTTCTTTGAATGTGGTTTCGTGCATTTCCGGTGTGATGACATCAGAGTCATTGCAACAACCACCCAAGCTTGAGTTGAAATCCTTTCCAGATCACCTGAAGTATGCATTTCTGGAGGTGGATGAACAGTTTCCAATCATTGTGGCAAATAATCTTCTTCCGACCAAGAAGAGAAGTTGCTAAGCTTATGAGGGCAAACAAGAAAGCCATTGGGTGGACATTAGTTGACATAATTGGCATTAGCCCTTCCATGTGTATGCATCAAATTCTGTTGGAAGAGGACTCTAAGCCGGTGAGGCAACCCCAGAGATTCCTTAATCTCCTTATCCTTGAGCTTCTACAAGCCGGTATCATCTATCCCTTATGATAGCTAGTGGGTTAGCCTGGTCCGGTGGTTCCTAAGAAATCCAGAGTTACTGTGGTAGCCAATCAGAAGAATGAGCTCATTCCTACTCGAGTTCAAAATAGTTAAAGACTTTACATCGACTATAGGAGACTCAACCAAGCCACTAGCAAGGATCCTTACCCTCTACCTTTCATTGATCAGATGTTAGAGCGATTGGCTGGTAAGTCTCACTATTACTTCTTGGATGGCTACTCCGGATACTTCCGATCCATATTGCTCTTGAGGATCGGGAGAAGACGACCTTCACATGCCCCTTTGGAACATATGCTTACCAAAGGATGCCTTTTGGCCTCTGAAATGCACCTGGCACTTTTCAACATTGTATGGTAAGTATTTTCTCTGAGTTTCTAGAGGATTGCATGGAGGTTTTTATGGATGATTTCACTATATATGGGTCTGATTTTGATGCATGCTTAGCTAATCTGTCTAGAGTTTTGTATAGGTGCATTGAGTCTAATCTTCTGCTGAATTATGAAAAGTGTCACTTTATGGTTGAGTCGGGTATAGTCTTAGGGCACATAGTGTCTAGGAAAGGGATTGAGGTAGACCCCGCTAAGATAGATGTAATTACCGCTTTGCCTTACCACGCATCCGTGCGGGAAGTTCGCTCTTTTCTTGGTCATGCAAGTTTCTATCGGCGTTTCATTCAGGATTTCAGCAAGACTGCTCAACCTTTGTCCTACCTTCTGCATAAGGACACTGACTTTGTATTTGATGATGCTTGCAAGGTAGCCTTCAACCATTTGAAGCGTTGTCTGACTATAGCTCCAGTGATCCAACCCCCTGATTGGTGCCTCCCCTTTGAGTTGATGTGTGATGCTTCCAACTATGCTTGTTGGTGCTATCTTGGCACAACGAGTTGATAGAGCATCTCATGTGATTGCATATGCCTCCAAGACTTTGGATCCCGCCCAAATCCAATTACACCACTACCGAGAAGGAGTTGTTGGCTATTGTATTTGCTTTTGATAAGTTTAGGTCATATCTCGCTAGCAAGTAGAGTAATTGTTTTCCGACCATGCCGCTTTAAAGTTTCTTTTGAAAAGACAGTGTTAAGCCACGACTCATCCGGTGGATGTTATTGCTCCAAGAGTTCGATGTTGAGATTCGAGATGGAAGTGGAGCACAAAACTCGGGTTGCCGACCACTTGAGTCACATCACTCATTCTCCCTCTCACCCCTCTTCTATTCGGGATGATTTCCCGATGAGCAAACCGCAAAGGTAAGCTTCCATGGTATGCGATCCGGTTAACTACTTGGTGGCCGGTGTTTTGCCCGTAGATTCCACTAGGGCCCAAACCCTTAAATTAAAGAGTAAGTCTAAATATTATGTTTGGGATGACCCTTATCTCGTGGAAATTTTGTAGTGACCAAGTAGTTAAGAGATGTGTGTCTAATCATGAGTTTCACTCTATATTGCATTTTGCTCATGCTTTCACTTTGTAGTGGTCACTTTGGACCCCAAAGAACCGCTAGGAAAGTGTTAGACAGTGGATTATTTTGGCCTTCCTTGTTTCATGATTCCTATCTCGTTTTGTAAGTCATGCGATAACCGTCGAGAGAGCAGGAGAATTTCCCGTAGGCATGAGATGCCCCAAAACCCTATATTGTTTTGTGAGATCTTTGATGTTTGGGGTATTGATTTTATGGGTCCATTTCCCGCTTCATATGGTTATACCTACATACTGTTGGCTGTTGATTATGTCTCAAAATGGGTTGAGGCGAAAGGCACCCGGACTAATGATTCTTCTGTGGTGGTGGATTTTGTTAGGTCTAACATTTTCTACAGGTTTGGCATTCCTAGAGCTATTATCAGTGACCAAGGCTCCTATTTTTGCAACCGAAGCATGGGTGCCTTGTTACGCAAGTATGGAGTGCTTCATAAAGTCTCCACAAGATACCATCCTCAAACCAACGGTCAAGCTAAAGTCTCAATAGAGAGATTAAGCAAATCCTTCGAAGACCGTTAACCTGTACCCGGAAAGATTTGAGTAAGCGATTAGAGGATGTTTTGTGGGCATATCGCATGGCCTACAAGACTTCGATTGGGATGTCTCCTTATCGGCTTGTCTTTGGTAAGACATGTCATCTTCTGGTTGAGTTGGAGCATCAAGCCTATTGGGCCATTAAGCAGTGTAACATGGATTTGGCTAAGTCTAGGATGGAGAGGAAGCTACAATTGCAAGAGTTGGATGAGCTTAGATTGGATGCCTATGAGAGTTCATAGTTATACAAGGAAAAGACTAAGGCATTCCATGATAAGCATATTCGAGGAAAGAATTTTTACGTGGGCGCCGAAAGTTTCTCCGTTTAACTCCCGTTTGAAGTTTATGCCTGGTAAGCTTCGATCTAAATGGGATGGCCCTTTTGAGATCACTAACATTTTTCCATTTAGTACTTGTTGAGCTATGTGATCCACCCCGGGACGAACCTTTAAGGTCAATCGGCATCGCCTCAAGCAATTTCATGAGGGATCCCAACAGCGGCTTGAGGAAGCGAGAGATTCTCCTCATTGATGCCACTTACCCTCCATAAACCCTTGGGGAGTATTCTTCTTTCTTCTCCCTCCTTCTCTTTTATTTGTTTTCTTTTTTTCTACTTTGCTTTTTGAAATAAATACGTCTCTCTTTCTATGATTGCTACATATTATGAACTTGGACATTTTGGTTTTAATGGAACATTCTGTTTGGTCTGCAATTCTTGACTCTTCGATTACATGTCTTGGTAATTGATTTGATGTTGTTGATTGCCTAAGTTGGTATTGACCTTGTGAGGTTTTGGGCTGCATGAATGGAATTCATCTTTTGTCATTCTTTCTTTCATGTATGCATCTCCTCATGATTTGTGTTCTCTAGAACTTGCTCCTTTTTCTTTTTGAAACTACATTTTTCACTTACGTGCATAAGTATGATGGAAGCTTGTTTTCTTTCTTTTATTTTCCCTACTTTAGCCAAATAGCCTTTCCCTTGCATTATGATCCCTTTGCTAGCCCTTTATGCCTTTTTGACTCATTCTTTTCTAAGCCACATTACAAGCCTAAGCGTAAAACCATTTTATTCCGCACCTTGAAAATTTATTGAGCATTGGTTTCACCTTGGTTTTGTGTTTAAGTGTGGGGGTTGCTCGGGAGTGCAAAGTTTAAGTGTGGGGGGGATGTTTGCTTTTGTCATTGTGATTATGTATATAGTATAGTTTCATTTTCAAAAAAAAAAAAAAAAAAAAAAAAAAAAAAAAAAAAAAAGAAAAGCAGGAAAAAAAAGATCTAAAAAAGAAAAAGAAAAAAAGAAAGAAAATACATAGAAAGAAAAGAGATATATAAGTAAAATAAAAAATTTCTTACATAGAGAATGATTGTGTTAATTAGTGCTCTTTTTAATTTATTTGGTGCTTAGCCTCTCATTCCATACTATTACCTACCTTCACCCTAACCACATTACAACCTTTCATAACAAGCTCTCTTGATTTGTGCATGCATGTGTTATGAGTAGTAGAGACGTAGAAATTGAGCAAACTTATGATAGAAGAATTTTCTTGAGTAGAATTTGAGCGATACATTTATTTACCTTAAACACTTGAGAGATTGATTTATTGAGTGCATCATTTGAGAGACCATCTTTTGTGATTAGCATCATTGATTGAGATTACCATGAATCGTAATTTGAGATGAAGGGGTTGTGGTCTTGATTGATTGATCTTTTGGATCTTTGTGTCCATTGTTCAATTTTTGCATTGTGAGCAATTGTTAGAAAATAAGAGTTTCTCCTTTAGGTCTTTTTCTTGAATTTTACTCGGGGAGTGCAAAAAGATAAGTGTGGGGGAATTTGATAATTTAATATTTCATACACTTCTTTTTATCTCTTGATTAATAATTTAGGACTCTTTAGTTAATAAATAATGACTTTTATACCTATTTGGGCTTTGGGCCTTTTATTATGTTTTAGCCATTTTTAATAATAAAATTCCAGTTTTATATTGCTTTACTATTTTTACCATAACTCTTGAACCAAACATCGAATTTGCCTCATTTTTGTTTGATATTTCAGATGATTCAGAGAGCTACAATTGTTATGAAGACATGAAGGGCAAATTCAGGCAAGAGGGCAGTTGATTTTGGAGCCAAAGTCATATGAATATTTCTGGATTTTATTTGGGCTCGAATTTTGTAACTAAAGCCCACTTTTATTTTATTTTCGTTTTGGGCTGAACCATTAGAACCCATTTCCATTTTAGGTTAACTTTAAGTTAGATGGTAGCCACAAACATTGAGTGATTCACGTTTTTAGATTTTGGTGGATCAAAATAGGAGTTTTTAAATTCTCTCAAATGTTCTTCGCGTTTTTCTTCTTCGTTTTTCCAGTCATGTTCGGCTAAATTTCGTGATTAACCCAACGATGAGGATTCCATGATTCGTCGTAGAGCTTGTACTTAATCGGTAACGTTACTCGTTTCGTTTTCATCTTATCGAATTCGATTTCTGAAAATAGTTCGAATATTAGATTTAATATTCGGTTTGGTTCATCCCAAGGATCGAGTTCGAACTAGGTTTAAAGTTTTGTTGTGCGGTTGCATAATGGGATGCCTTGTTCGGACATATTCTAGGCGATCGTCTAGTCAAGGGATTTTCTGGATGAACGCAAAGATTTCGGTTCATCCAACCAAACGCGAGTTCGTTCATATTTCGTTCAATGATGGAAGTCTCTCGAATCGAATGTTGGCTTGATCATTGTTAACTGTTTCTAGATATTTTATTCTGTTTCGCATATTTTCGTTTTTAATCTATTTTGAATCAAAAACCCCCATTTCTATTGTTTCGTTTTATTCTTTGTTCGAATTGAACCGATTGTGAATTCATTGGGAAACGACCCAGGTTACATTATACTACAAATCCTTTTCTAACTGGTTATTTTGGGAGACCACAGCAAATCTCTCGTCATTCAACAACCCAAGACGCCCAATGAATGAGTTTGGGAAGAAACTTGTTGGACAAAATTGAAAAATCCTGGAGAAAAATCTTCTTTTGGTTCATAATCATCCTCCATTCGAGTAAGATGAGTCTATAGATTCTTCACGAGGAGGATGACATATTGTGTTTCATCATTTTGCTCATCTTGTTCTTCAAGATAATCTTCAATGTCAACTGTGTTATTTGACATCATGAGAGTCTTCTAGAGCTTCGTAGCATTTTGATATCTTCCTATGTCTTTATAGGACAATTTTTTGCAAAATGTCCCTTTTTTCTGCAAATGAAGCATCTGGAACCTTTGGAGAAAGGTTTTCTAGATTTAAAAAATCTAGCTTTCCTTATGGGTCCCGATCGCTCGAAACGCCTTGGCTTTCTTTGGAAAGGTTGAGAATATTGGTGATAGTGGGACTTCTTTGTAGGACAAGAATAACAATCCTTATGATCTTTACATTTAATTTTCAGGTAAGGCTTCTTGTGAAAGTGGAGCTTAATCACCAAGAGGGGTGAATTGGGGATTACAAATTCTTTTTCCAAGTGCTCTGTTTTGGATGATGAAAACAGATGTGAACAGAGTATAGAAAAGAAGAGCAAGACACACAAAATTTATATTGGTTCAGTCCAATCTCTTGACCTACGTCCGGTCCCAGGACTCTGCGGCTTTTTCCACTATCTCAATTGATTACACACTCTGTACTCAAGAGTAATTCTCTCACTAAAACTTACTCTCCCTTACAAGTTGCAATCAATGAACCCAATCTCCAAGTCCCTTGACTTGAGATTCTTACAATGAATGATTTACAATAAATAACTCTTTCTAAGAGTGGATAATGATAAACACTAAAGCTTAATGTATTAGAAGATATTTTACAAGTGAAAACTGAAAGTAGTTGAAGAACTTTAAATGCAATTCATTTTCAGCAGATGTGTTAGTTGAGAAGAATTGAATGCTACTCTATTTATACCAAGAGAACATTAAATGACCGTTATAATCTTCAATATAACCGTTGCCTTCATTAGACAAGGTTTAGGTTAGGCTTTGGTCTTCTTCTTTCTCTAATCTTCACTTAATCCAGTTGTACAGAAGTTCAGAGTTGACTCCTTGAATATTAATCTGTTGGAATGGCGCCTACCGGAAGTGGAAAGCAAACATTAATCCTTTGTAAACGTGTGCGAAGGATTACCCAAAAGTATGCAACTTTATGGGCTTTGCATTTAATGTGCTAACATCACTTTCTCGCTTTAACTTCTAACCTTCAATAACCATCTTCTAAATCATCTGAAACTTACTAACAAAGTGGTTAAACATAGCTAGGAATATAGAAGAATGATAATAGGAAGGATTAAGATAAAGCAAGAAGGTTTCACAAATTCGTCGATTTGATTTTCAAACACTCGCGATCGAAACTCGAGTTTGTTCTCCTAAACTCGAGTTGGCAACTCGTGCACTTAAGGCAAAACTTGAGTTTCCATATCAAGACTCGAGTTTCCTCCATCCCAGAGGAATGTCACGATTTGAGCTTTTGAACACATTTTTGAATGAAACACAAAACTCGAGTTTCCAAAACCAAACTCGAGTTTTGGACTTTTAAAATGAAACATGAGTTTTAGTCCAAAACATCAAAACTAGAGTTTTCATCCAAGACTCGAGTTTTCAAATCATTGAAAAGGTGCAATGCTCTCGGGGTGGCCAAAACCGAGTTTCCATATCAAAACTCGAGTTTCCATTTAAGTATGAAAACATTGAGAAATCGAGCAAGTCAAAACTTGAGTTTTCATTGAAGACTCGAGTTTTCAAAGCCGAGTGAAAACTTGAAAACTCTTTGCCAAGGGAAAACTCGAGTTTCCAAAACCAAAACTCGAGTTTTCTCATAACTTTAAGAAAACTTAGAAAAACTCATGGCAAAGTGAAATTCTTGAGTTTTCGGTCGAAACCGAGTTTACATATGTTCAAAATGTTAGAGACTCTCTCGTAAGGCCAAAACTTGAGTTTCCAAATCAAGACTCGAGTTTTGTCTTCATTAGAAAACAATGAGAAGTCTCTCGTACGATGCAAAACTCGAGTTTCTAAGTCAAAACTCGAGTTTGTCTCAAGGTGAAAAACTCGAGTGCTCTCTCGTAAGCCCAAAACTCAAGTTTCCCTCCGGAAACTTGAGTTTTGCTTTGTTCATTGAAAATGAGCACTTCTCTGTCAAAGCCAAAACTCGAGTTTTGAAACCAAAACTCGAGTTTGCCTTTGACGATAAGTTTTTCAACTTACTAAAGACAAACTTTAACTTGTGCTTACAATTGTCGAGTTATCATCAAAACACATAGAGAACTAACATCTTACATGCGTGCTTGAACTTTGAAGCCTTCTTTTGCATATCCTTAAAAAACTTATGTTGTTCACAGAGTTTATAAAGGGCATTAAGAGCAAGTTGGTACAATTCACCTATTGAGATGTCGAGATATCTCTTTGGAGAGCATTGATACTTCGTTGAGTTTTGGTCGAAGTTCATCAGAAGTGAGGTGATGAACGTATGACGAAGATTGACATCATTACCACCATTTAACATGTGATATTTCTTCATTATTCTTTGATAATGAGTCTCGGAGATCTGATCTCTTTAGGGAACAACACTTCATTTCAAAAAATTCTTGTTTTTCCTTTTTCGGATAATGTATTCTCTAATAAACTCGTGTGGATAACACCAAGAAGAACAACAGCATCTTCTATTTGAACTACTTGAAGTTTTTGGTATGGAGAGAGATTTTGAAACCATTCTCTAAGAGTACTAGTAAATCTAGAGACAAACTCCTATAATGCCTGCTCTAAGAGGAATACTTTGGGCGTAATCAGAATCAATCCAGCGCCGAATTCTTGAAGATGAAATCTCCAATCTTCATAAGGAATGTCATCAAAGGTGAACCATGGGCCACTAGTAGTTTTATAATTTTGATCCTGTCTTGGAATAGCATCATCTAGATGTTGATAAATGATTCGTCAACTTCTTCTTGTTCATCGAGCCAAACCATAGCTATCCTTGAAATATCAACAATTTCTCGCTTTAGAATCGAAGATCAGAATAATCTTGTGAAGCATCATCTAACTGAGATGTTTCTGAACTAGATGAATTTTCAAGGGATTGAAAAGGATTAGGACTTTGAAGAATCCCTACAGTAGAGGTATAAGGTGGTGGTGTAACTATTGGAGAGGGTTGAGATGAGGAGACTGGGGAAACAAAGTTGAATATGATGTTGGTATAGTAGTCGGGAAGGGTTAATAGCTTGCTTTTGTTTTTCTTATGATGGAGGTACAAGTGTAGAGGTATTTAAAGTTGGCTCATTGATTTGAATACCTTTGGAACCTAAGTAAGATCCCGAGTCATAAGATTGGAAAGGGGTAAAATGAGGAGGTCTTGGTCTAAGATGGGAGGCAAACTAGCTTCTTGGTTGTGGTTTAGTTTGTGGAGGTAATTTTGGTGGTGACAACTGAGCAAACAATGGATAATTAAATTTAAACTATTTGTTGTAATCTGCTTCTTCCGGGTAAGCGTAGGAGAGGAAGATAATAATGGAGGAAGGATGGTAGAGAATGAAGGGTAAGGCTCATATATAACCCGAGATTGTTTCTTGGCCGTATCCGGTTCAATCCTCTTGAGATCTTGTTGGATAGCCCGAAGTTCAATTTCTTTTTGTTTGAATTGAGATCCCATGTATCCTCTTTCGATAAAGGATTTGAGTTCTCGCATCCAAGTTTATTAGCTTGTTGCCTCTAATGAAAATACAGATTTTTGACTTCTTCGATACCTAATTAACCTGGTAGGCCAATCCATCTATCTTTGTAGCCAGGGAGTCAAGATTAGAATCAATCTTTTTTAAGGCTATATCCTGGCAAAAAGATTCGGGTTTGCCAATTCAAGACTTCTTCGGCTTGTAAGGCTTGATAATTTCCTTGCGAATCAATCGTATTTGGAATAACATAGGGTTTAGAAGATACCTAGTGTTTTGATCATATTTACTCTCAAGAGGAGGAAAATCTTGCTCGTAAAGATTGAGCATGGCAATACAAGAAATAGATTGGGGAGTAGCCGGAGATTGGACAAAAGGTTCGGTGGTTTGCTTGGAACATCATCAAGAAAATACTTTTGTACAAGATCTTAATGACTGTCTCTAACATCAATTCAACTAGAGACATATCCTTGGACGATTTTTCCGGTGGAGGAGGGAGTTGCCGCGACGTGTAGAACGCCGTGTAGAAACAGGTTGCGAAGAACCATAATCATCATTATCATCAAACTTCTTAGATTTGTGAGATCTACAAGGAGATCTATAAGAAGGTTTGCTCTTCTATGCCTGTTTGAGAGCATATTTACAGGGAACAGTCCCTGTTCATCATCTAAATCTTCTTCACATTCGGGAGTATATCATACTCACAATTAGGATCACACATACCCAAGCCGGAACATCCTATAAGATATGACCATTAATATGAGAAGCAAAGCATGGCTGGGCATCTTGATTAACCCAAGCAATAAGAGGGTCTTTTCTAGAGGGTATATAGGTAAGTGTAAGTGCCAGAAGTCTTCCAGAGGGACTTGATGGACCAGAGACACTAGGTTTGGAAAAAATAGTCTTGATAACATCATCTAAAACTCTTGTGATAGTTGGTGGCTGGAGTGGTAGTATGGACATCTGTTTGGGTACCATGGAAAAGCTATTCGTAATTGCTTATCAATTCCATGAGCATAACTGGGCAATTTCTTCTTTAGGAATTTAGCGTGGGATCTAGATGATATAAGTATCATCGCTCTATTAGAAACCGCAACAAGAGCATCTGTTGTCGAGTTTGGGAGGTGTAGATCGAAAGCATGATTCTCGGAGTCCGTAGATGATTTGGTGATTAAGGGTAGCCATAATGGCTTGTGAATCTTGTTCGGCTCCTATGATATGGATTTGGACTTGCAACCGCTTGGCGAGTTCGTCATAAAGACTGACATTATAATCAGGTTGTATGGTTAAGATGACACTACCATTGCTAAGAGTGGTGAGGAGTGCACCTATAAGAGCATCTAAATAGTTCTTGTAAGTGGAGTCTAAGAGAGCCACTTTAGCGTAATAGGACCTTTGCGTCCATGGAGAGTAAGAACTAATTGGATAGCACCAAAGTGAAGATGGGTACAACCCGAGATTTCCAAATATCAATAAGATCCGGAGAAATCTCAATGGTAGAATATCTGCTCTTTGGGAGATGCGGGAAGGGTGCATTGTTCAAGCTTGGTAGACTGGACAACCTCTTTAGCATGAGGTCTTCGGTTTCGATCGAGTTCGATAGAACTAGCAAAAGTGTTATTTATGTGATAAATAATATACGGACCGAGAAGAGGAAGATTAGTATTTCGATAGGAGGATCGGGATGATGAGTAACTTTTATGAGGTTTTTTACTTTATTGGCTAAGGTTCTTTTCATGGAAGGAGAAAGAGTTCGGGAATAAAAGGAGAAATTAGAGAAGTAAAAGGATCAAGTAGAGGATATGGATGCTTCACTTATGATTTGAAATATGCTTCCTATTCACCTCTAATTAAATTTGTTCAATTTAATTACAATAATCATATACAATGATTTCATAATTATAATTAAATCCTAAAAATAAAATTAGGATATTACAATATGGGGGACAATGTGGATCATGGGTATGCATGTGGAGTCTTAAAAAATAAGTAAAATTGAAAATATTTAGTAGTGAAATTTATTTAAATTGATCAATTTAGTGATCACTTAGCTTATTAGTCAAATAATCCGTCACGCTAAATACAAAATCTATTTAATTTTTTTGAAAGATTAAGGAAGCTAAATAAGTTACTTAATGATATCATATGTTATGTATCATTAGATTATATATCGTTTTATAAGTCGATAAATTACTTTAGAGAAGAAATAAAAATATAAATACTTCAAAATAATTTAATTAGCTTCATTAATCTTTTTTAAAAAAAAAAAAATCAGCTCTTATAATTTTTTATGCTCAAGCCGAAGATGGCGTAGCCCTTTTTGCGATGAGAAGCATGGGAATTGGTTTCCTCGCTTATCCTTTGATAGGCATGGAGAGCCTATCTCATTTGAACCGTCAAAATGTCTTGATTTAATCTTTTTTACTTAGTTATTTTTAAATGAAAAAATTATTTTTTAAAAAAATATTAATTAAGAGATTATCTTTATTTTAGATTCTCTACGATTAAAATATTTTTTAAAAAAAAAATAAATCGGAACGATTTAGGTAGGAAACCAGTTCCATCACAACGCGCCTCTTGTATCACGTATTTTCATTCTCCTTTTTTTCACCAACCCCAATGTTTTAGCTTTACATATTTGTCGTTTGGGCTTCGTAGATCCAAAACCCGATTTATCAAAGCAACTTCTTATTTCGCATTTGATTGATTATATTATATGGCAAGAACATAAAAGATTAATTAGATTGCCAATGATTAATAGCGTTATAGGTTTATTATTTTTTTAGGGTTAAGGTGCATTTTTGCCCTTAAAGTATATGCCAGAGCAATTTTGGCCCCGAAGTTTTCGGGCGTAGCAATGTTGCCCTCCGTTAAAAACCCTAACTGGCCAACGTTAGTTGACCGTTAGCGTTTTTAAGGAGGGGCAACATTGCTCCATTTTTAAACTTTAGGGGCAAAATTGCTACTTTTTTGGAGCAATGTTACCCGAAAGTTTAAAAACGGAGCAATGTTGCCCCTCCGTTAAAAACCCTAACGTTGACCGTTAGTTGACCGTTAGGGTTTTTAACGGAGAGGCAACATTGCTCCGTTTTTAAACTTCAGGGGCAACATTGTTACGCCGAAAACTTCAGGGGCAAAATTGCTCCTAGGCATATACTTTAAGGGCAAAAATGCACCTTAACCCTTTTTTAAACATTCATGAACACCCAAGGAGAAGCTAGCGCTTGTTCAATTGCAACACATATTGTAAAACATTACTTATAGAGAGCAAACAGTAAAAGCACAAGAACCGAGAGATAACTATATACTTAAAATAGAAAGGACATTCTTTTTGTGTGTGTACATATAAATCACAAAATTTTATTCCAACAACCACACACAAATCGTATATAAAAACAACTACACACACAAAACATCACTTAGTTACCGTAATAAAGAGAAGGGGCGAAAGAAATGGTACGAGGGGATTCAAACACGAACATGATTTCTCATCATCCTCTTCACTTTGCCGCTTTCAACACCGTGGTCATATATATTTCGTCCGCCACATCTTCTACTCGGCGAAACACAAAGATACCTCCAACTCTTCTTTAATAAGAGAGTCCCAATGGCGACCAAAAGCCAACACCAAACCCAATAGCTATCACAAAATAAAACCACACTTTTTCGTAATCCCTATCACCATCACCATCTCCGTGAGCCTTTACTTTCATGAGCCTGGTCACCCAAATCACCTCCATTACACTTATTTGCAAGTGGAAATCCACAAAGATGAGGGTTTCCAGCATAAATCCGTTGGTCGGCCAAAGTCAAAAATTGGTTTTCTGTTGGAATTGGTCCTGAAAGATTATTGTATGACATGTTTAAGTGGCTCGTCTTTGTCAAAAAAGGCATTGTCTCCGGAATTCTTCCGTAAAATTTATTACAAGAAATATCAAAAGATTCAAGCGATTTAATATCTCCTATTTTTCCGGAATCTCTCCTTTCAAATGATTGTGCGATGCATTTAAGCCAAGCAAATGAGTGAGCTGAGTCATACCTTTAGGAACAACTCCTACCAAATTGTTATCGTAAAGGTCCATGTTCACCACAAACTTCAATATTTTGATGTAATCAAGTTCTGTCCCCCTCACAACTTGCTTAACTTCCTCGGTGGCCCACTCATCAATGAAGTTTAATTTAAAATAATTGAAATCAAATGTGAATTTGGCTTCATTTGAGCTTTTGGATTTAATCATCCCACTAAGATTACCAATGCATTGAGGTATTGAACCCGTTAAGTTGTTCATTGCAAGGTCCAAAATCTGAAGTGATGTGAGTTGGCAAAGTTGTGGAGGAATCCTACCATTCAACTTGTTTTGTCGCAGTCTAAGAATTTGTAACATGGGAAAGGTGTCCCCACTCCATGGTGGAATACCTCCAACAAATTGATTCTCACCAACATCCATAATCAATAATTGATTTAAATTTATAAAATATGGAAGCTCCCCGTGAAGACTATTATTGTTCAAATGCAACCACAACAACGAGGAAAGGTTACCAAATGTGCTAGGAACACCACCTGATAATTTATTGGATGACAAGTTTATTACATCCCATCCTTTATTATCCTGCCAGCAATCTGGAATGTCTCCTGACAATCTATTCTTTGACAGATCAAGTCGAACCAAGGTGAAAATTTTACACAGTGAGCTTGGTATTGAACCAAATATGGAGTTATTCCCAAGAAATAAATATTGCAACCCAGGCATTATTACATCAATATTTGTAGGCAATGATCCACTGATCTTGTTGCCTAAGAGGTTCAATATGGTGAGCTGCTCAAATGACCATCCTTTAAAAATAGATATTGAGCCACTCAAACTATTTAAAGAAAGATCTAATTGAACTAGTCTCACAAGTTGCCCAAGGTTATTTGGAATGTCACCATGTAAATCATTGTTGGCAAGACCAAGGTATTCCAAATTTACAAGCTGACCCAAACTTTGTGGGATAGTGCCTGTGAGACTATTGTTTGAAAGGTCAAGTAAATGCAGGTTCACCAATTGTGAAAGACTCTTTGGAATAAACCCTTCCAATTGATTTCCGGCAAGACGCAAGAAAGTTAGATTCACGAGTTGTGCAAGGCTTTCAGGAATTGTTCCGTTCAAATTATTGCTCTCAAGATCAAGACTTGTCAACCTTGACAATTTTCCTAGAGAAGAGGGAATAGGGCCATAGGAAGTGCTTTTTGATATATGAAGCTCATGAAGATTTTCAAGTTCCCCCAACCAGCTCGGTAAATAGTCTTCAAATATATTATTGGTCAAGTCAAGTTGCTCAAGATCATACTTGACACATCCGGATTCAAAGCTTCCAAAAGCTTTTCCATGGAAGTTGTTGGTTGAGAAATCTAATATTTTTAAGCGGCACATGTTCTTTAGAATCAATGACAGAGAGGATTCTAAAGAAGTGAAATTATTACAGGAAAGCATCAGTTGGCGAAGGTTGGTTAGCTCACCTAACCAAGATGGAATCGAACTTGTAAGATTGTTGGAAGACAGGTCAAGGACTTCTATGGAAGACAAATTTTTGAGAGCGAGAGGAAGTGGACCTCGAAGTCCACTGTAAGCAACATTTAGTTCCTCAAGCTTGTGAAATTTACTGAACCACAATGGCAAAGAACTAAGATTGTTGAAAGAAAGGGAAAGGACTCTTATAGAAGTCGTGTTTTGGAAGACATCGAGACTGAGACTTTCAAGTGAATTGTCAGTAAGATCAAGCACTTGAATCTTTGAAACGTAGGTGAAATTAGGAGAGTAGCGAGGAGGAGGGATCAAGGAGTGAATTTCACACCCAGCTAAATTCAGATGTAATAAAGAAGGAAGCTTGTAAAATACCTGGAACACATGTGCTTTCCCAAGGCCAACAAAATGCATGTCAAGGCTTTGCAGTGAGTGAAGCCTAGAAACCCAGTTCATATCAGTGACTTGGAAGTCATTCATGCTAAGATCAAGATGTTGTAGGTTGGTGAAATTGCCAAGACTATACGGAATCTTGCCGCTAAAATTAGCATTAGAGAGAGATAGATATCTCAGCTGATTCATAGAAGCAAAGAAGAGAGGAATTGGAGATGCATGGAATTGGTTTCCACTCAAGTCCAAGTAACTCAAGTGTTCCAATTGCACAAGAGACTGATCAACGTGCAAAGCCTCGACAGATTGTTGGCTAGTGTCACAAAATTCAGTTGATGAGCTATAACATGGATTCCTCAAATCAAGCTTGAGAACATGGCCAGTAACAGTGTCACAAGTTAAAGCATTCCAATGGCAGCAATCACTACTGGAATTCCAAGAAGAAAGCCTCTTTGATGGATCAATGAGGGTTGCTTTGAACTTGAGAAGAGCTTGCCTCTCTTGTTCTAAGCATCTCACGCTTGAATTTCCACTCAAGCATAATCCCACTATTTCAGACAACAACAAGAGAACGGAAAAACGAACACCGAGAAAAGTATTCATGGTCTGCCTGTGTATTCAAGTGGCTTTTCTCTAAAACAAAGATAGCCAACAAATATATAATATTTGCAATCATATTTCACTTGTGGGTAATTTTTCAAAGTGAAAACTATGGTATTGTGAAAAATAATATTACCTTTGGTCTTAAATATAGAACATAATTTATAGTATAAATTACATTACAAACTATATCATATATTTAGAAGCGGAGTATGTTGAAGCTTTGGTCTGAACTAAAGTGTGAACTGATTTTTAGAGTAAACTGTCGTTTTACTCGCATTCATTAAGAAATTAAAAGCTATCACTTTCTTTATGTAATTGAATCTTAAATATTGATGGAGTTCGTAGCGATTTTTGATGGAGTACGAAATTAAAGCCGTGCGTTTTGGTTAGATTTAATTTTTATAAAGTGGACATCTAATTATTAGAATGACATGGGAAAGCACCATCGTTTCACTATTTTAAATGCATTGAATTCGTTTAATATGTCAGGCCTCAAATTAGCAAAAAAATGTCTAAAAAAGTCACATGTTAAAAAAGACCCAAGGGTCTTTTCCTGGTATTATTTCATAGACGTTAACAACTATATCGTAGAATATTAACAACTAAATCAGTACTCATTAACAACTAAATCAGTCACCGTTAACAACTTTATCAAGAGGTTAACAACTAACGTTTTATGAGATAATACAGTAAAAGCCTTGGGGCCTTTTTTGACAATTTTTTATTAATTTGGGCCCTAAGGTGAATTTTCCCTAAAATAAATTATGGTGATTCACTTCAGTTAACAATTGACTTGAATATGCGTAATATGTTCCATTTTCTAATTAAATTTTTATATTTCATGTTGAAAGACTACCAGTCAAGGCTTATTTATTTGTACCCACAAAATTTTGTTCAAAATATAAGTCATTTGTAGGGTAATAAATAAAGTTTTGTCAATTTTACCCCGATTGGTTTATATTACTATATGCAGAGATGTGTGAATGCAGTGAGATTAAAGGGATGTGAGAGAAAATGTGTTTCCTTTCATAAATAAGGATAAATTTGAAAAAAAAAAAAATTATCTATTTATTACTTTTCTTAGTTTGCAAAAATGATATACAAATTACTTACAAATAGGCATTCAGCGGTATTCCTTAATGATACAATAAAAGTTTAAGTCATTTATGTTTAAATTAACAGCAATGATTACTAGGAATATTTTTAAGATTTTTTATTTCAGTTTCTCAACTTCAGAGTTTAGAACATATTGGTTTTAATTTGATGAGTAATGCTTCGAGCTAAGACTCACATACATGCTACTTATGTGATATTTCAGATTATTTAGTTAATTATATTTTTATTATTATGTTTGATTTTATTATTTAATATTTAGTATATCTTAGGATTATATAGTGATCGATATTATAAGTTAGGGCCCGTTTGGATCAAAGAAAAGGTGAGAATGGAAATGAAAAGAATGGAATAGAATGGAAAATATTTTACCTCAATGCGTTTGGTTCGACCGGAAAAGAAAATAGGTTGATAGGAAAATTTTTGTTTGGTTGAAAGAAAATAAGATAGGAAAATGAGTGAAAAGACAATTTTGCCCTAAGATAAAAGTAAAAAAAAAATACCACATGGCGGGCCCCTCCATCATTTTCACACTTCGCCCCTTCCGTCGTGTGGTCAACACAAGAGAGCACTTGAGTGTGAATATTCACACTCAAGTGTGGAATTTTGCACACTCAAGTGTGCACCTCTAAAAAAAAAAAAAAAAAAAAAGACTACCGTTTTAAGCACGAGGCAATCGATGAAGCGAGTCCATTGAACCGCTCCGCTCCTTCACCTCGTCGACCTAGGTTAAGGGTGAAGAGATCACTTCCGTCGAACAAAGAAAACACCTTCGTCGAATTCTTGCTTCACCGCCTCCGACAATGGAGAGGAGGAGGAGGAGGGACCTACACCATCACACCACCGTCACTTCTCCTCCGTTCTCCCTCCATGGTTCTACCGGCGACCTTCATTCTATCTTCCCACACTACCATCATGGTAAAGAAGCGAGGTAGAAAAAGGGTAAGCGAGTCTTTTGATCCGCGAAAATGGGTTCCCACCAATTCTCCGCCGCCGGAAAATAGTTTACCAGGAAAATGCGAACCAAACACTTTCATCCGATGGAAAATGCTCATTTTCATTTTCCTTCCCCAATTTTCTTCCATCCAAACGGCCCTTAGAATTATATCGATATATTTTGATTTGATTTGATTAAATTAAATTCTAGGATTAGCTTTAGATTTACATGTATAAAAGTCTATTTATACTCTCTTTTATTCAAGAATTAATCAATAATCCTTCAAGTAGTATTTCTAAAACGCCTAAAATGAAGAACTAACAGTTTTGTATTTCTCATTTTTTAAGTCATTTAGCAAAACGTTAAACTCGAAAAACCTGTATTGAGACCTCTGGTTCTGTCAAAGTCAAATAATCATACAGAATAAGTATGTGCCACATGCATTTCATTTGAGATTGAAGATGACAGTTTCAAAATTTTTGACATTCCTGCCAAAAAAATATGTACTCTCTCAACCTTTTTCTAACACAAACAAACGAACGAAGAAAAGACAAGAAAGAGAAAAGAGGGGGAAATTAAAGCAAGTTGCTGAATAGTAAATGGATATGAAAAATCACATGTTATGATGGATGTCAGTTATGTTGCAAAAAAGAAAATTTCATGAAGAAAAAAGTGTCAGGTTTAATCTTTGAATTTGTCAAATAAACGCGTACAAGAAGGCAATAGGTAGTTTGAGAAGTCGAGGGAGATTAACTTTTCACTTTGATCTAGCTAGCTTTCTTTTTCTGAGACTTGATTTTTAAACAAATATTTCTTGTGTTTATACTGAGTTCTCAAAATTAAATAGCAGGTGCGAAAACGAAGAATCTCTTTGGACCAAAGAATGAGAAAGAAGACTCTCTTAGTCAATCTCAATATGGTCTCTCTCTCAGTCCCATGACATTTCCACAAACTCATAATTAGTCAGAGAGACCCACAAAAAATGTACCTATTTGTGGACTTGTTTGGCGTGTTCAAGTGTTCCTACAAACACAAAAGACTTCCATACAATAATTATATCACATTAATTGATGTAGGGGATCTTTAATTCCTGTCCGTGGAAATTTGGTTCTGGGGCTGCTATCATTAACCCTATGGTTTGATCACAGTTAGGAAAAAGTTGTACGTGTTTGTGGAAATGTGGGATCTCAAGTACGTCAATTAATAATTAATTCTAGAAGCTGATCAATGAGTAATTTGGGAAGTTTACATATGCAAGTTTATTCTGGGTATATGTAATATGATTTAAGTTAGATTTTTTTTTTTGGGGGGGGGGGGGGGGGGGGGGGGGGTATGTGCGTGGAGTCTTGTAAATGAGTGATAATGTTGAGTAAGTTATAAATATTAAATGGTAGTATCTTATACTATGGAACTTCATTAGCATGCTATTTAGTTCTACCTCATGCCTTCAATAATAATCATGATTTCATTATTAGAGGAAGAACGTTTGGTTGATCTTTGATGTGGTAATAAAGTTTATTATAATATTGAAAATTTGGTAATCTAGCTATTTTCATATTTCCCCCGATAAATACTTAATATCACTTCATTGCATATTTGAAAAGTCTAATTTACCTTTTAGTCTTTTTTATTGTTGTGTCATTCCACCCACCATTTGTCATTGTCTCGTCTTCCATCCCTGTCACCACCACCAATACCATTGTGCCACCAAACTTCTTAGTATAAAAAATAATTTTTATTTAGAGGTATTATAGACTTTTCGTTCTTTTTGTTGGATCAAATATAAAAAATAATTTTTTACACTCAAACTTCTTAATAACAAAAATATTGATGGTAATAAATATCGTGTTACATTACACTACACTGTTACCATCTTCGAGAATTTGGGAATTGAATTAAACGGCTCTTCCGGTTTTGAATTCATATTTTCTTAAAAATTTTATAAAAATACAAATGAAAATATACAGTAATGAAATTTATTTGAATTCAGTTTATAATAAATGTTTGATATGAATAAATATTTTTTGACTAAGCAATTTCTAAATGGGCTTCATAGAATTTATTAGGCTTGACCCACAAAAGTTATTGCACACAAAATTGCCTAGCCCACGCAATAGATGGCCTGGCCCGTTAATTTTCTTGTTTCTTGCTGCAGCACGTGAAAGTTTACGGCTTACGCTTCTGTTTCTCAAGAATCCATTAGCATCTTGTCGTTTACTAATTCTTTCCTTAGCCGAGCATCTTTTATTTCATGTTTCCCCGTAGATATAGGTAATAAATAAATTCGCCCTATCTAATATTAAGTATCATTTAAGAGAAAGGAAGATTTCATTCCGTCTTTGAATTATAGGCGAAAGTCCAACCCTTTTTCTAAAATTTTGATATTAAGAAAAAAAAAAAAAAAAAGAAGCAAACTTATGCTCTGTTTGGTATGCTGGGATTAGTTTTGATGGATATAGTGACGGATAGGAGGTTTACAGCCCGTTTGAATGTAGCTTTTAGAGAATGGTTTTTAGGATTTATGCAGTAAAAATGAGTTTTGGAGAACAATGACTTTTGGATAAAAATTATAGTGTTTGGATATTATTATCGAATAGCTTTTTCAGGTCAAATTTATAAAAAAAGGACATTGGCTTTTAGTATAATTGTATATAAAGGATAAGGTTGTATTTTAAATATCATAAACATTATATTTTATAATAAATACCAAAAATTACATAAATTTGTGTACAAAATTAAATGTATACCCCAAACTATTATTTTCAGTTTTTATTATAATAATATATTATTATTAAAATTTGTATATTTTTAATTATATGAAATTATAAATTACAATTTTGATTATGTAGAGTTTTAAAGAGTTAGTAATTGTTAGTAAATTGATTGTGGTGGATTGATTTTTAGCGTGTGTTTGAGCTCTTGGATTGGGAGCAATGTAATAATAATTTGTTTTGGCGAGAGGTAATCACTTTTCACTTGTTATGTGTATTGATATGTTGTTTGTGAGTATTTTGTGAAATAATTATGAATATTTTAATAGAAATTTCCTTGTGGAATCTTATGATTTGAATTGTGAAGTATATGCATATATTTATTTATGTATAAGAATGGGGGAATTGAGATATTATGACATGTATATGAGAATTATTTAAATAACATGATATGAAGGTGAAAATCTTGGAAAATTCTTGTTGAGCTATTTATTGTGATAATTATGGTAATGGTTGAATTAGGAATAAATGGAGTAATTTATTTTACCATGTAGTATAGCCTCCATTGGTGCACGATGGTTGGCTCTCTATCATCCCACTAGTTCAATGGGGGATTGCCTCTTTGTTTCACCGAGGCTTGCGACACCCCACTAGTTCAATGATGGGAAAAGACCCACGGTCTAGGATATATGATCCGAGGATTTTGGCCGGTCCTCATCATATGACCAAGTAAGCTTTTAAGTAGCCGTAATATGGATAGTAACTTAGCTTATGGGTCTAATCAAAGAAAAATAAGGCGATTCAGTTGGATTGATGGGAGACATCTTGAGAATCGTGTTAGGGAAACTGTGATACAGAATTTATAATACATAATTCATGATGTGAAATTTGTGATTGTGAATATTTGTGAATTATATTTTTATTACCTTGTTATATATATTGTTCCATTTGGCACCTCACGAGCACATATTAGTATTTGTAATGAGTTAGATTGATGGTTACCAACATTTTCAAGTGATAGTTTAAAGGTGTCCATCAAAGAATAGTTCGAAAGCTTAGGCTACTTCTATTGACAATAGTGCTTCCATCTTTTAGTATATGTTAAATAATTGTATATTGCCGCGTTAGGGCTTATTTTACATACTCGATTTATTTTAGATATTTTGATAAATGATGAAGTATTATTAAGTTATCGGTCAAACTATTATGTAGTTATTATATTAAGTAAAATGGAGGTTATTATAACTGATATTATTGAAAGTAAAGGCAAGGACTCTAACAGAAGTCATTTTTTAAATACATTAAGACTGCGACCTTCAAGTGAATTGCAAGTAAAATCAGTCTAATTCTAAGTATCCCACTCTTGAATTTCCACACAAGAGAAGTATTCATGAATTTGCATGTGCATTCACGTGGCTTTTCTTTGAGACACAGATAGCCAATTTATATAATTTTTGCAATGCTATTTCACTTGTGGGTAAATTTTTGGAGGTGAAAACTATCTTACCGTCAAAAATAATAACTGGAAGCTATGGTTTTGAAGTGTGGACTGGATCAGAGTAAACAGTCGTACGCTTTACTCGCATTCATTATTTAAAAGACATTACTTTCTTTACGGCAAGTGGATCGTCAAGAAAGAATGAATGCGAGTCTTTTTTTTTTTTTTTTTTTTCATAATTTTAGAAAAAGATTGGGTTCACCCATGATCCAAGTAAGCACGAAATCTCTTCTTCCTAGGTCATACCGATATTGGGCAAGGCAAACCGCGTCTATTACTCTCGACATTTACTTAGATACTTAAGAGTTAGGATATCTCCTCCAACGTTTTGACCAACTCTAGGATCAAACTTCCTCCCTTTTAGTAAGAGTGTCCAACCTTTTTGCCAGGCTTAAAATGCGAGTCTTCTAAACAGTCGTACTTTATTTTTGGGTAAGGTCAAGCGATTGGACTGAGTCTTCTCGCGAGCTGTTGCGATTGATGGATTCATGCCGTGAGTTGCTTAGATTTTCATAAAGTGAACACCTAATTAGAATGACGTTGGAAAGTTCCATCATTTTCACTATTTTAAATGCATTGAATTCGTTTAGAATAGTATTTTGTCTTTAATATAAAAGCTAGTTGATTAATTTAGAGAGATCGAAAAAACTAAATAGACCATTGAATTATAACATATGTGACATAATTTCCCTGAAATATTTATGTGTTCGTATCATTGCATTATAAATTTGTTTATAAATCAAGCAAATCAATTTGAAGAGAAACAATAAATATAAATACTCAATATAATTTATTTAAGGAGAAAACTTTCTTAATCTTTCTAAATTAATCAACTAGGTCTTATATTAAAAAGCGTTGATAGTATTGTACTCCCTCCAGTTAAGTAATATAAGTTACTTCTAAAAAAATGGTTTAGTCCAAAATATAAGTTACTTTAAAAGCAATTAATGTCAATTTTCAATTTTACCCATAGAGTTAATGTTTAAACATGGCTTATTGTATTTTCCTCTCCTTCAAAATCTCAATTAATATGGGTAAAGTTGGAAATTTCTTTGCATATAAGGAAAATTTAATTAGTTAATTATCATTTTTTGGTTCTCATGAATTAGTTAAAGTGACTTATATTACGGATCGTGAGGAAGTATAAAAAAGAATAATGACAAAATTATTATTGTGGACTAAAATTAGTTGAAGTGACAAATAATGTGGACTATATGAAGTTATTTTCTACTAAAATAAGTTGTGAATTACTACTTAAGTATAGTCAATACCTAACCTATTGTAAAAACAAACAAACTTCTATGAGATTTTGAAGGTGTTTTTCTGGAATTTTTCTTACTTTGTTCCATTTTCTAATTTGATTTTTATATTTCATGTTGAAAGACTATTCGTTAACAATGTAACAAAGTTTAAATCATTTATACTACAAGCATTTTAAAAAAAACTATAACTTATGTTTATAAACTTTAGAGCATATCGGTTTTACGGTTCGTCATATCTCATTCAAACAAAAATAAGTATTTCTAAAATGGAGAATATAATTAACAAAGTTTTGTTTTTGTTTTTATTTTTGAAGTCATTTAAAGGTCTTTCTCAAAACGCTAACTGAAATTACTTGTAATTTAATTGAAAATTAAGCTTGAAAAAGCTGTATTGAGACTTTTGGTTCCGTCAAATAAACGTCTAGAATAAGTACCACATGCACTCTTTTGAGCTAGGAGATGGCAGTTTCAAAGTTTGTGACAATCCTGCAAAAGTATTTCTTGCGTTCACATATATATACTCTCTCGTCCCAACCTTTTTTCTAAAGGAAACGAACGACAAAAGAATATATGAAAAATCACATATATAAGTAATTTATTATTAAATTAAAATTGAAATTTTCTAGCCTACTTTTATGGGCATTATAATGGCCGATAGAATGTAGTCTGTAATAGTGGAAGTGAGTTCATGGAGAAAATTTGTGGTTGAGTACTTTGTTGGTGGCAATATTTAAATACTTTTGGAAATATTTTTTAACCTAAAGACATACGGGAGAGGATTTCTTCATTATCACCTATCTCATTATCTCTCACAATCAAATCGTGGCCGTTAAAATCTTGATCCAAGGGTCCAGTGATTTTTAGAAAAACCGCATAGTTCTTTTTACCGCGCGCGTTTTTTTAAAAATCACTCAACCCTTGGATTAAGATTTCAACGGCCACAATTTGTCGATGATGAGGATGGGCGTAAAAGTGATTATGAGAGGATCCGGACCCAAAGACATACTTTGTCCATGGTGAGTCCTAACATCTAACTCAACTAAACTTTCATGATGTTTGAAAAAGGACCTTCGAAGTTGTCAAATGAACGTGTAAGAAGGAGTAAAAGTTTAGTCAAAAAGCATAAAAGCCCAGTACGGAGAAAGAAGTCCATTTTAACGTGTTTGAGAAGGCGTCATTTATAAATTGACTTTTCAGAGAAAAAAAAAAAAAAAAAAAAAAAAAAAAAAAAAGAGCCTATTCTCGCAAGGAATCACCTTCCCTGCTCGTCCTCCGGACGAGCGGGGAGGAGCTCGTCCATACGGACGAGCTCCGGCCGTCCGATCGGATCGGACGCCGAGATCCTTTTTTTTTATTTTTCGTTTTTATTTTTTTCTATATGAAAAAATCATTTTTTGAAAAAATGTTAGTTGAGAGATTATCTTTATTTTAGACCCTCTACCCATTAAAATTATTTTTTATAAAAAATAAGAAAGTAAAAAAAAAAATCAGATCGGACGGTTCGAGCTCGTCCGTACGGACAAGCTCTGTGCTCGTCCAAAGGACGAGCACAGTAAGTGGTTCCATTCTCGCAAAAGCCCGAATTTGAAGCTTCAAGAAGAAGCTTATGATAGAGAAAAAAAGGGGCCAGTCCTCGTTATGCTTGTTTGATTGTTGAATGTTCAAAAGAGTTCACTAGGGGAGAGAGAATAACGAAGGAAAGAGAAAAAAATATGAAAAGTAAAATTCAAGAAAATAAATAAATATAAAAGGAAACAAAAATAAATAAATAAATAAAAGAAAGGATTATATATATATATATATATATATATAAGTACTTGAATACTTTGTAAAGATGTCAGCATTATCACCTCCCAAAATTCATGCAACAATCAAGATTTAAAAATCATAACGAGCTTTTCAATTATTATCATTTAGATTTGAGGTATTTTTAATTTTTTAATAATAATTTAAATTTTTTAATCAAATTTAAATAGAAATTTTTATCTTCAATCATCACAATATATACAACTAATTTATATATACATATATACATATATATATATATTATTCAATAAGATTCATATTATTTTCAGTCATTTTTCATTTGAACTTACTTTTTAAAAAATAATTCAAACAAGAGCTCATTTGGAAGAAAAAAAAAAAAAAGTCCCTTCTATCACTTTGTCAATCAAAATATAAATTATATTTACAATATTTCTTTTATCCTATTTTACGTATATAAAAGTCATATTAAAAATTTTTTGCCGTTATTTCAAACCGACCCAACCCAAGTCCCAATGTAGGTAATTGGAGAAGGCGAGGGATACCGAGTTTTCACTTTGTTCTCACTAGATTTTTTTTTTTTTTTGGATACATCATGGTAGGGGAGGGGGCGGGGTTCGAACCCCGGACATGGGGAGGAGGCCGGTTAATACCGGCTCTAATGCTACCGCGCTACTAAGACGTTGGCATCTCACTAGCTTTTTTGACACTTCAATTATAATCAAATATTTCTTGTGTTTATACTAAGTTTTCAAAAACAATCTTGTCTCGTCTGTCCCATCCCATGACATTTCAACAAAGTAAATCGAGAGAGACCCACCAAAATGTATCTATTCGTGGACTTTCTTTCTTTCTTTTTTCCATCTTAGTTTCGTCCCGACTAATCTAGATCCGACTCGCGTCACGCACTTAACTATGGTGGGGGAGTATTACAGCAGGCTTTTTCTCGCATCTACAAGGCTTGAACTCAAGATTTTGCTTAACGACATAAGCCGCTTACCACTTATGTTAACCCTTGGTTGGTCTATTTTTGCACTTTGGTTGACTTTAATCTGAAGTGTCCAAGTGATCCAACAACAAGCCCAAAGAATTCCAAAATTAGTTTCCCTACTCATCCTTTGGAGCTTGTCCGTACGAACAAGCTCTTGACCGTTCGATCTTTTATTATTATTATTATTTTCTTATCTTTTTTATTTTTAGATGAAAAATCATTTTTTCAAAAAATGTTAGTTGAGAGATTATCTTTATTTTAAATCCTCAACCTATTAAAATCATTTTTTAAAAAAATAAAAAGTAAAAAAAAAAAAAAAAAAAAAAAAGATTTGGAACGTCCCGATCTAATCAACGAGCACAAGAATCGGGTCCAAAGACTGTAGTAGAATAATTTTCACAGTGATATATATATTGTAGGATGTTTAATTAATGCCAGTGCTACCATTAACCCTGTGGTTTGATCAAAGTTGGGGAAGATTTGTGTAGGAGATGATTTTGTGTTTGTGGAATTGTGGGATCTCAAAAATCCAAGGACTTATATCAATTGCATTGTGTCTAATGGTTAATTCTAGAACCTGACCGATGATTAATTTGAGAAGTTTATGGAAGTTCTAAAACAAAAATTATGCGTCGTCGGCCATGATTTGAATTTTTTTAGGGGATATTATAGATAATATTTCTTACTGTGAAACTTCATTTTGAATAAAAGTTTTTTCATATTTCCTTAAAAAATAATATATAAATAAAGATAAAATATTGAGCAACGAAATTTATTTGAATTCAATTAGTAATCATCATTTCTTGCTGCATGTCATTTCATTATTTATATTTTGAATTACTAGTTTGTATACTAGATTGCTTGCTTGGGGGGAATTCGAATTATATGCTTAGTTTATTCATGAACTTAAAAACTCATCCCAAAACGACATCGTTTTGCTACAAAACGTCTGGACCTGCTTTGGGGTCTCTTCCTCAGTGGCACAATCCTTGTTTAGGTGTTTTAGGGCCTTTATGTTTAGACGAGGCGGCGGCTTGCGTTTAGCGTTGTTGCTAGTTGTACATGTGGTGGCTTCAATCCTTGCACGTGTTGGTCTTCCTACCTCAAGCACTATGATTCGAACGAGGGGCGATCCAGCTCTAGATTCTAAAACCACATCCATTTCTTTGTTTTCAGTTTGTATTGTTAATTTGTTTTTTAAACATAAGTATCTTCTTATTAAAGGCACACTCCTATTTGAGGCATTATTAGGTATTAACTATAGATACTTCTTTCATTATAGATTCGAATCTTAATTTGACACATTGTGACGTAGATTCAACGTGTTGGTATTGTTAATTTATTTGTTTTCATGGTATTATTTTCTGTTGTTTTGTTTCTATTGGACCTCTTGTTGTTTCGCATGCTATCTTGTAAAGAGGCATTCTTTTCTAGCTAGGGTATCATTTTACCTCTCTCTTTGTTCTTATGTGTGTACCTGTATAACTCTTCACATAAATTCCTTAATTTATAAGGATATAACTTTTAATAAAGACATCTCTTCACTTCAAAATATTCCAACAAATTATGTTTGTCCAAAATCCTAGTAGATACCACCATTGTTGTTTCTAGTGTACTGAGTAGGTAGAAATTGAATATAAAGTAGACAGAATAGCAAAACAAGAATCTGTATTATTGAAATAGGATATACAGAGAGCATACAATAAGTCTGTATAATATAGAAAAGCCTTTAAACGAACTCAAAAGACTGCCGATATGGTAATGGAAAAATGCAAAAATCCGGGCCCAACTTTCGTTGTGTCCTTAAAACAATTTTGCTCCCTCAATCCGGATGTCGAAGGTTTTCGAGCAATTGTCTCCCAGGATAGAGCAGATTGTTCATCTCTAGAAAGATGGCTGTACATGTCGAAGCCCAAGCGAATCCAACGAGACTACTTTCGGAACGCATTTAATGTATATGCAATATGCGAGAGAGAGTGTATGTAGAAAAAACGTAATCTAACTCGTGACTAGGCGCCCTATTTATAGGTTCTAAAAAACACGATCGATGGACTCGTCGTCTGGCTGCTGAACCGGGTGCGTTGTGCAAAAGACGCACAGAACGTAACGGAACGAACAGAGGCGACCCGCGTCTCTTGCTGGCGAACCGGGTGTGTCGTCGACGAACGTACACACCGTAACGAAGCGAACGATCCGAACGGTTGGAAAACTCGGAGAGGCACAACGGAATTATTTAAACGTTCGGAAATTCAAAAAATTATTTAATAAAAAATTATTTTTTAATCCAAAAATTAATTTTTATTTCACACACGCGAGTGGTGGACCAAGGGTCACCTAAGTCCTCACCCCTCCACAAAGTTGGTTGGCCCAAGGGCCCAATTAGTAAGAGCCAAGTTGGGGCTTATATACCCTCCAACTTCTCTCCAACTAAGCAATGTAGGACTATTCTTTCACACACACATTCCTTCTTACTTTTTCCTCTTCTTTTCCATCCACCTTCTTATTCATAACCCATGGGATTTTATCCTAAAATTCCAATAATGCCCCACATGGATAAGAAGTTAGTCCATCATGACCAAATGCAAATGATCATGTATACAAAGTATAGTTCCTCTACGAGAAACAACTGCATCGAGAAAGGTAGAGGTTACCTTTGAACCTTCTCTAGTAAAAACCTATCGGATATAATGGTCAACCGGTGGACGCTACTGCCTTGAACCGTCGACCTTTTAGTGTATAACAAGACAATAGGAGTTACACGGTTGCTCCTCTAGCATCGTTGGTTCTCATGATGTGTCCATTTTGGCCCCGGACACCGCCGGGTTCGTGAGTGTTCTAGAGAATCGGCCGTTTTAAATTCTCATAGAAGCGGCCCGCACTTCACACTCACATAGGTGATTCCTTGTGATGTAAGTCATCATACATCATCTGAACACATCAGATTAAGAAACCATTAAAAGCTTAAGAGCTTACCCTTATATATATGCATTGTCTTGTCTAGGAATGAGTATGAGTTAAAAACTCCACAGTGTTAACAGTCGATTAAGACTTAGTTGTCTCTTTGAACCTAGTTCGTGGGATCCCCACTCTACTAGGTAGAGTTACCGCGATAATAAACAATGTATCGGCCTTAAACAAATTCCTTTGGACAATTTTCTAACTAACTTTCTAGGAATCCCTTTAGTCAATGGATCCGCTATATTCTCTTTTGATTTCACATAATCAATTGAGATGATTCCATTCGAAAGTAGTTGTCTAACGGTATCATGTCTACGACGTATATGTCTAGACTTGCCGTTGTACATGACATTCTTGGCTCTACCAATAGCTGCTTGACTATCACAAGATATACACACCGCCGGCGGCTTTGGCCAACTAGGAATGTCTTCAAGAAAATTACGAAGCCACTCGGCTTCCTCACCAGCCTTTATCTAATGCAATGAATTCTGCTTCCACGTTGATCTTGCAATTCAAGTCTCGCTTAGATGACTTCCAAGACACAAAGCACCCCCACCAAGGGTGAATAGATATCCACTTGTGGATCTTGTGTCATTAGAGCTGGTGATTCAATTTGCATCACAATACCCTTCTAGTACTGCAAGGTACTTCTCATAATGCAAAGCAAAGTTTTGAGTTTGCTTTAAGTAACCCAAAACTCTTATCATAGCTTTCCAACGAAACTCATTTGGATTACTTGTAAAGCGACTCAACATGCTTACCGCATAGGTAATATCGTGTCTAGTGCGTTCATAACATACATAAGGTTGCCTAACACTTGAGCATATTCCTTTTGTTTAACAGCTTCGCCAGTATTTTTTAACATTCGAAGACTCGTTTCTATAAGAGTCGACACGGGAGCTATGTTTAAACTCTTGAATTTCTCCGAATTTTAGAAACATAGTGTGTTTGCGATAAAGCTAACCCATCGAAGTTCTATGGATTTTAACTCCTAGAATGACATCTCGCTAGACCTATATCTTTCATGTCAAACTTACCGGGTAAGCAATCGCTTAGTAGCTTTAATCATTTGATTATTACTACCCGTTATCAACATGTCATCTACATAAAAACGAGACTATGGCAAATCCGTTTTCAGTATTTTGAACGTAGACACACTTGTCACATTCATTAATACTAAAGCCATTTGATAACATAACTTCATCGAATTTCGCATGCCATTGTTTGGGGCTTGTTTAAGTCCATAAAGGGACTTTATTAAACGACAAACTTTTCGTTCTTGTCCCGAGACAACAAATCCCTCAAAGTTGTTCTAAATAAATTTCTTCCTCTAATTCACCATTCAAGAAATTTGTCTTTACATCCATTTGATGTAACTCCAATCCATTCAATCTTTAACGCGATTAACATCCGAATGGATGTAATTCTTGTAACAGGTGAATAGGTATCAAAGTAGTCTAGGCCTTCACGTTGTCTGTAGCCTTTTACTACCAGCCTAGCTTTGTACTTATCGATAGTGCCATCTGCTTTCATCTTCTTTTTGAAGACCCACTTAGTTCCTAGAGGTTTATTTCCAGGAGGAAGGTCAACCAATTTCCAAGTGTGGTTTGTCATAATGGATTCAACTTAACTATTGATAGCCTCTTCCCGAATGGTGCTTCGGAGAACCCATAGCCTCTCCATAAGTTTGAGGCTCATTTTCCAACAAATAAGTTAGAAAATTATGCCTAAAAGATGTTGAAGTCCTTCGCCTAGTACTCCGTCTAGGTTCCTCCTCTCCAAGATTATCACTAGTCTCGTATCCCGAGATATCACCGTGTTGTTGTTATCATTATTTTTATTGTACGGAAATGCTTTTTCAAAGAACCTAGCATTCCTTGACTCAATAACCGTGTTCACATAGATATCGATACATCGGACTTATAAACTAGGAAAGATATGCACTACTATTATGAGCATAGCCAATAAACACACAATCTACCGTCTTAGGTCCGATTCTTAACCGTTTAGGTTTGGGAATCTCAACCTTTGCCAAACACCCCCACATTTTCAAATGATTTTAGGAAGGTTTCTTTCCTTTCCATATTTCGTATGGTATGTTTTTTATCATTTTATGAGGCACTCGTTGATTAGAAAGTTCCGTCGAATGGCTTCTCTCTCAGTCACCTATTTTCAAAAATAAGCGACTCGATTCTCTCTCAGTCGCCTATTTTCAAAAATCGGCGACCGGATTCTCTCTCAGTCGCTGTTTTTGAAAATAGGCGACTTGATTCCCTCTCAAGTCGCCTATTTTTTAATAATATATTTAAAAAAACCCATGTATTTGTCAAAAAATAGGCGACCTTATAAGGGATCGTCGCCTATTTTCAAAAATAAGCGACTCGAGAGAGAATCGTCGCCTATTTTTGAATTATATATTAAAAAAAACCCATGTATTTCGAAAATAGGCGACCTTATTATTTGTCAGTCGCCTATTTTTGAATAAAATCGGGGCCATTTTTTCATTATATTAAAAAAAACCCCATGTGTTTTTATAATTGGCGACTGAAATATTTATCGTGTCGTTAATTTTCCCATTAAACATAACATGGCTTGCAAACAAAAAATTCTCCCATATTTTCCTCTGGTGCCAATTTTTTGGCAGATTTTAGGCGTCTTGAAATATTATTAGGTCGCCAAAAATGATTTTTATTTCAAGAAAAAGTAATTACCATGGCGCCAAACAAAAAATTCTCATATTTCTTATGGCGGTAAGCAATTAAAGCGTCCGAAAAAATTTAGGTTGTCAAAAATTTATTTTAGAAGTCCTAAACAATAATTCGGGACGTTGAAGTCTCATTTTCCTTGTATATAATTACAAGATTGCCATTGGCCTCATTTTTTACTACCTATTTCTTATTTAGGACGTATTTGAGGGTAGTATTATCAAATTTTTGTAGTAGTGCTAACTACTAAAATGATCTTATAAGATAAATATATATCTCCAAAAACCCAAATATTCTTCAACTCTTTTCTTTTCTCCTCTCCTCCCTTCCCCTTCCCACTTCTCTCTTGATCTCGCCTCACACCGCCACCCTAACACTTATATATATAGAAGGAGAGGGAGTTGGGCACAATCAAGAGTCCTCCCCAAATGTCAACATTATTGGGCAGCCGCGTGCGTGCCCAATTCAATTGACATATATATATATATATATATATGTGTGTGTGTGTTTTTTTTTTTTTTTTTTTTGTCTTCCTCCTCACGCTTGACCACTTAGCTTTTTCTTTAGATGGGTAAAATTATCACAAAAGACCCAATTTTATTTTGGGAAAATCTCATTTAAATACCATTTGAATTTACAAAACCCTCAAATGTCTATTGAATTTGTTAAAGGACTTAAAGGTACCAAGGACCATATGAGGATTTACAAATTCGGGTAAATTTACCTTTTTACCCTTAGTTTTAAATAAATTAAAAAATAAAAATGACCTTCACCGGAGGCCACCGTGGCCGTCCACCGGAGGACCGGGCTCGCCGGACGCCCGCAACCGCAGTTGATTGGCGCCGCTACCGACGGCTGGAAATTCAGTGATGGTTTTTTTTTTTTTTTTTTTTTTGAGGGGGTGGGGTTTTTTAAAAAAAAAAAATCATTGAAACCCCCACTTTTATGGGGCCAAGTGGCACAACCACCGGGCCACTTGGTTCCTTTAATATATATATACATTAACAAATATATATATATATATATATATATTCTTCTTAATATTTTTTCCATCAACAAACACTCTTTTAAATCTCATTACTTGAACTTATAAATGTCATTGAAGAATTGGTAATTTCCATTGAAAGATTTGTTATAATTGCTTTTTTTTTTTTTTCATCAAAGTGAGTTATCTCAAATCTTTCAATGGCATTTACAAATCTTTCAATGACATTTAAAAAAATTTCAATGGCATTTACGAGTTGTTTTTTGAGGTTTACCATTTTTGTGTCTCGAGGGAAGAACAAATAAAAGTGGATTATTACAAATTTTTCAATAGCATTTACAAATTTTTCAATGGCAATTACAAGTTGTTTCTTTAGGTTTACAATTTTTCTCTCGAGGGAACAACAAATTAAAGTGGATTATTACAAATCTTTCAATGACATTTACAAATTTTTCAATGGCAAGTTACAAGTTGTTTTTTGAGGTTTATCATTTTTGTCTTTGAGGGAACAACAAATGAAAGTGGATTATTACAAATCGTTCAATAGTGTTTACAAATCTTTCAATGGCATTTAAAAAATTTTCAATGGCACTTACGAGTTGTTTTTTGAGGTTTACCATTTTTGTCTCCGAGGGAACAACAAATGAAAGTGGATTATTACAAATCTTTCAATAGCATTTACAAATTTTTAATGGCGATTTTGAGTTGTTTTTTGAGGTTTACCATTTTTGTCTCGAGGGAACAACAAATGAAAGTGGATTATTACAAATCTTTCAATGGCATTTACAAATTTTTAATGGCGAGTTACAAGTTATTTTTTGAGGTTTACCATTTTTGTCTCTTAGGGAACAACAAATGAAAGTAGATTATTACAAATCTTTCAATGGCATTTACAAGTTCAAGAATGATACTTACAAAAGTGTTTGTTGGTGGAAAAAATATTAAGAAGAATATATATATTTGTTAATGCATATATATATATCAAAGGAACCAAGTGGCCCAGTGGTTGGGCCACTTGGCCCCATAAAGGTGGGGGTTCAAACCCCACCTCCTCATTTTCAATGAATCTTAAAAAAAATAAAAAATAAAAACCACCCCACCTCCAAGAAAAAAAAAACCCATCGCCGGATTTCAGTAGGTGGTTGCTGGCCGTCCGCCGTCGGTCCTCGCGGCGGCCGCAAAGTGGCCCTCAAACGAGGGTCATTTTTTTAAAAAAAATTTATTTAAAACTAAGAGTAAATTCACCCGAATTTGTAAATACTCATATGGTCTTTGGTACCTTTAAGTCCTTTAACAAATTCAACAGACATTTGAGGGTTTTGCAAATTCAAATGGGATTTTCCATTTTATTTTTTATTTATTCATTATTTTATTTTATTTTTTCTAGATTTTTTTCTTCTCTCACAATTACAATTTAATTATAATAATCATATATAATTATTTCATAATTACAATTAAATCCTAAAAATAAAATTAGGATATTACAATATGGGGGACAAAGTGGATCATGGGTACGCACGTGGAGTCTTTAAAAAAATATGAAAGTAAAATGAAAATGTTTAGTAGTGAAATTTATTTGAATTGATCAATTTAGTAATCACTTAGCTTATTAGTCAAATAGCCGCTAAATACAAAATCTATTTAATTTTTTTTTTTTTTTGAAAGATTAAGGGAGCTAAATAAGTTACTTAATGATATCATATGTTTGTATTATTAGATTATATATCAGTTTATAAGTCAGATAAATTACTTTAGAGAAGAAATAAAAATATAAATACTTCAAAATAATTTAATTAGCTTCCTTAATCATTAAAAAAAAATCAATTAGCTCTTATAATTTTTAATCCTCAAACCAAAGATGGCGTAGCCCTTTATGCGAAGAGAAGTTTGCAGTTGCATGCAATCACACAGTGCTGCCGAACTAGTTTCCCAGCCTATCCTTTGATAGGCAAAGGGAGCCTATTCCATTTAGACTGTCCAGATATTCAGATTTAATTTTTTATATGGAAATTTTTTTTAAAAAAAAATTATTTTTAAAAAAATATTAGTTAAAAGATTATCTTTATTTTATATTCTCTACCCATTAAAATAATTTTTTAAAAAAATAAACGTAAAAAAATTAAATCGGGAAGCTTTAGACAAGGAAACCGGTTCCATCCCCACGCACAGTTTAGACAATGTTTTTTTTTTTTTGATATTGTATCACGTATTTTGATTCTCCGTTTTTTAACTGACCCCAATGTTTTAGCTTTGCATATTTGTCGTTTGGGCTTCAGAGTTCCGAAACCTGATTTATCAGCAACTCGCAATTGATTGATCATATTATATGGCAAGAACATAAAAGATTAATTAGATTGCCAACAAAATAGCGTTATAGGGTTATTATTTTTTTAACATTCATGAACACCCAAGGAGAAGCTAGCAGTTATGTTCAATTGCAATACATATGGTAAAACAGAAAGGACATTCTTTTTGTATGTGTACATATAAATCACAAAATTTTATTCCAACAACCACACACAAATCGTATATAAAAACAACTACACAAATAAAACATCACTTAGTTACTTGTAATAAAGAGAAGGGGCGAAAGAAATGGTACGAGGGGATTCAAAAACGAACATGATTTCTCATCATCCTCTTCAGCTTTGCTGCTTTCAACACCATGGTCACATATATTTCATCTGCCATGTCATCTACTCGGCGAAACACAAGATACCTCCAACTCTTCTTTAATAAGAGAGTCCCAATGGCGACCAAAAGCCAACACCAAACCCAATAGCTATCACAAAATAAAACCATACTTTTTCGAATCCCTATCATCACCACCATCTCCGAGCCTTCACTTTCATGAGCATGGTCACGCAAATCACCTCCAAGACACTTATTTGCAAGTGGAAATCCACAAAGATGAGGGTTTCAAAGATAAATCCGTTGGTCACCAAAGTCAAAAATTGGTTTTCGTTGGAATTGGTCTGAAAGATTATTGTATGATATGTTTAAATGGCTCAATGCTTTGTTAAAGAAGACATTGTCTCGGAATTCTTCGAGAAAAATTATTATAAGAGATATCAAAAGATTCAAGTGATTTCATATCTCCTATTCTTTCGGAATCTCTCCTTTCAAATGATTGTGCGATGATTTAAGCCAAAGCGGTTGAGTGAGCGAGTCACACCTTTAGGAACAAATCCTACCAGATTGTTATCGAAAGGTCCATGTTCACCACAAACTTCAATATTTTGATGTAATCAAGTTCTCGTCCCCTTCACAACTTGCTTAACATCCTCGGTGGCCCACTCATCAATGAAGTTTGTTTTAAAAAAATTGAAATCAAATTTTAACTTGGCTTCATTTGAGCTGTTGGATTTAATCATCCCACTAAGATCACCAATGCAATGAGGAGGTATTGAACCCATTAACTTGTTACTTGCAAGGTCCAAAATCTGAAGTGATTTGAGTTGACAAAGTTGTGGAGGAATGCTACCATTCAACTTGTTTTGTCGAAGTCTAAGAATTTGTAACATGGGAAAAGCATCCCCATTCCATGGTGGTATACTTCCAACAAATTGATTCTCGCCAACATCCATAACCACCAATTGCTTTAAATTCAACAAATAGAGTGGAAGCTCCCCATGAAGACTATTATTGTTCAAATGCAACCACAACAACGAGGAAAGGTTACCAAATGTGCTAGGAATACCACTCGATAATTTGTTGGATGACAAGTTTATTACATCCCATCCATGATTATCCTGCCAAGCAACTGGAATTTCTCCGAAAATTTGTTCTTTTGAGATCAAGTCGAACCAAGGTGAAAATTTTACACAATGAGCTTGGTATTGAACCAAATATGGAGTTATTCCCAAGAAGTAAATATTGCAACCCAGGCATTATTACATCAATATTTGTAGGCAATGATCCACCGATCTTGTTGCCAAAGAGGTCCAATATTTCGAGCTGCTCAAATGACCATCCTTTAAAAATAGATATTGAGCTTCTTAAACTATTTAAAGAAAGATCTAATTGACGTAGTCTCACAAGTTGCCCAAAATTATTTGGAATGTCACCATGTAAATCATTGTTGGCAAGACCAAGGTATTCCAAATTGTTGGGTTAATGTGCTCTTTGGTCACTTAAGCCCAATAAGGCTTAATTGAGACTACAACCCAAGAACTCTAAGGCCCATGTGGATTAGGGTTAGGCCTTGGGTGTAGTAGCATATAAACTAACTTTCGCCGCTTGAAAAGATACGGCCGCACAAATAGTTAGGAGGCTCTCATCGAAACAAAAACCTAGAGGCGACGTTCATCATCGAACGGTTGCCCACACAACCATCTCATCCCCCTCGAGAGATAGTCTGGAAGATCAATCATAGATCGCACGAGGACTGTTCGTATACGAGGACTGTTCGTAGACAAGGTTTGCTCGTGGAGAATCTTTCAGATAGCTCTTCAATATCCAGGTAAGCAAAACGATGAAAGGTTTAATCTTTTCCTACATCGCGTGGTACGATACGCTTCCGCGTTTCTGATCAGCATCCTACAATTGGCATCAGAGCCAATAGCGATGAGGAAAAGAACCTAGTTTTGAAATTTCATGTGATTATCTTCGAAAATAATTTTTGAAAGGATGGCATCTGTTTCTATATTTGTTATTTGAATCATAGTAGTTATCGTTTATAAATCATATGAATACTTTAATCCATGGTTAGACTCTCTCGTGTAATTCTTGATTTGTAACAAGGAGGCTAATCCCATATGATTAGGTTTCCTCCTTGCTGTTTTTATGATTTCCTTTCAAATTTCTATGTATTTTTCGAATTCCTCGTAAAAAGTTGGAGATCAAGAAACGCAAGAATATGAGCAAACAACACCGTACGACACTTTTCGTGGACTTCGGATCTCGGATTTGGGCAAACCATATATGGATGGAAAGAGGACGGAAAGACGAAGAATTTGGCGGTCGGAACACCGAAAAGGGCCAACCACGCGCCACCACGCGCCTCCACAAGTGGGCGCGTGGCCTTCACGCGCCGGCAAACGGACGGCGCGTGAGGGCGCGTGGGCCACCCTTTTGGGGTGTTTCCGGAGGCCGTTTGATCGTCTCTCCATGCCGGTGCTTCCCCGGAGTTTCGTGGCGAGATGACTTCGGGCCGCTTGCGTGGCGAGGCGAAGGCTAGGGTTCCTCTTTTGTGTCCTAGGGTTTCTAGCCAAGGATTGGGTTTTTGGGCTTTTGGGCTCATAGATACCCCGAAGGGGCTTCGATAAATCCTATGGGCGGGACAAAAGAGAAATTCCAAAGTTGTAAATTTTTTTTTTAAATTTTTAAATTTTTTTTTTTTTGGGAAAACCATGGATTAAAGATATTTGCTTTCTTAATTTAATGCTTTTATTAAATTGTATGAATTATATGTACGATTAACGTGATTTTGAAATAACATGCCATATAGAATAGGAAGATGCCATATTGTTGCATAATCGCATGTCATAAATGCATGATAACTATTATGTTTTTCAATCGACTAGTGTGATAGTTATTATGAGAGATTATTTGGGTTATCCAGATAAATAATCTAACAAATTTTCCAAGAAATTGTATTTTTGAGAATATCTTGTGGGTTATTTAAAATGATCATGTGAAGCTCATTCTAAATCATGACTGGATTTTAAAGTACCTAATGATTTCAATTAAGATGTTGATCTCACAGAATACTCTAAAATGAACAAATTCTTGGAAATTAAAAATTCTAAACTTAAAATATTGAATGGGTGAAGGTTTTAAATTAAGCTTTTAATTTTAAAACCTACGGGCCCCATTGTGGGTTTATTAGTGAAATGGTTGTCATTTGAACCCCCATCGGATAAGGATGATCGGATTTCGCTAGATTAAACCCTAATATTTTCAAAATTTTAGTAAAGTTTTGTACGGCCCATCGTCGGCAACACTTGGATACTAAAGATAATTTTGAAAGTAAACAATGGTTAATTACATTCAACTTTGGTAAAATTGTTAACCCTCCCATCGAGGCTCGCAATGGAACCGAAGGCCCAAATTAACAATATTAGTTTTACAAGAATCTTGCCCATCGTAAGCCTTGTAAAGATAACTAATGGATTGTTAAACAATAAATGAATAGTAGTTATTAGAATCTACTAGCGCTATATCTGTTTGTTGTTAATTATAGTTTGTAATTAGTGTGCTTTTTCCTTAATTTCAGAAAAATGTCTTCATTCAATCCTTTAGCTACAATCTTGAGCCAAAAACCTATGGATGGTACAAACTACAAACAATGGAGAACCAATTTAGATATTGTTCTTCAATATGAAAAGCTCAACTTTGTTCTCACTACCCCTATGCCAGCGGGGCCTGCTGCAGATGCGTCTGATGCAGTTCGGACTCGTTTTCAGCAGGAGAAGGAAAAATGGGAGAAGGCGAATGTGTCATTCGCTACTACATTTTGGCCATCTCGCCGGTCACCTTCAGAGCAAATGAACATAATTCGAGTGGAGCAACAATGCTCCGAGACTCTTGATGCCATGTTTGCTACACCTAGCAGTTCGCTAGGCAAAATGCGCTGAATTCACCACCAAGACAAATATGTCCGGAGGAAGTGTCTTGGGATCATTGTCTAACAATGATAGCAAACTTCAAGAAGGTTGATGACCATGGTATCAAGTTTGAACAAGAAGTAAAAGTTGACCTTCTCTTACAATCACTACCTGAATACTTCAACCAATTCAAGATGAATTATAATATGAACAAAATGAATCTTGACCTCACTCAACTAATGCACGAGCTTGAGAGTCGAGCAGACTCTAGTCAAGCAAGGAAGTGCATTGTTTGTTAGTGAAAGTTCTGTGAAACCTAAGGGGAAACCCAAGGGAAAGAACAAGAACAAGAAAAAGAAGAAATCAGGTACTCAGTTGCCAAAACAGTTGCAATGAAGCGCCAAAAGGCAAGTGCTTCAAGTGCGGACAAAAGGGGCATTGGAAGAAAGATTGCCCACAAATGAAAAAACCAGGTATGGGTAATTTAAATGTGATTGAGGCTTGTTTAGTGGAGAATCACGATGACAAATGGATCGTTGATTCAGGAGCCACTAACCATGTTTGCTACTCTTTGCGTGGTTCAAACAAAGCTTGCCAAAGTGAGTAAAGGACAACGAGATTTGAAGCTTGGAACAGGCAGCTTTTTGTGTCCGCACTAGCGAGCTGGGACAAGTTGTTTTATCTTTTAATAATTATAGAACTTTGGTTTTAGAAGACCTGTTTATTTATTCCAGATTTTAAGAGGAATTTAATTTCGTTAGTTGTTTAGATAAACATGGTTTGACATTCAGTTTGAATCCTCGGTTTCAATAAGAAGTTCATCTTCTTTTATTTGTTCGGTGTAAAGTTTAATGGCCTTTATTTCCTTAGTCCTATTCCCCGTGAAGTTAATCATGTTGAATTAAAAAAGGTTGAGCATATCAATTCGTCAAAGAAAAGAAAAGTTTCCAATGAAACTTATCTTTGGCATTTGAGATTGGGTCATATTAACTCTAACAGGATCCAAGGTTTGGTCAAAAGTGGGATTTTAAAATCCCGAACTTTGAGCCGATACCGTGTGTGAATCCTGTTTAGAGGGTAAAATTCCCAAGAGATCTTTCAAGGCCAAAGGAAAACGTGCCACACTTCATTTGGAATTGGTACATACCGATGTATGTGGACCAATAAATGTCCATGCCAGAGGCGGGTATCGTATTTCATCACATTTTCGATGATTACTCTAGATTTGGACATGTGTACCGATGCGTCACAAGTCCGAAGCTTTTGGAAAATTCCAAGAGTTCAAGGTGAGGCGAGAAAAGCATCTAGGTGTTCAAATCAAGACTCTTCGATCCGATCGAGGGGGTGAATACCTATCTCGGAGAGTTCAGGTCTTGCGACCAAGGAGGGGATAGTTTCGCAATTATCTTCTCCAGGGACACCCTCAAAGAGAATGGAGTTGCTAAAAGGAGAAATAGAACCCTTTTAGAAATGACAAGATCTATGCTCGATTATTCATCACTTTCCGATTCATTCGGGATATGCCTTAGAAACAGCTATGTATCTATTGAACTTAACTCCGTCCAAGTCGGTTTCAAAGACACCAATAGAATTGTGGAAAGGGTGTAAGCCCACCATGAATCATATTCGAATTTGGGGTGCTTCAAGCACATGTCTTGAAACAGAAACCGACAAGATGGACTCGCATCTTGAAGTATGCATGTTTGTAGGCTATCCTAAAGGAACCGAGAGGTTGGTTGTTTTATAGTCCAAGAGAAAAGAAGGTCATAGTGAGCACTCACGCGACTTTCTTAGAGGAGGACTATATGACAAACTATAAGCCAAGAAGTAAGGTTATTCTTGATGAGCTAGTCTCGATCAAGTTTCACCTCAACCTCAAGGGGTTCCAGCTTTTGTTCTGTGGTTGTTCAAAGAGGGGAAAATGTATCCGAACATACACGGGAACCGCAGACAGAACTGAAGTTCAGCATGATGTTCAACTAAATGAAGAACAAAATCATGAATTAGTTGATCCACTTAATGAGGGTCCTCATCTAGAAGTTGTCAACCCACAAAATGTGGACCCCGTAGATGCACGACATCAAGTGCGACAAAGTCGTAGTGGGAGAATGATTCGTAAACCCGCAAGATATCTCTTGTTAGGTGAGTCAAATCGGGATGACATCATCACGAAGATGGTGATCCCACGAGTTATGACGAAGCACTAGGAGATGTTGATGCTCAGGAATGGCTCGAGGCTATGAATCGTGAAATGGATTCTATGTATTCCAACTCAGTTTGGTCTCTTGTAGATGTGCCTAAAGGGGTAAGACCCATTGGGTGTAAGTGGATTTACAAGAGAAAGAGAAGATCGGACGGGAAGGTTGAAACCTTCAAAGCTAGATTGGTGGCGAAAGGGTACTCCCAAAGAGAAGGAGTGGATTATGATGAAACCTTTTCGCCGGTTGCCATGCTCAAGTCTATTCGGATTCTCTTAGTCATTGGTGACCAATCTTGATTATGAGTTTTGGCAGATGGATGTCAAAACCTTTTCTAAATGGAAATTTGGAAGAGGAAATCTATATGCAAAGCAACCAAAAGGATTTACTGACCAAAGGGCAAGAAGAAATGGTATGCAAGTTGCAGAGGTCCATTTATGGACTTAAGCAAGCATCCAGATCATGGAACATCAGATTTGATCAAGCCATTGAGTCTTATGGCTTTGAGAAAAGCCTTGATGAGCCGTGTGTGTATAAAAGGATCCAAGGTAATGCGGTATCTTTTTTGGTACTTTATGTGGATGACATACTCCTTATCGGAAATGATACAGAGGTATTGTTGGGCATAAAAACCATTTGAGCAAACATTTTGATATGAAGGACCGGGGGAAGCCAATTATGTTCTTGGTATTAAACTCTTGCGAGACCGGAAGAACGGGGTTTTGGCAACATTGACAAAATACTTGCCAGGTTTAGCATGGAGAATTCAAAGAGGGGAATTATACCCTTCAGGCATGGGATTCATCTCTCTGAGAAGCAATCTCCTCAAACTCCTGAGCAGAGAGAACGCATGAGTAGGATACCTTATGCTTCAGAGTAGATAGTCTCATGTATGCTATGCTATGTACGGACCAGATATCCGCTATGCAAGTGGGAGTAGTAAGCCGGTACCAATCGGACCACGGAGAGCAACACTGGGTAGCGGTTAAACATATACTCAAGTACCTACGGAGAACGAGAGATTATATGTTGGTCTACTCAAGTGGGAGTCTTGAAACCATTGGTTATACGGACTCAGATTTCCAAGGAGATATTGACTCAAGAAAATCCACCTCGGGATATGTGTACACCCTTAATGGCGGTGCCATTTGTTGGAGAAGTGTAAAACAAACATGTGTGGCTGACTCTGCCACAGAGGCCGAGTATGTAGCTGCTTCTGAGGCTGCAAAGGAAGCTGCATGGTTAAAGAAGTTCCTAACGAACCTTCGGTGATACCGTGTGTAAATTGTCCTATCACACTCTTTGTGACAACAGGTGGGGCGGTAGCGCTTGATCCAAGGAACCAAGGTGTCATAAGAGAGAAGCACATAGAGAGGAAATACCACTTGATCCGAGAAATAATTAAAAGAGGAGATACGGTGGTAGCAAAGATAGCATCGACGAGAATCTCGCTGACCCTTTTACTAAGAGTTTGCCCGAGCATGTGTTCGAAAGGCATGTTTCATCTATGGGTCTTAGGAGGATTCCGATTTGCTATAGCTTTAGGCGTTGTTATTTTACTTTGTTATTTTGTGCTTTTAAGCATGACATTATGACATTGCATTTCTTTTCGAATGTTAATAAATGGAGTATTCTTTTTCATTTATTTTGCACACTATTTACAAACTCTAAGGTCCGGATCAATTGTGGAGTATCTCCGGATCAATTGTGGAGTATATGATCATATGAATACTTTCATAGAGGACATGGTCATAGGTTCTCACAATTGATGAAATGATTCATGACTATTAAATTAAGTTGGGCACTTTATTTAGCCGCAATGTTTTATGAAATGGTTTTGTCCGAATCATTATAAAACATTGGTGTGAGTTAATGCTCATACTTGAATGGATCAAGGAGAGATTTGATTAAGCTTGTTCTTTCTGTCATAAGGAATCAAATCTCCAGATAACTATAGTTATGTAGTTGCTCTTAATCCTGAGTTTATTTTAAACAGGTAGTCGAATAGTTTTCATTCTTTGATTTACCAACGGGTGAGGTTTGATCTATATGACGGCCAACAACTCGGTATTTTGGGATTGAGACTATTTGGTTATCGGTGTTTATGAGATAAACAACATGGAATTTATAGGAAATGTCCCCTTGATATGTTTCGGTACTTGGATATTGAAGACACGCCGGTGCATGTAATCCATTAGAGAAACTGTCAAAGTCAAGGAATAAATAATTGATTGGGTTACGTAAAACTAGTCAATCAAATTATAGACATTCTATAAAGGGGCATATTCTTGTTATAAGTGTCATTATTCTTGGAGATCACGTTCGGGCTTTTAGTGGAGTAGCACCGAACTAGATAATCTTCGTAGATTATCATGAGCCTTGATGAATGACAAATGGTGGGTCCCCAGTGCTAGCTTGAGACAAGGGATGGGGTATGTTATCGATGATGATGGCTTATGGGCTATATGGTCTTGGGTTTACGAACTCAAGTTAGTATCTTAAAGAGCAAGTGGGAGATTGTTGGGTTAATGTGCTCTTTGGTCACTTAAGCCCAATAAGGCTTAATTGAGACTACAACCCAAGAACTCTAAGGCCCATGTGGATTAGGGTTAGGCCTTGGGTGTAGTAGCATATAAACTAACTTTCGTCGCTTGAAAAGATACGGCCGCACAAATAGTTAGGAGGCTCTCATCGAAACAAAAACCTAGAGGCGACGTTCATCATCGAACGGTTGCCCACACAACCATCTCATCCCCCTCGAGAGATAGTCCGGAAGATCAATCATAGATCGCACGAGGACCTGTTCGTATACGAGGATTTGTTCGTAGACAAGGTTTGCTCGTGGAGAATCTTTCGATAGCTCTTCAATATCCAGGTAAGCAAAACGATGAAAGGTTTAATCTTTTCCTACATCGCGTGGTACGATACGCTTCCGCGTTTCGATCGATTTCCTACACAAATTTACGAGCCGACCCAAACTTCGTGGAATGGTGCCTGTGAGATGATTGTTTGAAAGGTCAAGTAAATACAGGTTCACCAATTGTGAAAGACTGTTTGGAATAAACCCTTCCAATTGATTTCCGGCAAGACGCAAGAAAGTTAGATTCACGAGGTGTGCAAGGCTTTCAGGAATTGTTGCGTCCAAATGATTGTCAACCATATCAAGTCTTGTCAACTTTGACAATTTTCCTAGCGAAGAGGGGATGGGACCATAGAATGTGCTTTTTGATATATGAAGCTCATGTAGATTTTCAAGTTCCCCCAACCAACTTGGTAAGGAGTCTTCAAATGTATTAGAGCTCAAGTCAAGTTGTTCAAGATCATACTTAACACATCCAGATTCAAAGCTTCCAAATGCTTTTCCATGAAAGTTGTTGGTTGAGAAATCTAAACTTGTTAAGCGGCACATGTTCTTTAGGATCAAAGATAGAGAGGATTCTAAAGAAGTGAAATTATTAAAGGAAAGCATCACTCGGCGAAGATTGGTTAGCTCACCAAACCAAGATGGAATAGAACCTGTAAGATTGTTGGAAGAAAGGTCAAGGACTCTTATGGAGGATAAATTTTTGAGAGCAAGAGGAAGTGGACCTCGAAGCCCATTGTCATCAAGATTTAGTTCCTCAAGCTTGTGAAATTTACTGAACCACAATGGCAAAGAACTAAGATTGTTGAAAGAAAGGGAAAAACTCTTATAGACGTCATGTTTTGGAAGACATCAAGACTGCGACTTTCAAGCGAATTGTAAGTAAGATCAAGCACATGAATCTTTGAAAGGTAGGTCAAATTAGGAGAGTAGTGTAGAGGAGGGATCAAGGAGTGAATTTCACACTCAGCTAAATTCAAATGTGATAAAGAAGGAAGCTTGTAAAATACCTGGAACACATCACGTGCTCTCCCGAGGCCAACACCACGCATGTCAAGTCTTTGCAGTGAGTGAAGCCTAGAAACCCAGTTCATGTCAGTGACTTGGAAGTCATTGAAGCTAAGATCAAGATGTTGTAGGTTGGTGAAATTACCAAGACTATACGGAATCTTGCCGCTAAAATTAGCTTTAGAGAGAGATAGATATCTCAGCTGATTCATAAAAGAAGCAGAGAAGTGAGGAATTGGAGAAGCATGGAATTGGTTTCCACTCAAGTCCAAGTAACTCAAGTGTTCCAATTGCTCAAGAGATTGATCAAGGTGCAAAGCCTCAACAGATTGTTGGCTATAGTCACAAATCGATGAGCTATAACATGGATTCCTCAAATCAAGCTTGAAAACATGGCCAGTAACAGTGTCACAGGCTACAGCATTCCAATGGCAGCAATCACTACTGGAATTCCAAGAAGAAAGTCTCTTTGATGGATCAATGAGGGTTGCTTTGAACTTGAGAAGAGCTTGTCTCTCTTGTTCTAAGCATCCCATGCTTGAATTTCCACTCAAGCATAATCCCACAATTTCAAACAACAAAAAGAGAACAGAAAAACGAACACCGAGAGAAGTATTCATGGTCCACCTGTGTATTCAAGTGGCTTTTCTCTAAAACAAAGATAGCCAAAAAATATATAATATTTGCAATCATATTTCACTGGGTAATTTTTCAAGGTGAAAAACTATCGTTTTGTGAAAAATAATATTCCCTTTTGTTCTAAATATAGGACATAGTTTATAGTATAAATTACACTATAAATTATATCATATATTTAGAGCAAGGATATGTTGAAGCTTTGATCTGAACTAAAGTGTGAACTGATTATTAGAGTAAAACTGTCGTCTTACTCGCATTCATTAAGAAATTAAAAGCCATCACTTTCTTTACGTAAGTGAATCTTAAATATTGATGGAGTTCGTAAAGACTTCTGATGAAGTACGAAATTAAAGCCGTGCGTTTTTGTTAGATTTAATTTTTATAAAGTGAAAATCTAATTATTAGGATGACGTGGGAAAGCACCATTTATGGTTGTCGAACTCACGAGTCAACTCTTGACTTGCCGAGTTTAATGAGTTTATATTTGAAGCTAATGAAATCTAGTTAATTCACTTATAAAATTATTCTATACATAAAATCAGTCAAATTCGGTTTTAACTCAGTCAAACTCGGTGAACTCGCCGATTCAAAACCGAGTTGAGCAATTCAGAAATATGGGTAGTAGAAGTAAGAGATCTGGACAGTAACAGACTAAAAATCTTCAAAAAAAATAAAAATAAAAACCAAAGCTAGTATAAAGTTAAAGAAAAATACATAATTTATACAACTTGCCCTATTTAGACCTTGTGCCACCGCCCCATCGAATGTCTTTCTCAAGTTTGCTTTTGTTTTTCGTTCTTCTTTGTTGTTCTTTGCTTGTTCTTGCTGGTTTTTGAGGAGGTAAAAGAAGATGAATAATAAGAAGAGAGAACGGAGGAAGAAGAAAGAGAGAAAACCTAGCCAAAACAATTGAAAGTTGGGTGCATATTTGGTACCCATTCTTATGTGCCCAATTATGTGCTCATACCTCTATTTGAGGTATGAACTTTTTTTCTAATTTTTTTATATATTGTATTTATTTAGATTTAAATTATATGCTTCTTTTTGAAAAAATTTGCACCCAAGATCTCTAATTAATTAGTTTCCATGATCTTGGTGTTATAGATAAATGTAAGATTGGAAACTAATTAATTTGAGATACTGGATGTAAAAAAAATTTCAGAAAACAACATATAATTTAAATCTAAATAAATATAATATATAAAATAATTAAAAAAAATATACTCATACTTCTAATAAAAATATGAATACATAATTGGATACAGGCGCCAAATGTTAACTCTTGAAAGTTGTTTTAAAATATGACAGATTTTTGTTTCTCACGAGGTGCCTTTGTTTCTCGTGATACGTGAGGAGTGTGATGCATTCCTTGAGTCCTTCACTGCCTTCACGTGACTCTAGTGCCTAGTCTGTAAACGCCCTTTTGTTATTAAAATTTGTTCTTGGTTTGTGCGCAGGATTTGACTTGTGAGGTTGAAGTATCTTATTCTTAAGGGTCTTGTGAAGCACAGCACCACACAGTGGAGACGCTGCAGTTCTGCTGCACATTTATGAGTAATATTTGTCCTTTCCTTTCGCTTTTCTTGCTTTTAATTGATGGTATTTCGTTATTATTGGTTCTAATTATAAGAGTTAGTTGATTTTTTTGGAGATATTAAAGAAGCTATTTAAATTACTTTAGAATATTTTTATTTTTATTTTTTTAAACTAATTAGTTTAACCAATAAACTAATATATAATCTAAGGATATACAACATATAAAATGATTAAGTAACTTATTTAGCTTCCTTAATCTCTCCAAAAAAGTCAACTACCTCTTATAATTAGGACTGAGAGGTAGAGGTAGAGGTAGTATATGGTTTTTGTGAAGATGAATGGGTAGGGAGCTTGTTGAAGATAGCACGTGAATTTTTTTTCTTTTTACCAATCAGATATTAGAATTTTGTTTTATTAGTATATTGTGTGATCTTTATAATAGTATTTTATTTATTAAATATAATTCTAAGTTTAACAAATTATGTTTTGAGAACTGAAAATCAAGGTGAAGGTTTTTCTTTTTAATCTTGAAATATTGATGTCTTCTTTGGTTGGTTTTTTTAAAAAAAAATTGAGAATTTTTTTTTACTGTTTGATAATTAGGTAGTATATTAAATTGAAAATATCTTCAAGCGCAACAGAAAATACTAGGAAAAAAGTTATTGCTGCACATTTGATTATCTTTGTTGAATTTATAATTATTTTTATTTAATTATGTTTAATAACTTTATATTAGTATATGAATTTCATATAAATTTTTATGTTAAGTATGATAAATTATGAATGTTAATGAATTTTATTTCAGTTATTTAGATTTAAAATATATTTAAATCAAATTGTTGTCATTTTTAGTAATTTAATTGTTTTAATATATAATTTTAATTGTTATTTATCAATATAGGTAAACTCTTACGAGTTTACGTCCCTCTCACAAGTTTAATTAAACTCACGATTTTAACAATATTGGCACCATCATTTCGCTATTTTAAATGCATTCAATTCGTTTAGTATGGTGAAATAATAAAATAAATGATGGCGATTGACTTCAGTTAACAATTGACTTGAATTTGCGTAATATGTTTCATTTTCTAATTAGAGTTTTATATTTCATGTTGAAAGACTACCACTCAAGGATTATTTATAAGTTATTTGTACCTACAAAATTTTGTTCAAAATATAATAAATCAGATTTTGTCAATCTTACCCCCGTTGATTTATATTACTATATGCAAAGAGGTGTAAATGCACTGAGATTAAAGGAATATGAAAGAAAATGTGTTTCCGTTCATAAATAAGGATAAATTTGGAAAATAATTAATTATTTATTACTTTCCTTAGTTTGCAAAAATGATATACAAATTAATTACAAATAGGCATTCAGCGGTATTCCTTAATGATGCAATAAAAGTTTAAGTCATTTATGTTTTAATTAACAGCAATGATTACTGGCAATATAATATTTTTAAGATTTTTTATTTCAGTTTCTAAACATCAGAGTTTAGAACATATTGGTTTTAATTTGTTGAGTAATGCTTCGAGCGAGACTCACGTACATGCTACTTATGTAATATTTCAGATTATTTAGTTAATTATATTTTTATTATTAGATTTGATTTTATTATTTAATATTTATTATATCTTAGGATTATATAGTGATCCATATTATAACTTAGAATTATATCTTATATATTTTTATTTGATTTGATTAAATTAGATTCTAGAATTAGCTAGGTTTACATATATAAAAACCTATTTGTATTCTCTTTTATTCAAGAATTAGTCAATAATCCTTCAAGTATTATTTCTAAAACGCCTAAAATGAAGAATTAACAGTTTTGCATTTCTCATTTTTGAAGTCATTTAGCAAAACGTTACACTTCAAAAACCTGTATTGAGACCTTTGATTCTGTCAATGTCAAATAAACCTACAGAATAAGTATGTGCCACATGCATTTCATTTGAGCTTGAAGACGACAGTTTCAAAAATTTTGACATTCCTGCCAATATATATATATATATATATATATATTCTCACGGTACTCTCTCATCCCAACCTTTTTCTAACACGAACGAACGAAGAAAAGACAGGAAAGAGAAAAGAGGGGGAAAATTAAACTAAGTTGCTGAATGGTAAATGGATATGAGAAATCACATGTTATGATGGACGTCAATTATGTTGCAAAAAATAAAATTTCATGAAGAAAAAAGCGTCAGGTTTGATCTTTGAATTTGTCAACTAAACGCGTACAGGAAGGCAATGTAGGTTAGGGAGATTAACTTTTCACTTTGATCTAGCTAGCTTTCTTTTTCTGAGACTTGATTTCTAACCAAATATTTCTTGTGCTTATACTGAGTTCTCAAAATTAAATAGAAAGTGCGAAAATAAAGAATCTCTTTGGACCAAAGAATGAGAAAGAAGACTCTCTTAGTCAATCTTAATATGGTCTCTCTATCAATCCCATACAGTGACGGATCTTGGGATAAATATTTGAAGTGGTCAAATCTTTATCCCAAGATCGTAATAATCGGTATGACCAGGTAAATACAGGGGAGTGACAAATCTAATTTAAGTTGTGAAGCAACAAAGATATCTATTACTATCATTTTTCACCGACAACAAGCAAAATCAAAGAATAAAAGCAAAGAAGGCAATAAAGAAAGAAACAAGAAAATAACTGGAAATAGAAAATTAAACAGATATATTATTAATAGTAGAAAATATGAATCTAATTAAATTTCAAATAGAAAATTAATAATATATCTAAAGAAAAATAACCAACATGATGATAACCAAAATCTATATTAGATGAACAGCCGACGCATACATTTATTTCTCTGCAATAAAATGCAAGAATCTTCAAAAGAGCACTATGCAAATAAACTCTAATCAGGTCACCAAGTCAAGCTGTTAATTTTATTAAGGCCACTTCTGGATACTTCTGCAAAATTCAGAGACAAATTCCCCCACTTTTCCCAACATATTCCCGACAGTCTAGGTGGCCAAACCTGACCACGTCTGCCTGAAAAAAAAGGGGGAATATTACTTTTGTGGGTCCCTAGTTCAAGTGTTCCGACAGTGCGAAAAGAAAGAATCTCTTTGGACCAAAGAACGAGAAAGAAGACTCTCTTAGTCAATCTCAATATGGTCTCTCTATCAGTCCCATGACATTTCAATAGACTAATGAATCAGAGGGACCCACATGTACCTACTTGTTTGGCGTGTTCAAGTGTTCCAACAAACACAAAAGGCTTCCATACAATAATTATATCACATTAATTGATGTAGGGGATCTTTAATTACTGTCCGTGGAAATTTGGTTCTGGGGATGCGACCGTTAACCCTAAAGTTTGGTCACAGTTAGAGAAAAGTTGTACCACTCCTGGTGTTATTTATGTTCCGCCAACTCAAATCTCACATACAAGAAAAGTTAGTTGACACAATGATTATGGGGTAAATTTTCAACTTTTGCTCATTTATGATTGACTTCTTTGACCGTTTTCTTCTCTCTCTATCTTTGTGGGTGCAATTAATATAGGTAAAATTGTCATAATCTCATTTATTTCCTAAACTGGACTTATAAATAGACCAAATTTTTTGATCAAACTGACTTATAAATGGACCAGAAAGTGGTACGTGTTTGAGGAAATGTGGGATCTCAAAAAGCCAAGTACGTCAATTAATAATTAATCCTAGAAGCTGATCAATGATTTATTTAGGAAGTTTATATACGCAAGTTTTTTTTTGGGTATATGTAATATGATTTAAGTTAGATGTGGGGTGATGTGGATCATGTTCGTGGAGTCTTGTAAATGATCGAGTGATAATGTTGAGTAAGTTACATATATTAAACAGTAGTATCTTAGACTATGGAACTTCATTAGCATGCTATTTAGTTCAACCTCATACCTTCAACAATAATTATGATTGCATTTAAAGGAAGAACGTTTGGTTGATCTTTGATTTGGTAATAGAGTTTACTATGTTATTGATGATTACTGAAAATTTGGTAATCTCTTTTCATATTTCCCCTGATAAATACTTATTACAGACTTTTTGCTATGGACTCGTCTATAGGGTTCAAATATAATGAGGTCCAATAGGACTTTATGGCAGAAGCTCTCCTTAATCAGATAAAACGCTAATTACTCTATAATCTCATCTTTTACCACGGTCAGTACAGGTAGTGAAGCAGGCATGCACAGATAGTGGAGCAGGCACTCAACCTGGAGACATGCACAAGACAAAGGCCAAAACCTTAGAAGTAATCCCTATAAATAGGAGATTAACCTCACAGTGAACACTCTCAATTCATCATCTTTTACTATTCGGTTTCACTGTGCACACACCCCACTCTCTATTGGCTAAACGTCATAATCTTGTAGCACAATATATTTTGTTAGGCTACACGATTTTGTTTTGTTAGGTTGGTTAGCTGACCTAACACAATATAAGAGCTGGCTACACGATTTTTCAAGATCAGTCAAACAAAATGTTTTGTTAGGTTGGTTAGCTGACCTAACCAAGATGGAACAGAACTTGTAAGATCGTTGGAAGAAAGGTCAAGGACTCTAATGGAAGACAAATTTTGGCGAGCAAGTGGTAGCAGGCCTGTAAGATTGTTGGAAGAAAGGTCAAGGACTCTAATGGAAGACAAAATTTTTTTTGGTCAAATGGAAGACAAATTTTGGAGAGCAAGTGGAAGCAGACCTAGAAGTCTATTGAAAGCAACATCTATTTTCTCTCTCCTTCAAATTCTCAATTAATATAGGTAAAGTTGGAAATTTCTTTGCATATAAGGAAAATTTAATTAGTTAATTATCATTTTTTGGTTCTCATAAATTAGTTGAAGTAACTTATATTATGGAGAAAAAGAATAATGACAAAATTATTATTGTGGACTAAAATTAGTTGAAGTGACAAATAATGTGGACTATATATATGAAGTTATTTTCTACTAAAATATGTTGTGAATTACTAATTAAGTATAGTCAATATCTAAGCTATTGTTAAAAAAAAAAAAAAAAAAAAAAAACTGATTTGAGATTTTGATATTTTGAAGGTGTTTTTCTGAAATTTTTCTTACATTGTTCCATTTTCTAATTTGATTTTTATATTTCATGTTGAAAGACTATTCGTTAAATTATAAGTTATGTTTATAAACTTTAGAGCATATCGGTTTTACGGTTCGTCATATCTCATTCAAACGAAAATAAGTATTTCTAAAATGGAGAATACAATTAACAAATCTTCTTTTCTTTTGAAGTCATTTAAAGGTATTTCTCAAAACGCTAACTGAAATTACTTGTAATTTAATTGAAAATTAAGCTTGAAAAAGCCGTATTGAGACTTTTGGTTCCGTCAAATAAACGTCTACAATAAGTACCACGTGCACTCATTTGAGCTAGGAGATGGCATTTTCAAAGTTCGTGATGACAATCCTGCAAAAATATTTCTTGCGTTCATATATATATATATATACTCTCTCGTCCCAACCTTTTTCTAAAGGAAACGAACGACAAAAGAAAATAGCTAGAGAGAGAGAAAAAAAAAAAGAAAACATAAAGCTAAACTAACTTGCTCAATAGTAAAAGAATATATGAAAATCACATATATAAGTTAATTTATTATTAAATTAAAATTAAAATTTCCTAGCCCTACTTTTATGGGAAAATTAAAATTTCCTAGCCCTACTTTTATGGGCATTATAATGGCCGACAGAATGTAGTTTGTAATAGTGGAAGTGAGTTCATGGAGAAAATCTGTTGTTGAGTACTTTGTTGGTGGTAATATGTAAATACTTTTGGAAATATTTCTTAATCTAAAGACATACTTTGTCCGTGGTGAGTCCCGACATCTAACTCAAATAAACTTTCATGATGTTTGAAAAAAGGAGTATCAAACTTGATCTTTGAAGCTGTCAAATGAACGTGTAGAAGAGATAATCAGCGTGTTTGCAAAGGCATTGTGAAGGAGTAAAAGTTTGGTCAAAGAGCATAAAAGCCCAATAAAGAGAAAGAAATCCATTTTAGGGCCCGTTTGGTTGAAAGAATTGGTGAGGAGGAAAGAACTTAAGATGAGGGAAAGAAATGGAAAGGAAGATTGTGAGAGGAACTTAAAAAGAAAAACTGTTTGATAAACATCGGAATGGAACCGAAGTTGAGGAAAATAAAACGTTTGGTATGAAGAATTTGTGGTTGGTTAAATGGGAAGTTGAGGCAAAATGCCCAAATTGCCCCTAAAAATAAAAAAACGTTGGGAAAAAAATTGGAATAAAAATTGGTTTTTTCCCATCGGAAGAAAACGAACCCTAAAACCAAATCGCACCGTCGTTCGATGGAAATTGCAATGCGACGTCGACAGGAAATAAACAAAGAACGAGCATAACGACGAATTGATGTTGGAAGACGACAAGCAAGGAGCGTATTAGAGGGGAAACCACCGTAGTATGAAATATGTTCGGGAATGAAGATTACAAGATGTATGAGGAAGTAAATCGTGGAACATTACCCGGATGCGGAATTGATAAACAAACCTATATAAATGGTGATAATAAGCGTGTGGCAAACCGTTGGTAGTATTGAGTCGCTTAAATAAAATCCACTATGTGGGTAAGAAAAAACAGAGTTGTCAACTAAAAATGAGGAACTAGAGTGAATTGCTTGTTGTATGCCTAATGAAGGTCAGTACAAGTGCAGAAATCTGTTGCACCATAGAGTGAAAGCAATATAAATTGTTCAATTTGGCCTTTTCAAATGCTTTGTATAACAATGAACACAAACTTCCAATAATTGCCGATGTAAAAAATAAAAAAGTTGTTAAACATGAGAACAAGAGAGGTTTACAATTTGATCAGCCAATTTACAAGATGTTGTTATGCAAAATGAAGTTGTGTTTCGAATAGGCCAACACTCGATAAATGCAGGAATTAAAATAAATGCAGATATCACAGAGCAAATGCATATGAACTGAAACCTTTGCCACACAAGGTGGACTCAGAACAGGTATGATGAACAACCAAAAAATGTGGTGTAAAACATATAAGAATAGGCAAAGCCTGAGCACTAACTTAACCAAGGCCATTAACTGGAGTGAAGCGTGTAAAACTTTGCACGGAGTAAAAAATTGCAACTTACATCCAAGAAACTGTGCAAGTTAATTGGAAGTTTAAACGTCCGTCCAAGTTAATAACTAGTGAGGTGAAAACTGTGCATATCAGTATGACGGTTTTAGAAAAGGTCACCATAATTTTCAAACTTTCTACAAATTTCCAATTTGGCCTTCTCAAATGTTGTAGAATAATGAAGACAAATCACACGGTGATAAAATGCAGCTACCATCCACTAAACCAACATGTAGCGAGACTAACCATATGCCAGTTCAAATCAATGTAGAAAATGCATTGAAGTGCAACGAAGGTTAAATGACATAATACGAGACATAATAGCTGCCAAAATAGCCCCCAACTAATCAGTGAACCACAGTGATAGAATTCAACAAACAAAATTAAACGAGATGTGGAAGTTCGAACTAAACATGGAAGTTCGAACTCTACACATATTGTCAACCACTACACAAAACAGTCGTCAGGAGTATTGAGTTATAAAGTTGGGCTACCAAGTCCCCGAATCGTACAAAAAACATGTAAACATAATAAATAAACTAAAATATGCCTAATTCTTCTTCTTCCTCTTTGTTGGGGACTTCTTAGTAGTGGCCCGACTTGGCAATGAAGTGCGTGAACTAGGGAGGTTGACCGGGAAGAAAATGGGGGTTGCGGGCCTTGCGGATGGAGGAGGAGTAGGTGGTCCGGTGAGAAGATGTGTGGCAAATTGTGAGCTACCAAGCCCCTTCGAAAGTGGAAGCGGTATGAACCGCAAGGGAACGGCCTCTAATATTGTTGTCTATGGGGCAGGAGTTGGGTTGACAGGTTCAGGGAGAGGCACAATGGACAGTAGGGTTATGGGGTCCACTTCCTTAACAGACTGTGCAGGGGACATTGCGGGGCCTTGCTGGTTACCAGGTGTTGTGTCTTCATTGAAATTGAGACCACCAAGATCCTCCCCTTCCATTTTTTCGTAAAGAATGGGACCTTCACCAACGGGCCATTTGTTCTTCACCCGTGGGACCTTCAACATTCTCACCACCAGCACAAAGTTCCTCAGATATTTTTTCATGTGTGGGAGCTTCTTTCAGATTATCACCACCACCATGCCCTTCATCACTTCCCTTTGTACTTGTGGGACTTTCAGTGACATGCTCACCATCATGAGTTGCGTCCTCCATTTCATGTTGATGTGTCTCCCATTCAGTCCCAGTGGCACCACCACCACCTTCATCCTCCACCTTTTCTTCATTTGTCTCCCCTTGACCCTCACCACCCTCACCACTGTCACCATCACCCTCTTTGTGCAGATTTTTGTCATTTGTATCCCCCTCACTGTCATCACTGTCACCACCACCATCACCCTCTTCCTCCACCCTTTTGTCATCTCTCTCCCCTTCACTGTCATCACCCTCATCACTATCACCATCACCCCCACCCTCTTCCTCCACCCTTTTGTCATCTCTCTCCCCTTCACCGTCATCATCACTATCACCATCACCTCACCCTCTTGCTCCAGATTTTTGTTCTTGTCTTCTCATCGTCACCACCCTCACTCTCTTCCTCCACCCTTGTTTCACTCTCATCACTCTTATCACCCCGACCACCATCACTCTCTTGTCACTACCATCCATATTAATGTTTCCCCCTCGTTCTTCACCTCGAGGAGTCCTCATTGACATCATCATGTTCAACATTGCCATGTGCGAGGCTTTGTTGAAGGACCAGCCCAGTTACCCTGACTTGCCTTGAAAGAAGAAAATTCCCTGAACTTTGTGCCATATAGGTGAATAAACTCTTAAAGTCCCTTGAACTCAAGCGCCATCTGTGACAAACGTGAGTCCAATCTTCCTACATGGGCTTCAATTAGTGTGTGCAACTCAGATTTCATTAAACCAAGTTTCTCATCCAGAACTTGCACAAACAGAGCTCCCGGCTCCCTCCCTACATCTTCACTACCATGTTCAGGTCCACATTGGGCAGAAGATGGTGCACGTGGCTCACACTTGAATTGATTACCACTATCCTCCTCAGAGTCTGACTTGGTGGATGAAATTTTGGCAGTCAATGGAATTTGCATACGATGCAATGCCTCATCATCAAATTGTGGACTCTAAATTGGATCCTCACCCTCATTGAGATACCATAGCTTGTTCTTCTGTAAAATGAGAGACACAAGTAAGGGGTAAGGTAGTTCAGTGTTCTTTTGTGAAAGTGCAGCTGCTTTGAGCATCGTATCCACTATTCTCTTGCCCATATTAAATGGCTTCTTCTTTATCAAGCAAGTGACTATTTGTTTGTCCTCAATGCTTAGGGATGTGTAGTGCTTGCCCTTGTTGACAAAGTTCCTACTATACAAGTAGTTTAGGATCCTATACTTTGTAGGCAGCTATTTCGGTCTCAACAGAGGACTATCATCGTCAGTTGTACCCCCTTTAAGGAGGATTTTGTCCGTTTCATCTCTAGTGAAGGTTGTGTTCTTTGATTGTGCACACTTGACACCCAACCATTCAGCAACTTCTTCTCATTTACTTCCACATTTTGACCCCTCACACGCGTGGATACTACGCCAGCTCTGGACATTTTGAGGTTGGAGTAGAAAACTTTAACAACTGAGTCTGAATATGGCAGCGACAATTCAAGCAACCCTCTAAAAGGTCTAAGTATTTGATGTAGGCCGAAGGGAAATTCATCCTCAAATGTATCCATGTTAATTGTACTCATCTTACGAGACTACGGCCTACTAACCTGATATCGTAATCCTCAAGTTTAGTTTGGTTGAAGTCAGCCTCTGCTTCTGGCACCACATTTTCCCTTTCTTTGCGCTTCAGTTTCTTGTACAATTTCGCCCTGGTCTTATCTACTGCCACATTGTCATCGTCGTCATTGTTTGTATCCGAAGATGCATTGCTTGAGTCCGTTGGCTTCCAGCCCTTGTCATCTTCACTAGAACTATCGTGGTGACAATCTTTTGCTTGCCCTGTTTAATTTCCTCTGCCTTTTGCCTCTTCTATTTACTGGCTGATGCTGCTGATGACGGAGGGGCCTTTCTCTTTTGAGTCGCATTTGCTTCTTCATTCTTCTTCGCAACACGTTGTCACTTCTTGGCCTCCTTTGCCTCAATATCACGCTTCCACTTTGCCGCGGCTTCGTAATCATCATAGGAATTTGGGTCTTTGCTCTTATACTTCGACCCTACATCCCTCCCACACCTTCTAAGCTTACCCTTTTGCCTCCTGTAATTTTGCACATCCTCCATTGTTATCCCCATCTGCTTCAATCGGTCGTCCGTCATTTTAACCCTGGCCATTCGCGGAAGTCTGAGAGGGGAATGGCTTAGTTTGGGAGTGAATACAGTGGATAGGTGTTTGATCATTCTCTTATGATGAAAATGGGGGAAAATGGCGTGAATTTGCTACTGAGAAAAGAACAATGTTAACGTTCCTAGGTCGAAATGGAGAAGAAACAGAGATACTGGGGGTGTCAGTTTTGAGGGGTGAGGTTCGAACTGACCAACGAAAAGCACCCACGGTGATAACTGATTTGATGTTTTAAAAAATTATATTTTGCTCGCGAACGGTTGGCCTTCCCTCTGATGTAGAAAAAAAAATAAACAAAACATCCCAAAACCAAAACATTTCGTTGGGGACATACAACAAAAGATGTAACATTTGAACGGAACCATTACGTTCGAACTTTGAATTGTGGAGTTGGAACAAACCAGGAGCTAACAAATGTGAGTTCACGTTCGAACTCATTGCTCATGTTCAAACATAAAATAGAACAATTTATATAAGTTTAAAGTGTACACATGACAGCAAAACATAAACCTGTCACAATGACCCATCATCATCATTATCGAAGCGGGCATGAATTTAAATAAAGTGCAAGTTCACCATGGTAACTTAAGATTGAAGTACATAAATACATTTACATTGATACAGAGCAAACATCAACATTTTGATACATTTGACAGATGGCCAGGCATAAGTACAAAATGGTGCTAGGACATTTCAGCATCTATAGTAAATGCACTGACACTATACCTTTTATCACAAGGCTATTTACATATGGGAGGGACACATTCATAGTTCCTACAATTACAAGTTGATGTACAGAGGGAATACAAACTTTGTTCCATGTTCAATGTAGCATGTTTCATCAATTGAACATGGTGCAAAGTTTGTTGTCCTACACAAAAAGCATAGTTGCTAACAAAATATGATCTGACAACAAAAAATCACCCTTCCCATCCCACAAAAAGAAAGTTAACATTAGTGACCCAAGATCTCTTGTTACAGCAAGTTACAAATCCACACTATCTTTTACGCAGCAGGAATAGTTGCAAAGGCCTTCAATAGCTTCTCACACCCTATGATCTTAATGCGAGCAGCGGTCCTCTCATTCAATGTCAGATCTTCTACCTCCAGTAGCTCCATGAAAAGATTATCACCCTTTGCAGCAAGATCAGTTTGCCTTTGTTAAGTGGGCAGCCGATTGCAAAGTTTATCAAACGCACCGACTATTGTCTTGTCCAAAGAGCCAACTGTGTCCCTCAATGCATCAGCCATTATTTCAGAGTGATTCAAACGTCTCTTCTTCCTTCGACTGATAAATGGATCAGATCCATTCAATGCAGTTATTTTAGTTCCATTAATCGGAGGTGTTTCGGGAAGATCGTCGTCCTCTAGATTAACCTGCTCCTCCATTCCGACAGGGGAGTCCACCTCCTCACCCACAGCCCTGTCCTTACCCCAAACAATGGTGAGGGACTCAAAGAATGGGAAGGACTTTGTGCGAAATTGTGCTGCCCTTGAATGAGCCTGTGAAGTCATCATATATGTGAGATCAAGGTGGACAAGTTGAGTGGCATTTAAAAGTCAAGTGGCTGATGTAGGAGTGAGGAATGCAGCAACATACCTTTATATACTCATCCCACACCTCTTTGTCAGCTGTGACACATTTTGTGTCAGGATCCCAGCCAAAGCCTGAAGTGTTGGTGCCATATACCATGTCGTAAGTGGTTTGCCACAATTTCTTCAGCGTCTTAATTCTGGATGTTATGTGCGGACATGCCTTGATCCCACATCCGGGAAGCTTTTCTTCCATCATCGACTGGAGAGCATTTGCAAATCCACACTTGAAACCATTATCAGCGATGAATAGATGGTCAAGCTTCATAATGACAAGGCAATCAACCACAACCTTGTCTTCCTCATGCGACCACATTTTCTGTTTCCCCTTTGCTGTTTGGTCAGTTTGCTCCATCTAAAAAACTCACATTTTAAACACAAGCAGAAAGAGTATTAATTTGCAATAGGTGGAACATAAATATATAGTAATTACAACGACAATAATTGCACTAACGGTAACACAAATTGTTTCATTTAAGTTACACCCAAACTTGGTGTTCATACAAATATAGGACAACCAAACAAAAGAGCACATAGTCTAATGCTTAACATTATTGTACAACATCATCAATTATCACTAGGTGTCACAAATGCAGCAAACATGTCATTCGCAAGATTCTCCCTAAAATTATTCCACGAGTCACTCGTTTCCATTGGAATCATGGGGTGTTATCCATAGTGGGCGTTTCGACGTCAAATGACTCAAGCTGCTCATCAAGTGGATCTTCAACTGATTCACGACGAATCAGATTATGGATCAGACAACATGCGAGGATGTATCTGTTTTGGATCTTCACAGGGTAATAGGATGCACTCCGGAGGATTGCCCAACGTAACTTGATTATGCCAAAGCACCTTTCTATGACATTACGGGCAGCGGAATGTCGCATATTGAAGCACTCATATGGAGTTTGCAGTTGCCTTCCTTGTCTCCACTCATTAAGGTGGTATCTTTGGCCTCTATAAGGAGCCAAAAAACCTTGGCAATTTGTGTACCCCGCATCAACCAAGAATAGTTCCCAGTGGAAACAAATGACATGATTTGATTCTGTTTCTTTTACAGCCGAACACGGAAATATACATACATTTTTATTGCACCAAGTATAACATGTATACCTTATGGTACTCGTAGACCATGTTGTCTTCGAATAGCATCTCGCAACACCCTCCCATCTGCAGCTGACCCTTCCCATCCAGGCAAGACGTATATGAATTGACCATCCGGTGAGCATACACCCAACACATTGGTAGTTACCTCCCCCTTCCTATTTCTGTACCTCCCCTTTTTCTCTGCAGGTACTTGTACGCGTATGTGCGTGCCATCTTAGCTAATGCACCAAGGCACCCCTGCAAACATAAGCAATTATTAAAGCCTGTACTCAAACAATAATTTGTTGCATGATCGTGAATCTAAACATGTCACACAAATACACATGGTACATACCTTGAACCACTTCCATCGATTATCATTTGACTCCTCCGGAATAGGCTCCGGTTTCTTCAGCAGCAATGATTGCAGTCTTATAGTAGCATTCAACACAAGTTTAAAGTATCTACTAATTGTTTCGTCAGACCTTCCAAACTCAAATTGGATTACTCTATTCTTGACATGATGGCCTAGGATGTGAAGAAACATTGCCACTTGCTCATCAACTAGCATATGCGTAGTTGGTTTCAATCCACCAATTGTGTCTAACATGTGACACAACTTATCAAACGTTCCCCGATACATCCTAATTTGGTTGAAGCGGGTGGTATCACTACTGTATATCATTGCCCTCAAATTCGCTCTCTTGGCATGAAAGTCTAATCTATATGACCTATCCGGTAAGTGCCTCGGTCTACTTGAACCCATTGCAACTATGATAGTGACAATCAACCTCCTCACCACCAAAAGCAAAGCTAAGCACCCAGACAACATTGCAACCATTTCCTCGGCCTCTGGATCCATACCTACGTAATTTTTTTTCACACCGATTTGCTTTTCAATGCCATCTACTACTCCTCTTTACATACTATTATGTCTACTTCTTACATTTAAACATATGTTATTTTTTTCCTCACACAAAACAAGTCACATTTGCAAAATTTACTCCTTACTCCAGTGGTTTCCCTTGCTGGTTTAAATGTAAGCTATACACCATTATAACCCAAATGTCATATCAATTAACCATAGCAGCAGCCAACATATATAAACACTAACCTATATCATCACATTCATTGTCCACATCAACACAACACAGTCTACATGAAAAGGAAACAAATAATCACACATCTTCATACATGTTTCATAGTAGGCATTAAAGAATATAAACTAAACAGAGCATTTAAAGCATACATTCATGTGGATTTAAACAGCTACACCTCCTACATAGACGAAGAAGAAGAAGAATTTTTTTCCACAGTACACCCATGGCTTCATCACTTTCCTTCCTCACCAATACGCAACCCACACACCGCATACTAGCCATGAATGCCAAGAAGAAAGTACTCAAATTCGTTCCCCCTCATTTTTGTAGTTGCGTACCCAACTGGCACAACCAGCCAGTCGCAAATTTTTTCCACCCCACGGCGCACAATGAAACAAGAAAAGCCATTCTTACCTCCAATCGATCTTCGTTGCCTTCTCGTTCGATTGAAGCTTGCTGTCCTCTTAACCTTCTTTCGCCTACTCCTTCTACTCGTTCTTGCGAGATCGAAGCTCGATTCTGCTTTTTAATTACGCAGGGGCTTTTCGGTCAAAATATTTTGCTCTCCGGGAGTTTTTTTCCAGATCCCGCCACAAATAGAGGGAGCTGAAATTCCCACGTTTGTGGGAGCTTCGACACGGCGGGAAGGTGAGTTCACGAGGTGCGCGCGCCAAACGGTCTTTTTTTGTGGGAACTTAATTAAGTTCCCTTTCCTCCGCGGAATTCCGTCAACCAAACGGGCCCTTAGTGTGTTTGGGAAGGCGTCGATTATAAATTGACTTTTCGGGAGAAAAAAAACTCCTTCTCGCAAAAGCCGAATTTGAAGCTTCAAGAAGAAGCTTATGAAAGAGAAAAGGAGAGAGAGGAAAGAGGGGCCGGTTCCTCGTTATGCTTGTTTGATTGTTGAATGTTCGGGAAAAAAAGAGGAGTTCACTAGGGGAGAGAAAAATATGAATAGTGAAATTCAAGAAAATAAATAAATATAAAAGGAAAAAAGGAAAGAATTATATATATATATATATATATATAACTACTTGAATACCGTGGTGGGAGAGAAAAATATGAATAGTGAAATTCAAGAAAAATAAATAAATATAAAAGAAAAAAATAAGAAATAATTATATATATATATATATATAAAAGTACTTGAATACTTGTGTATAAATGTCGTTATCACCTCCTAAAATTTATGTGAAAATCGGGATTTAAAAATCATAATGAGCTTTTCAATATCGTTTAGGTTTGAGGTATTTTTAATTTTTTGATAATAATTTATATTTTTAAATCAAATTTAAATGAAAATTTTTATTTTCAATTGTCACAATATATACAACTAATATATATATAGGGCTTATGATAAATGTCATCCTTTGGATACAAGCCTTTATCCATTGAGCAATATACTACTTCGTTTGGTCCACAACAAGTAGGGGTGGAAAAAGGCCAAGTGGTCTCGTGGGCTGCTAAAAAGCCGATCGGGCCCGACTGTCAGCTAACAGTGTGTGCCAAGGCCTAAGTTCGAGCTTGTTTTCCTTAACAGGCCAGCCCAGCCTCCTAACAGCCTACTGTTAAGATTTTTTTTTTTAATTTTTTTATATAGAATGTTAGTTATGTCCTCCCGTCCCTCGGTCCTAACAAGCCTCGTTGTATTTGATTTCATTTTTTATGATGTATTTTAGATCATTAGAAATAATTTATGTAAGGCCTGTTTTCTACTGTTTTACGTTTAAAGCCTGTGGCATGTTTTCTACTGTTAGCCTGATTACAAGATTTTAAAAAATATAGGCTTCTTAACAGCCACGAGGCCAGGCCAGGCCTGTTGAGGCCAGGCTCGGCCGCTTCCCTACATAACGTGCCTGGCCTGTTAAGGGCGAGCGACTGCATTTCCAACAAGCTTGTCATCACACACACATGTAGCGTGTGCACTAAAAGCTTTTAATTTGTCCGCCGCTTGCACGACACTCTCTCTCTCTCTCTCTCTCTCCTCCTTCTATGACATCTTTGGACCCAACTCTATCTTCAACTTTTGTTCGCCGGTTCGGCATTTGGAGTTTATTTTGCATTTGGATTTTATTGTTTCCTAATGAGAGCATAATTCTTGTGGAGTTGGCTTGTCGATTGCCATGCGGTGTGATTGATATTGGTTCGAGAGCAAGATCACCATTTTGGTATGGTTGAGGTTAATTTTCAATGGATTAGCCATAAAAGTTTTCTTCCACATCTGTTATGTTTTGATGGTGTTCCCGATATAATCACCGATTCCTCCCATATTAGATATAAGCATGCTTTCCGATCTGAGCATCGTCATGGATAAATTTTCTTTTATTGATATTTTTATATATTCCGGTTCGGTAATGCTCTGTGTCTTTTTCGTGTACAATCGGTAATGCTCTATTTTGTTCGCACATTCACAGTGATTTATATATATAAACTGATTTATTTATGGAAATCAAATAAGCTTGGCAGAATGTGGTTGCACCACAATTCCATTTGAACTGTCATCCATGATTGGCGGTATATATATAGTCACCGATATCATATATAATAGCCAAAATGAAATCTGCTGTTTGACGTTAATTTGACGTGTCCAAGTGATCCAACAACAAGCACAAAGACTTCCGTAGAATAATTTTCACAGATTTGTGTAGGAGATGATTTTGTGTTTGTGGAATTGTGGGATCTCAAAAATCCAAGTACGTATATCAATTGCATTGTGTCTAATGGTTAATTCTAGAACCTGACCGATGATTAATCTGAGAAGTTTATGGAAGTTATAAAACTAAAATTATGCGTCGTCGGCCATGATTTGAATGTTTTTAGGGGATATTATAGATAATATTTCTTACTGTGGAACTTCATTTTCAATAAAAGTTTTTTCATATTTCCTTAAAAAAATAATATATAAATAAAGATAAAATATTCAGCTACGAAATTTGTTTGAATTCAATTAGTAATCATCAATTTCTTGCTGCATGTCATTTCATCGGTTATATTTTGAATTACTAGTTTGTATACTAGATTGCTTGCTTGGGGGAAATTCGAATTATATGCTTAGTTTATTCATGAGCTTAAAAAACTCTAGCCAAAACGATGTCGTTTTTGCTACAAAACGTCTGGACCTGCTTTGGGGTCTCTTCCTCAATGGCACAATCATTGTTTAGGAGACTTTTAGGGCCTTTATGTTTAGACGAGGCGGTTTGCGTTTAGCGTTGTTGCTAGTTGTACATGTGGTCGCTTCAATCCTTGCACGTGTTGGTCTTCCTACCTGAAACACTATGATTCGAACGAGGGGCGATCCAGCTCTAGATTCTAAAACCACATCCATTTCTTTGTTTTCAGTTTGTATTGTTAATTTGTTTTATTTTTAACATAAGTATCTTCTTATTGAAGATACACTCCTATTTGAGGCACTATCAGGTGCTAACTATAGATATTTCTTTCATTATAAATTCGAATCTTAATTTGACACGTTGTGACGTAGATTCAATATGTTGGTATTGTTAATTTTTTTGTTTTCATGGTATTATTTTCTTTTGTTTTGTTTCTATGGGACCTGTTGTTGTTTCGCATGCTATCTTGTAAAGAGGTATTTTTTCTCGGGTATCATTTTACCCTTTCTTTTGTTACATGTGTACCTGTATAACCCCTCATATAAATTTCTTAATATATAAGGACATAATTTTTCAATAAAGAGATCTCTTCACTTTAAAATATTCTAACAAATTATATTTGTCCAAAATCCTAGTAGATATCACTAAGCGCTTGAATCAACTGATTATATGGATTGTTCTAACTTAACCAAGTAGCATTATATTCAAGCTTTGGGTATGTAGCCACAATAATTATTTGAAGGTATCGATATTCCCACTTTGAGGACCTACATTGTCACAAACTGAACTAGTAGATTGCTAGTAGTATCGGATACCGATGAATTAATCCAAAAAAAAAAAAAAAATGCTAGTAGGTACATTGCATTGCGTCAAAATAATTAATTCTAGCACCTGATGAATGATTAATTTGGCAAGTTTATACAAGTTCTAGAACTAAAAATGTGTTGTATCTATCCCATGATTTCTTTTTATCTTGAGGCCAAAGAATGATCAATATCTGAGAGATATAATTCTGAACTTTATGATCGCTGACAATTATAAAGTTCAGAATTATAAGTTACACGAGTTCAAACAATCTATCAATGGCTCTCCAATTTGTTCAAAAAAATGTCCTATAAGTTACACTTCACATAGAAAAGAGGATGCGAATTCCAGTTTTGAGAGCCTTCTACTTCTCAGAATTAGAACCTTGACAAACAAGGATTGGCAAGTATCCTTATCATATTCACCTCGCGAGACCAACAGAGTTGCCGACGCTCTAGCAAAATTAGGCATTACCAAATCTGAGGTTTTAGATGTCTGTCCTTCTTTTCTAAGATGTTGGATAGATAGTGAATGCTTGGGATTCATCCCCCCCCCCACAAAAAGCAAAAAAAATATCTAGTTTCTGTATGTGTAATGTAGGCTTTTAGCCTCTGTTATATATCCCAAAAAAAAGGCGCCTGCTCTTTGTGCAGTTCAAAGGCATAACCGTTTACACAAAAATATAATACTCCCTTCAGTCCTAATTATAAGATCAAGTTGATTTTTTGAAGAAATTAAGAAAGCTAATTAAATTCTTTGTATAGTATTTTTATTTTTATTTTCTCTCCAAACTAATTTGTTTGACTAATAAAATAATATATAATCTATAAAGATACACGATATATGATATATGATATGATTAGTTTGACTAATAAACTAATATATAATCTAAAGATACACTATATATGATATGATTAAATAACTTATTTAATTTCCTTAATTTCTTCAACAAAAAAAAAGTCAACTCGGTCTTATAATTAACCGAGGTAGTACTACCTTTGATACTTAATATAAAAGCTAGTTGGCGACTAAATTTGGTCGTAAATATAAGACATCAATCCACTTTGTCCCCCAATTTATCCCAGAATATCCGTATCGATTGCACACATTAGGGGTATCTATGTAAGAGTAATTATATGATGAAATATGGTATCTTAAGAAAACAACTTATATTTATTATAAATCACTAACTTCCTTAATCTACCCAAGTTAGTCGATTAGATCTTATAATGACCACGAGAGAGGTAGTATTATAGAACCATGTAAATTGATGTATATGCAACTAAAGTTTGGAAGAACTAGTCACGGTGAAATACATTTGACATTTAAAAACGGAACAATAATGCGTGTGTACATCTAGCCAAGACATCTAACGACTTCGAAATGCATTACAAAGGATATTTTAGATTCTTAGTATTACATCAAACTACGGGCTTAGTGTGTGTGTGTGTGAGAGACAAGGGGGGGGGGGGCCGGGGGGGGAACAAATCAGAAGGGAAAAAGAATCAAGAATATATGCTGCAGAAAAAAAGAAAAAAAAAAAAAAAAGTGTCGGGGTTAAAGATTGAAACTTCGAAGATATAATCACATGATAATATTTTTAATGTGCCCTTGATTTTATGATGTCGAGGCTCATTTCACTAGGATCAGTTGCTTGTAATTCAAATTGAATGCCATCAAGTTCCCTCTTGAATCTGTCCTTGGAGCTGGCATACACCATCTTTTGTCTCACTTTAGCTGTATCTGGAGACCTGATTCATATCAGAAGAAAAAAGTCTCATAAGTCCTAGAGACTCTCTTAGATAATAAATACTCTTCTTATTCATAAGTCATTTTCAACACATTTCACCTTAACTTAAAAAAAATATTGGTGTCATTAACTCTACCTTAAAATTCAACCATTTTTTAACTTTATCCCTATTTAATATATACTATACTCTTTTAGTTCTATTATAAGTCATTTTCAGTGTTTACATATACCAAGTAAAATCTTAAACTTTATTAACTCTATCTTAAAATTCAACTACTTTTCAACTTTACTCCTATTAATACACAGTATAACTCATGAAAACAAAGCCAAAATAACAATAAATGAAGAGTAACATTATACATTCACATAAAAAAATTTCCCTCTACTCTATAAATAGGACCCAAAAAAATTTCTCTCTCTACCTTATAAATAGAACCAGGGAGTTTCTCATGAGAATAAAGTCTGTGCAATAATAAATTAAGGATAAAATTGCACATTCATATAAAATAATAATAATAATATGCCTTTTGAATAAGACGAAAAAATTTCTTCTCTCTTTACATTATAAATAATATGATAAAATGCTCCATCTAGTCAGCACAATGGAAACCCTTTATGGAAATTTCTGTGGTCTATTTCCTTCCAATGAAAGATCTTGTATTCAATTTGGAAACTGCTGGATTTGGTCATTACCTCCATGGATATTTTGAGATTACACCATCTAAATGTTAATGCAAACTATAGCTTTGGATCTTCTGAACTAGAATCATTGGTTTGTTACATATCCTTTTGCTAGAGTTGTTTGGTTTGGGTGCGATGCTTAAATATCCATTTGCCTTTCTCGACTTTTCACATGTTTACAGATTGGTTAAAGCTAAGGTGGCTTTGATTAGATTACATCAAGACAGCCACTCAAGGGAGATTGCAGGCATTATCAAAAATCATCTCTGTGATTTGGATGAAAAGGAAAATGTCATTCATTAAGGAGGAAAGGTGGACACCTTGACTACAATTAGAGAGATTATTAATCATGCAGTTAATTTAACATCACTAGATTCAAATCAGGATGTAACGATTTCTTCACAAGGATAGGTCATAGTTTTGGATAAGTATAAAAGGAGAGAGCAAATTCTGTAAGATATGGATTGATTTTCAGGGGCAATCAACACCATCAGTTGAATGAAGAAAAGTACCAAAACATCACCTTTTTGCCATCCTTTGTTTTAGAGCATCTTTGACATGGATTCTTGATTCTAATTTTCACTTAGCACGATAGAAACAGAATATGCAGGTGATTTTCCTGAGGAAACTTTTCATCTCTCCCGCAGGCACAAATCTATCATCCAGTAACGTTGATCTATCATGATATTTCCTATTTTCTTGCAAACTTCCTTTTTAGAAGGGTGACTTTGGTCAGCACCGTATACCAACATTTAAGAATTTAAGATCGGTTTTAGTTTCTTCCTATCTTGTCCTTGCGGATATGTGATGGCAAGACTTTTTTAGTATACTAATCTCATTTTCCTGAACAATATTGTACTTTCATCAACAACAACAAAAATTACGAGAAAATATATGCAAATGAATCTAAAATTACCAGGCGACAAAGAAGATCTTGCTTCTTTGGACATTCTCAACGGTGACGAAATCAAAATCAAAGATGGCATAACGACACTCGTTAGAAGGAAGAGAAGCAGTGAAATCTTCATAACTAGCATTTGGGTTTCCAACTTTGTCCACCACTATTTCTTGATCTTCAATCATGAACACAATGAAACGATGGTTCCTCTTTGCTTTTAGCTCTTGAAACTTCAATTTACACTCATCACTCACAGCCATTCCAGACGCCGCATTCGCCTAACCCAAAGTTTTTTTTCCAAACAACGAAAGTAATACAAGTATATTATAATAAGATTAAGATCCCTGGTACAAGTTTCTTAAAAGAAGAGTTACAACATAGAGAATGAAGAAGAGTTGAGAGAACGTACCATGATGCCTGTGAGAAAAGATTAAGAATGATGAGAAGTGAGAAAATGAGAAAGGAAATGAGGAAGAAAAAGAGAGACAGAGGAAGAGATTCTTATTGAGGGGAGGAAGACGAGGATGTTTGGCCTGAGACAAAAACGGAGAGAAGGAGAATTTTGAGGAGGCAAACAAAGGTTGAAATTACTCTCAACTTCAAAATGGATAATCATGATTTTTTTTATGTGTGTGTGTAATATTTAAACGTTATAATTAGAAAGTAGTTTCATATGAAACAAACATCATATAATATTCTCTCTGATCCTGAATATTCCCCATAAGAAATAGGCAATGGTTTTATTTCCATCATAACTATGAGATCTCTATCCGTTTTGCATCTTGAATTTATATTTTTTCTTCAGATAATTTTAATTATTGCACAAAAATATTTCTATCAAAAAGTATAGGTCAAATATACCTATTAAAGAGGGTATTATAGAGAAATCGGTATATGTTTATTACAAATATTTGACTTAACAATTTTTTTTAAAATCAATTATCCAGCTCCGTTATTGAAAAAAAGGGGAAGTTGTATGCCTTTCTACCCCTAATTTTCGCTTTCACGTTATATTCATAATGAAATTACTGATATTATGTTTTCATCAACCAGTTATTAAGTTATGGTTTTGGAAAACGAACCTAAATTGCACAACATAAAAAATGAAAACCAAAACAGATGAGACAAACCGCAACTTTTGGACCAGATCCTTTTTTCTCAAGTATAATTGTCAACAAGTCCTTAATTCCAATTTTCCCTGTTCTTTTTATCAAATTCAATTTGGAAATCGAACAATTTCGAGTCAGGGTAATGACAGTATCTTTGTTCATCTCTGTGCTAGAGTGTGCTTTCTTGAAAATAATTTATCGATATTAAATTTACACATGAAGAAAATGGAAACAAATGATGCCCAAACCATGCTGAGATATAAACTTTGATTAGAAGTTTACAACTTTGGGACCCTTCTTTTTTGGTTTTTCAATAACATTTTTAGATTTGGAAGGCTTGTCAACATTAGATGTTTCATCAGCCACGAAGTCGTCTTCAAGATCATCCCCGCTCACAAGTTTGGTCACCTGATTTCTGGGCCTTCCTTCAATTCCAGTGGCTGTAAGAAGAGAGGGAAAATGGAAGCGTTATCAGACTCAAAAGCTTAATTGCAGTATCATATAATGGAAAATTGAAGCATTTTTACATCAAAAACAGAAACAGAGTCAGGCTTTCACACAAGAAAACAGAACATAAAATATAAAAGGGTTAAGTAACACCCAATAATCGGAAGTATTTTTCCAATAACATTCAGTATCCTAAACTAATTTTTAGAACATCCAACACTCAAAAGTAATACGGTACTGGATACTGCTTAATCCAAAATAAAACAATCAAGCTTCTTATATAAATCTTACCAGCGTTCATAGACCCATTGGCAGCAGACTCGTTTCTCCCTTTGTCAGGACAATCCCTTGCCAAATGTGTCACACCACCACATATCTTACAGCAACCACCCTGAATAAACCAAATGATAATATAAGGGTAGCCTCAGTTCACAGGGGAAATGGTGTGTAGGTGCATCAAATGAATAAAATCGTCTTGATGTGTTTGGACTAGCTTGTTTTAAATGATTGAGAGTTGTATGAGATAAATAAGTGTTTTGTAAAGCACAAGTGCAAATTTTATAATGTATTCCAAACACTCTCTTATGCTTTATGGGGAATTATCGTGCAAATATACCTTTGGATAGATGCCATGGGCATTTTGAGGGCAGTTTTTGCTCAAGTGCCCACGTCCATTGCACACAAAGCACATAGCAAATTTTGTTCCCCCTGCATCAACAGCATAACAATTTTATACCATGAGAACTAAGTAAACAAACCAAAGTAACAGATTAAAATATCAGCAAAATAAACTTGAGAAATGGAGATTTTATTTCAGTTAACAGCCCCGCCCTGACAGAGGTATTTTACCATCCTAAAAAATATTTAGGAAGGCAAATCACCTTGGCTCTTGGGCACTACAACTAAGAGACACATCCCATGTTGGCTGATCAGGCATTTTATAGAATAAAACTTATTTGATCCTTTACTTGTAGACTACATCATTCAAATACTTGTAGTACTTAAGTATTCAAAGTCAGGGACAGAAGTTCAGTACTCAAGCACCAAAGCAACAACCAACCACCGGATAACAATAAATATGAAGGAATGGAATTTGGGCATCTCTCTCTTCAATATTTCCCCAATCTCCCAGGGAAGTAATAATGTTATTAATTAAAATATCCAAATCATTATATTAATCATACAGGAGTATAATAGGACTTTCACTAGTGTCTCAATCATTGTTTCCTAGAAGGGCTTTCAAGTGAGATGAGCTTATATTGCCATGATTTTTGTTAGTATATTCTTCAAGCACCGCATACATTTGCCAAGTAAACCTTTTCTCATGTAAATTTATTACCCGCATGGATGTATAAAGAAAACTAATCGCTTGTCTTGCTGAAGATAATATGATTCTACGAAACAAGTGTAGAACTAAAGTGACAATATGGACTCCTTGACAGACATGCCATAATATAACCATATTCGTCTCCTAGACAGGATGCATGCACAGATAGATTCAAAACTCAAAAGCATATTGCAACTTCCATATTTCGTTTTTGGGTACAAAGATAAATTCTGAACACGTTCAGTGAGGTATAAAGCTCAAGACGATCATAAATATGTCGTGCTATATATTTTTTGGCTACAAAGTCCGTGCAAATTAAGGGAAGCAAAGTACTTAGTATTCAGATCAGATTAAGACCCCTATTCCAGGAGTGACTGAGGATTTAAACTAAAAACAGTAAACAGTTTCTGAAAAATAGTATAATCTATGATGTTGAGAGATGATGCTAATATGCAACTACATTATAAAGGGGGCAAAAAGTTTTAAATACCATCTTGAAGTGAATGTGGACATTGTGAAAGTGAGTGTCCGGTTTCTCCACAATTATAGCATATTTTCGAATCATTGGCGCTATCTTTCACCTGAGGGCAATTCTTAGCTCTATGACCACGTTGCCGACAACGTAAACATATCTGCAAGGACCAAGCTAATCATTAAGAGGCGCCAGAGCGACAAATCCGGTTATATTCATTCAATCGTCCTATTATTCTCTAGCAAAGACAATTGTCTTATGAGTTCATGATTATTATATTAAGGAGATTCAGAGAAAGCAACTTTAAAGTGATTAGGTTTCCCTGCAACTAGGTTCTTTTGAGGAACAATATTTACCAAAAATAGAACTAAGTTCGAACCTTATTCTTTTCCCACTCAGCTTTTTCGGGACAGGACTTAGCAATATGGTCTTTAGCTTTGCAGATGAAACAACTGTCACCAGGCTTCATACCAGGAACTCTAAGTGGGTGTTTGTTGAAGCTCTTTTTGAAGGGTTTATTAGTAGCACCGAGCTCTTTAGATTCTCCCTTTTTGCGCTGGTGCAAACTCTTCGGTTTCTTCCTCTTCTTCTTGTTGGGGTCTTTCGGGGGCGTCGGCTCTGGCTTTGGGAACAGTTCAGGGTGCTCTGCTTTGAATCTATTCCGAGCCAGTCGCTGCCTCTGGCTCACCATCTTAGTCTCCGAGACTCACAATCAGTGTAGCTACGACACGCTTCGAAACTTGTTGCGGCGGAGGCGATGGCAACACTCCGGTTGGCCTCCAGGGGATATCTTTGCTCCAAATCCAGGGCTTTGTATTGGCCCAAAACAATCAAGGGCTTTGGAAACAAAACCAGACCATTTTTTTTGGGCCACAAACCCAACAAGTTGACTTCTCCAACTAAATTTAATTAAAAATAATAAATATGTCAATGAGAGTTGGCGTAGATGGTAAGGGATTGGGATTAGGCGCTTGGGTGGTGGGTTCGATCCCTCTGCCGTCATTTGGGACTCTTTGGTAGGCGATCTCGTAAGTCCCAGTAAGTGCTTTCATAGAGCCGGGGCGTCCTGGCGCTTGGTGGGGGATTGATGTGAACCCTCCAAAACTTTTTGTTATCAAAAAAAAAAAATAATAATAATAATAATAATAAATATGTCAAAAACATCGTTTTTTTTCCCATAAATATGTCCATATTCATTAAAAGAGTATGTGAGGGATAAGAGTATAAAATATGATACGAGAATGAGTAATAAATTATTAAATGAAAGAGAATTAGTAGTAAGTGATGGATAATTAATATAAAGATATGCATTTAATAGAGGTAGACAATTAAAAAATAGTTTAAATTTTGAGACGCGGGGAAAAAAAAGTTGTAAGTACAAGGTGTATGTCTTTTTTAAAAAAAAAAAAAAGACAAGGAAAGAAAATTTGATACATTGGACTTCTATGGTTTTTTGGAAATAGAGATGTTGTATAATTTGTTCAAAATAGACATTAAATATTTTATAAATAAAATTTTAAAAGTTTCAGCCAACTTTTTTCTGAATGGTATTATATGTATAAAGACATGGATAGCTACACAAGAATCCTTACATTACTCTGTAACGTATTGATGTTCATTTCTTAGACATTGATCGACAATGTACTGCTCTTCACCGTTAGAATCTAAGGATAACTTAATCACCAAAACCAATTTCAGCGCTCATCGCTTTGATAAGTACTGAGAGCTATTCACTGTAATAAAACCTGCATAGTTTAAATAAAATTTCAAAAGTCCAAACTCAAGATTTTCAACGAATGATTTTTAAATCAAAAATTTAGTTTTTGAAAAACCGACAATAAAGAAATCATCTTTATTTTAGATTTTGTACATGTTAAAATGATTTTTTCAAAAGAAAAAATGAAATTTAAAAAAAAAAGGTGATATAAGTGATCCAAATTAGATATGAATGGTTTGTAATGATGAATAGCCCTGGCGACGAGCACTGATTCCGTTAATCAGCTATATATATGAGTTATATGTTCTTTGCACATAGTTGATTATCTCAACCATAAAAAACTACCACAGCCTAAAACAGAGGCACGTGTTTCACAAAAACATCAAACCGTGAATCTTACTACTTATAGCACAAGAGAACAAGTAAAAAGTGATGCTAAAGTATATCCAGCACTTTAAAATATTTTGTGATGTATTGAGTCTCTTTGAGTATTTTTTAGGTGCGTTCAACACCATAAAGCATTCTTTGTTCCTTGGTGTTGCTAGATGTTCTAAAAAAAGTACATTAGGACATTGTACGCATCTGAAAAAAATAGTTTAAAGCACAAGATACATCTTAATCTTGAAAAAAAAAACCATCACAGCCTAAAATTACATTGTGGCATATCATTAACTTTTAAAATATATCAATGTTTTAAAATAAAAACAATTTGAATGCTAGCTAACTATGACATGGCTGGTTTGAATGAAAACAAAATAAAAGGTAGCACCTACTCCATTGAGCTGAAACTGAAAAGAACAAAAGCAGCTGGCCCATGCATGATTGATTGGATTGAAGAACACACTGCCTCTTTTGCAGAAATTGGTTGCTTGGAACCCCAGCTTCCTGCATTACCTTTTTTTTTTTTTTTTTTTATTGATTCACAGCTCATAGATGCCCCATCACGATTTAGAAAGTGCAACCACACACTCTCACACACACATTTTCTCAACTTCAAGTAATCAGTCTCTGACAAATATCTTTGCTTGTTCATGTGTATGTAGTGTGTGCTGAAAGAAAACCATCATACAAATATAGAACTACTTTTTTTTTTTTTTTTTTTTTTATAAGAACAAGGATGCCTCTGATTAGGCAACTCATCATCAGTACTTGGCATCTATATTTTATAAATCACAACAACTTCTCTTTTTATAATCATTGATTCTTGAAGCAGTTGAACATTGGATCCACACTCAATTAAAAAGAGACTATATGTATGTGCAAGTCTCTTTCTTTAGCTTTGTGATGAAGGTTTCTCTCTTATCAGTGCTTGATGTCTCTTTTAGATTACTCCTTTGCTTCTTCTTCTTCATCTTCTTCATCTCTACAAGGGCCCCACTTGTTTGTATATGATTCTCCAGCCACCATCAATATAATCAATGTCTGTTTGTAGTGAAAGAAACGTTTTTATGGTCAATGGACCCCTTTACTACTCTTGATGCTTTTTCAGGGAGCAAATGCATACTTAAATCTATTAACTGTACCCCAAAAAAAAGTTGAAGATCTATGGAGTTTTTAATATTCTTATCTTTAAAGCGTACTTAAAAAGCTAAGATTCATATTACTGTGTTTTTTTCAACCCAAAAAAAAAAAAAAAAATGTAATGGCCTTTTATAAATCTCATGCATATTGGAATTCTTGATTAACAAAAATAGAATAGGTAATGTCAAAGAGTTTATCCAATCTTTTCGCTAATTGATGATAGTTAAGGTGATGATTGTTGTTTTTGGTACAATGCATGAACTGATCTAAGAGGAATTGATATTTACAATTGATAAAAAATACCTTGTCAAGAAAGAGTCGTGTGAGTTAGGTATATTAGTTAATCAGTTATTTATTTAAGGAAATTAATTATGTGATATTTGAATTTGAGATGCCAATTATTGTTTAATGATTTGTATCCCATAATAAATTATTATTATATGATGACTGGTTACAATGTATACAAATGTTTCACTAATCAAGACTAATATTCATATATATACAAAATGTATATGTATAATTCATGCATCATCTCTAAAATGAAATGATTCATGAAATCCATCGAAGCACATAGAATTTATAAATTGTTTCCTTCATAGGTTCCCTACAAGAATATGGACATGTGGTGATGTTTTGTTATTCAATTTCCAATCCTACCCTCAAGGAATAGATAGATAATTATCTATGGCCCTGCTTAGTACCCAAATTTAACTCTATATTTGATGAAAAATATGGGAAATCATGAATTTAATGATGTAAAGAACCTCAATGTTCTCGATCAAAAACTAAAAATTTCATATTTATTACCAGAACATAATAAAAGTATACATAAAATGTTTCATCTGGTCTTTAATATAAGAATTGATTGACTTTTTTTTTTTTTTTTTTAGAGATTAAGAAAGCTAAATAAGTTACTTGGTCTTAGCAAATCTTTGTGTATCATTAGATTATATATATATATATATATATCGGTTTATAAGTCAAACAAATTATTTTAGAGAAAAACGATAAATATAAATTTTTTAATGTAACTTATTTACCTTTCTTAATCCCTAAAAAAAAGTCAATTAACTTTTATATTAATGAACATAGATAATATATATTACTAGGATTAAGAGAGGTTGAAATAGCGATTGAAGTTTTAAAAAAGCATTTTCAATCATGATTTACGGTGGAGCATTGCTTGGGGATCGAATCACGATCGGATGAATGGAACCCTAGGTAATCTCTATAAATAGGAGATTAACCTACGGGTGCATACTCTCTATTCATCGATTCTAATATTCGGTTTATTTGTGCACACACCTCACCCTTTTTTGGCTATCGCCATGCTTGTGTTGCGGTGATCATCGACACTCTTCGATATCTTCCTTATAGGTATTATTGAATAATCATCTTCTCTTTAGTGTTTAACCAATAGACATCTTAGAGGAGCCATTCAATCCTACATAAATCATTCACTAATCCATAAAAATTAAACACTTATATTCTACAGTAGAAAAGTCTCAAACATAGCCACAAACAAAGGGCTGTTTGGTTTGGGTTGGCGGTAGGAGCGGTGGCTTAAAAGCTATCTAACTTTAAAAAAAGTTCGGTAGGAAAAAAGTCATGTCATAGATAATGATTTGTGTTTGGATTGATGGTGGTAGAAGTGGCGGGGCCCACGTCAAAAAGCGAGAGTATTATGGAAAAAGGCTGGATTCGGAGCTTTTTCCTTAACTGGTTTTTTGAGCTTTTTTGACTTAAAATTAAGCCAACGTAATGGGCAATCCAAACGGGAAAAATTGAGCTTTTTTCTCATTGGGTCAGTGGCTTAAAAGCCACTGAAATTTTTACACACTTGGGCTGTTTGGGTTATCTTTTTTTTGAGCATTGATGGGCAAATATTTCGGTGGCTTAAAAGCCACCGAAACGAGAAAAAAGCCCAACTTGTCTTGTTTGGGATACCCGGTGACTTGTTTAAAAATCCCCAACGCGCCTTTGGACTTATTTGATGCTTCAATTTGGAGCTTAATCTCGACGTTAGCTGCGTTTTTGGATGCTCGGAGGACCTTCGAGGCTGTCTTTGAAAGATGATAACCTGGGAATTCCCTTTTGTACTTTGTTTAATTTTGTTTTAGCTTTCGTACGTAATTAAAAAAAAAAAAAAAAAAAACTTTATCCATTTTCACCCAAAAAAAAAAAAAAAAAACCTTTATCCATTAATTAATTTTTTTAATAATCATTTAAATTTTTTCCAAATTAAAATTTTTATTATCCTAATATTAATTCTATCTTATATTTAGGTTCGGTGAGAGTATTTAATAAAATTCATATCTTTTTTAGTCATTTTTTAGGGTTTAGGGTTTAGTCATTTTTTTATCTCAACCGACTTTTTGAAATAATAATCCAAACACTCCTCGTTTAGAACAAAACCACTTCGTAAAAACCAAATGGACAATCCAAACACAAATCATTATCTATAACCCGACTTTTTTTTCCTACCGAACTTTTTTAAGTCAAATTTGGATTTTAAGCACCATTTCTTACCGCTAACCCAAATAGTTTCATTAACTTATTTGAAAAATAAACCAACCCAAACATTTGCCCAAACACTTTAATTCTTATTTGGCGGGGTTGGATCTTATCCGACCTAAAAGAAAGAAAATAAAATGTTGCTCCAGATTTGGTTGCGACCCCTTAGTGCCATTCACATGACTCGCCCGCCATCACGTGCCCCTCTGGCCCAACTTTCCTGTGGCCCCCGCACAACTTCCCACTTGTTACAGTCGTACGTCCTATTTATAATTCTTTTTACTAATTTTTTTTTGCCTATTGTGACAATTTTTTTAATATATATTAATTATATTCATGACAATAAATTTTGATGATAGAGAAAAAGAATATTCTAAAAATATTTATTCATAAATAATGATAAAATTAAAAATTAACTTCTTAATTATTAAGTTAACTATCTCAACATCTGAGATTTAGTTAAAAAATATTTATAAATAGAACTTAATATACCGTACACTTATGAACCATGCCCAAAAAAAAAAAAAAAAAAAACACTAATGAACCTGGTGCGTCCAGTCCACTCTCCTTCCTCCGAGCGTTGCCTCTCCCTTCCCTATATTTTCTCACTTCTCAATGAATGTCTTCGGCCAAGACGCGAAAAACAGCTCTGTATGACTCAGGCGCATCTCAATCATCTGGTCTACTCGTCTTCTAACCAATCCACACTTCCCGCGTGTTTTCATCTTTTGTTCCAGACATGATTAACGGTTAATATTTTGTATATCACTAGGCATGAGCACAGGTGATAACTATTTTATAAAGATATTCAAAATTTTGGCTCCCTTTTCAAAATTTAAATTCCCCCTTGAACCCAACGGCATCGTTACGTTTCTCATCAACTGCAACCTTCCCAGTTAACGCCGTTCAAGAGACGTTACCTCCCACCTATAAAAAACAGCCAGCTTCTCTATTTTATCAGGTTTTGGTCGTCGCTGTAGTCTTTACTCTCACTAGTTTTTCTCTCTCTAGTTTTTATCCCTACGCCTCTCTCCTCTCATCTCTCTACAACTCGTTCTTCCAAGATCGGCTGCGAAGATGCGTGAGATTCTTCACATCCAGGGAGGCCAATGCGGTAACCAGATCGGAGCCAAGTTTTGGGAGGTAGTTTGCACTGAGCACGGCATCGATTCAACTGGTAGATACCATGGTGATAACGATTTGCAACTCGAACGTGTCAATGTGTACTACAACGAGGCGAGTTGTGGTCGATTCGTTCCTAGGGCGGTGCTTATGGATCTGGAGCCCGGAACCATGGATAGCGTTAGATCTGGCCCGTACGGGCAGATTTTCCGACCGGATAACTTCGTTTTTGGTCAGTCAGGTGCAGGTAACAACTGGGCCAAGGGACACTACACTGAGGGAGCAGAGTTGATCGATTCGGTGCTTGATGTTGTCAGAAAGGAGGCAGAGAACTGCGACTGCCTTCAAGGTATAAAATCTGTTTACCGGCGTTTACTTCTAAATCTAACTCGGACGAAGTTCTTTTCTGAGATATTAACTATTGAACCCTTGCTCCTGTTTTAGATTGGTTCACAGATATATACATAGTTAAGACTTTTGGATTTCCATAATTGATTGGGCTACCGATTAGCGTGAATGAGTATGTAAGATCTCGACATGCTAATTTGTGTGAATGACTATAAGTTCATTGGATTCCAATTTGGAAGCATATCGTTGTAATAACAATTGTTAAACGGTCGAGGCTGTAAATTCGTGCCCTGAAGGAAATGCATAGAACTATGTTGTTATGGAGGTTGTTACACTTCCAGTTTGTACCGCGCAAATTCTGTCTGAGTGGTTTTTAATTCTTTAAACTATTTGGTCAATCAGCTATATGCATATTTTAAGTCGCAGCTCTCCTCTGGCTATTGAGTACTTTGTTTTTGGGTATTTTGTGCCTCTTTCCTGTTGTTGATTGGAATGTTAGAAGCGCAGAATCGAATGAAGACTATGAAATTGTATGTTTTGAATCCTATTCAATTTCAAAAGTGTTTTAGTAAATATTCAGTGATTATTATCATGGATTTGAATCATCAAATGAATTAATAATTCCGACAATTTTTAGTATTCTCTGAATCGGTTCGTTTCCCTTAAAAACCTTTGCAGGCATGAGGCATTATTTCTGGTCTGTATTATTGGTATTGCTATCATTGTCAAAAGTAAATAGGCAACTTAATTACTGCATCTTATTTCAGGCTTCCAGGTTTGCCACTCGTTGGGTGGTGGAACGGGTTCAGGGATGGGAACACTTTTGATCTCCAAGATCAGGGAAGAATATCCCGATCGCATGATGCTCACTTTTTCCGTATTCCCATCTCCTAAGGTGTCTGACACTGTTGTGGAACCCTACAATGCAACCCTTTCTGTTCACCAGCTGGTAGAAAATGCAGATGAATGCATGGTTTTGGACAATGAAGCTCTTTATGACATTTGCTTCCGTACTCTCAAGCTCACCACTCCAAGCTGTGAGTCCTCTTTTTTTTTTTTGGGTCTATTTGAAGTTGGGGCATTTCGGATAGTAAAATATTTTTTGGTGTTTTTCTTCAACGTCGTTGAGTTTGATCCCTTGTTCTTTTTGTCACAGTTGGAGATTTGAACCATCTAATTTCTGCCACCATGAGTGGTGTCACATGTTGTCTTCGGTTCCCTGGTCAATTGAATTCAGATCTCCGCAAACTTGCTGTCAATCTCATCCCCTTCCCTCGGTTGCATTTCTTTATGGTTGGCTTTGCACCGCTCACATCTCGTGGGTCACAGCAATATAGGGCTCTCACCGTACCTGAATTGACTCAACAAATGTGGGATGCCAAGAACATGATGTGTGCTGCTGATCCTCGTCATGGACGATATTTGACTGCCTCAGCTATGTTCAGAGGTAAAATGAGCACAAAGGAGGTTGATGAGCAGATGATCAACGTTCAGAACAAGAATTCTTCATATTTCGTTGAGTGGATCCCCAACAACGTCAAATCAACAGTGTGTGACATCCCTCCAACTGGATTAAAAATGGCTTCTACATTTATTGGCAACTCTACCTCCATCCAAGAAATGTTCAGGAGGGTGAGTGAGCAGTTCACAGCCATGTTCCGCAGAAAGGCTTTCTTGCATTGGTACACAGGTGAGGGCATGGATGAGATGGAGTTTACAGAGGCTGAGAGCAACATGAACGATCTTGTTTCTGAATACCAGCAGTACCAAGATGCTACTGCCGATGAGGAGGGGTATGACTATGAAGACGAGGAGGAGGAAGAACCTCAGGAAATTTAAGATTGTGCTTTCGACGGTTTTGCTTACTATATGAAACATGTGTTGATGTTATGTTTTTCTCCCTCTACCTGAATATCTTTTTCGGGAGGCTTGGATTGTTTTTGTTTTTGGGCTCCATGCCTTTGTTCGTCATAGCTGTAGGTTTTATTTCTGAGCATATTTACATGACTAAATTGTTCCCTTGTGGAGTTTGTGCTAGATTGGATGTTTAGGTTATATTCGTGCTAATGTGGGTATACCTTTCTTGCTCCTATATTTCTGTAACCTCACTGGCGTTTTCGGAATAGATTTACTTGGACCATTCGTGTTCTGATTGCTGGTTTGCGGATGATGAATTGGTGCGGAGCGGTTACAATGCCACCACACTATGCACAACTTAAGCCCGCTTTGGTGTAATTGGGCTCCCAAATTGTCTACTGTGGGGATATTTTGGGTTCATGATTCAGTAAATTCATCATTGTTTTGAAATCCGGACTGGAAACTGGTGAAGTAAGCCGGTCCAATGAAATCCAGATCGGAAATCAACGAACCAGTCAGTAAGTCGGTTTGGTTTGGGCATCAACTTCTTTCATTTTTTTTTTTTTCTTTTTTCTAAAATAGATTTTTTATTTTTTTTAAAATTTCATATTAATTATCCTGAAATCTCAATTTTTCACTGGGTTAGCTCAACTCTGATCCCTAAACCAGTTTAATTGGTTTTGTAGTCGGTTCGGACTTCAGAACCTTGAAATTCACGTATGGAAGGCAATGCAAGGTTCATCGAAGCTTGACTTTTTTTTCCTTTAAAAAATTTGGTAGTTCTGAGTTTTTTTTTTTAAAAAAAAATGTATTTTCTTTATTTTTTAATTAGTAAGTAATACATTTCGGAATTTCTCAATTGCATATTTTTTTCAACTGCATTTTTACATTAAACAAACTTATTAAGCACATAATACTGGAAATTTCATTCTTAACCCATCCATGTTCGTTTCCAATACCATCAAATTTCTAGTTCCAAGTTGTCGCAATTGTCATTGGGACTAGTCTGGGGCTCTGAATTTGGCACAGAAAAATATTCTGAAGCTCTGAGCAGTCTTAATTTCCGAAATAGAAGTATTCAAGAAAAGAACATCACATTTGGGCACTGTAGATTGGCCAACAAAGTATTGTGCTAGAAGTATTAGACACAAATGTTTTAAGGGGAGTTTAAATACCAATCAAAAATTAAAAATGAAAAACTATACCAATCAATAATTAAAAATGAAAAACTATACCAATCCACAATTAAAATGAGAAAATATCATAATCATGTTATAATCAAGGTGCTCCCTCTTATCCTTATTATAAGGCACCAATTAAGAAATCTCACAAATTAAGAAAAAGTTAAAGTCAATAATGTTATCCTAAAATTTAAGTAACTTCCAATATTACCTCTACTAATTGCACTAAATTCTAATATTATATTAATTATTACTCTTACCCACTACCTTTATTAATTATGAACATACATGGAAAAAATAATTAATGCTCCTAGGAAACAAATAAGTGCCTTATAAAAGGACCATATATATTTGTTAGTTGGTCTTTATAATAAGGACCAGGCAGAAACGGAGCTTCCTTGATACAATGGGGGGCCATGGCCCCCCAAAAGAAAAAAATTTGTCCTAAATATTTAATGAAAATTGGATTTTTCTATATATTTCTCCCAAAAATTTATACATTTGGCCCCCAAATATTTTTTTTAAAAAATTAGTTAATGAGTATACATTTGATCCCCCAAATATTTATCTCAAGCTCTATCCCTAGGACCGAGGGCGAACGGCCATTGGATTCACGTAATCTAGGTGGTGGTGAGAGGGTTGAACTAGTCGGCTAGCCTTCGATTCTTCTTCATCCTCATCGACGTCGTTGATGCCGTCCCTCCGTGGCTAGCATCACAACCACGACCACCTCCATGCCTTCCAAAACATTTCTTCCCCTTCCTCACTAATTCGTCCACTTCCACCAAGCAACATCGGCGATTAGAGACGAGTTGGGAGAGACTTGAGTGCCGCGGCAAGCTCGGACACAAAGCGCAGGCCGCGGTTGACATTTTTGGAGAACCAAGGAGCTTCTTCGGAGAGTGAGAGCTTGAAGATCGACATTTCACCACTTTCTCTCTTCCTTTGATCATCCCTTCCTCCATACCACCACCGTCAAGCCACGCCGTTGGAAACTAGAAAGCTCGGGGAAGGCGGGAGGCCTTTCTTCGTCCACACCACCATCAAGCTTCACCTTGGAGGTCGAGAACCAATGTCGGTGAACCAAAGTCGATTTTCTCCTTCTCTTCACCATCACCTTCCATCACTATCACCATCCTCATCACACGGTCCTCTCTCGCCATCCACCCTCAGTTCACCACCATTGAAAGTCATCGTTGGCACTCTCCCATACCACCATCGTTGATCTCTCTCGCCCCCACCATTTTCACCAATCTTCTTCCACCACCATCTTTGCTCTTCAACACATCACCACTAGCTCGAGAAATCTGAATTATGTAGTTCAATCTTCGTAGATTTCATTAACTCCGATTAGATTGAGTTGATAAATCGGGCGTGGAAGCATAACATAATTGATTTTTTTTTTTTTTTTTTTTTTTGATACATGAGAGGGGGAGGGGGGGCGGGATCGAGCCCGCGACATAGGGGACGACTAGCTCCTAAGCGGCCCTAGGTGCCAAGGGCGCAATGAAGCGCAAGGCGAACATAATTGTTTTTGATATAAAAGGAGATGCGATAACTCAACTGGACGTCGTTCAATTGGCACCAAACAAATTGCCGTTACCATAGTTTCTCATTTTAATCGTTGATTGGTATAGTTTCTTATATTTAATTGTTGATTGGTATTTGAGCTCCTTTTAAAATATTTTTGTACCCGGTGTTCCTAGCGTAACACTTTGTTGGCCAATATCCCTTAACCCTTAAAATTTTATTAAGGGTGACGAACTTTTTTCCTTCACTAATTATAAGCCCTTTTGAGTTAATGTTGGAAAACACGTTTACAGAAATTGAGACAAAACCCCTTACAAACTTGCCTTCTATATCATAAATCATGTAAGAAAAGCAGTTTTTTATCGCTAATCCAAATAGGCACAGCAGATAATCCATATCAAACATGTGGCCTTACATTCTAACATATTGCTGGGGAAACAAACATGTTGCCTTACATTCTAACATATTGCTGGGGAAAGAAGTGAAGGTAGGGGCAGGGCTACTTCTTATTGAGCATGCACATAGGCTTTAAAGATGTGGGCTTTACAGAAACTCTTCACTTTTGAGAAACGAATTTTTCCGCAACACGACGGCGTAGGATCTTGCCGGTGGCAGTCTTTGGCAAAGAATCAGTTATGAAAACCTTCTTGGGGACTTTGAAGGATGCAAGATTCTTCTTGCAAAACTTTAACACCTCTTCCTCATCAATTTCTGATCCTTCCCTTGCTATTACTGCACAGTTTATCTGTCACCAACACAACACCACTATATCAATACCCTTATAGATATTCATTCAACGATAATCAAATAAACAAGAGATGGGATTAAAGTGTTTAAGGAAAAAAACATGTCATATTAACTAACATTTTTAATTTAATCAAATTATGTAAATAGATTTTACATTAAAGATAAGAGAGAGTAAATTTTATAACAAGGGGAGTTATATTATTTTACAAGCATGTTACACACAGACAGACTAATTGTGTTTTGATATATCTGCATGGCTTTGTCCAGTGTAACCCTAGTGTATTTTTTAGTAGTGATGCAAAAACAATACAAGAAAAAAGTGACACAAACAGTAGACAACCATGTAGGGGCTGAGCCAGGATTTAGAATTAGGGGGCAAAAATTACATAATAAAACATAGCAGAGTCAACTTTTGAATGAAAATATTGAAATATTTATGAGGCTAAAACATAATTTCCTAAAATTTGGGGTTATGTAATTTTAGGGGCGGGCCCACCCCTAATTCCCCCCCCCCCCCAACCACCCCACAGGGGGGCGGGTGATTCCACCCCTGCAACTGGTGTGTGTGTGAATCATTTTATTTCCTTGACATATTTTTCTATACTTGCTTGTTTTAGAATACAAGACATACAATTAATAATTAGACGCAGTTGATTGTGCTGGACCTACCACCAGTCACACCCCCACCATAATGGAGCTATCTGGGCATTTATGGTTTGAAGCCCCAGGCTTCCAATATCCTCTAGCAATTGCAAACAGGACAAAACACGAAATTTATTGTATCATTGTGTCCCAGTGCTGCAAAATGTAAATCCCAGGTCCAGGAAATCAGGATCTAATATGTCGCGTTCCACAAATTTAGGCTTTCTTAGGGGTGTTTCCACTAACTCTTATCTCTACTTTCTCTGCAATTAAGGCCCCAACCATTGGATCATGTTTTAATAGTTGAGACTTAATGATATGTATACAATAGTATTATAATATTAAATATAAAAATCTACAATTGTAGCATTAATTCTCACCCATTAAAATATGATCCAATGGTTGCGATATTAAGTAGAGAGTGAAGTTAGTAGAAAGACTCCTTTCCCTTGCCGTTTTCCCTCGAGAAAGAGTTGGTGAAAGGAAAGGGGGCCATTGGAAGAGGCTGAGGGGTTACTAAATTAAAATTAATCATTTTAATTTCTTAATTCATGAGCCAGGGTTTTGAAACCGGATCAGTCAATAAACCGATCTGGTCTAGGCATCGGCCATTGATTCGGTTTTTTAATTTTTTTTTATAAATAAATTTTATTTTATTTAAAATTTCATATTAATAACTCTAAAATCATTAATTTTTCACCAAGTTAGCTCGGTATTACCTACTAACCTTTGACCTAGTACCGCCAGGTTTAGAAAGGGGGGTCCGGATTTAAGAACCTTGGTATGAGTTCAAATTCTAAGGGCATCCAATTATTTGGTTTGGGTCATTTGAAAAGAGCGAGAAAATGAATAAGAAAAACCACAATTTTGGCAAAAATAAACAAGGGCAAAAGAGATAAAATCTCAATCTCAATAAGGGTTTTCTTGTACGCCACGAAAGGTTTGGTTGGTGACATGATGAATCCCATGAGCTTTGACAGAGGCCTAATCACACTGACCATGTGACCATCCAAGGCTGATGGATCAAGTGTGCCTTTCTTTTTCGTTTTTGGATTTTGTACAACAGAATTATAGGCTCATGTTTAAGACGATGCAATATTTTGTGGTTCTTGCTTAGTTTTGCTCACACACTAATTAAGAAGCAAACAAAAATCTTGTGGCTCAAGAAATTTGTCCGCCCAGTTGTCCAAGGAAAAATTTTTGCCCCCAAAAAAGTATTTTGATTCCCCATTCGCTGTGATCATTCTCAGTATCTGTCAAAATATGTATGAATGTATTTTAATATTAGAAATTTGGTTGCAATATCTTTTAAGGAGCCATGAAGTGTGCAGTTTTAAGCTACATTAAATTTTGTGTAATGTACATGAAAAATATTTAATAGAAGGCCCTACTTTCTAAAACTAACAAGAAGACGCAAGGTACGTTATTTGCAAATGTGATTTGGAGTGTTTGACTTTAATGTCAAGATTTTCTTTGATTAAAAGGCCGTACTTGTGTGATAAGAAACGTAATTAAGACTAGAGGAAATTGGACAGAAGTCTAACTTGAACAACCATTCATATAAATGCAACATAAAGGTAACGAATAATTGGGAGGGAAGGATAAGAAAGGGGGCATACCTCTTCACCATACTTGTCGTCTGGGACTCCAAAAGCAACCGCCTGAGCAATATCTGGATGAGATAGTAACACCGCATCCACTTCTATGGGCGATATCTTCTCCCCTGTTTCAATCACCAAACTTTTCCTTTATCACGTCATACCATACATATGCGCATTCTTATTTCCATTATGAAAGCACACAAGTTACAAGTCCGCATTTCCCAAACTCGTTCTTTTTTTCCCTTAAAAAAAGAAAAAGAATACCAATCCGGTCTAATTGGTAAGTTTAAGCCTATTAGACCGGATTGGTATTCTTTTCTCTTCTTTATTCTGTCTACACTTTTATTTATCACTCTAAAAATGAAATTATAATAGAGACTAAATTTATTTCGGACTTATAAATAGAAGTACAAGACTATTATTGGCTACTCCATCCAACCCACCCCATAATCCACGAAATGGGGTAAATATTTGTGATGTTGGAATTGGTCAAGATATTAAGAGAGGTAGTGGTGTCAGGTAAATGCCTAAAAATAATATTACTCGTCTCTACTCAATATTAGTATAAGATGGATCATAGGTGGCCCAACCTAACCTCTTCACTAAAATTTTCAAATAAAAAAAATATTTATAGCTCGGGATTCATTCCAAGTGAGTCACAATTAGGTGACCGCACTGACAGCTACGCAATTCACATTTCTCTTCTCTTCCCTAATATGCTCTCCATTTATTTAATTGCCACCTGGCGAACCCACCTTAAATCATTCTACTTTCTACCCAATTTCAAGGCATATTCTCATTTTGATAATTGAACCCCCATGTGAGTGACGAACAAGATTCCCACCGAAATAATCTTAAAATTAAAAAATGGCGATTACCTCCGCGATTAATGAGCTCCTTAATTCGTCCCACCAGATGCAAATACCCTTCTGAATCAAAAAACCCGATATCACCCGTATGGAACCATCCGAATTCAAACGCTGTTTTATTGCCTGCCGGGTTATTTTTGTACCCTTTTGTCACATTCGGACCCCTAATACACACCTCTCCATTCACTTCAGCCTTCTGGATCTCTCCCTTCTCGTTCAGTATCGCCATTTCTTGACCCACCGGTTTCCCCACCGAACCAGCCTTGTGTGGCCCATCATCCGGCAGCGGGTTTGATGACATTTGATGGGATGCTTCCGTCATTGCATACGCCTCCAAAACCGGGGCTCCGAATGCCTCCTCCATCCGACCCAATATGATCGGTGCCAGCGACGCGCTGCAACTGCGAATAAACCTCAGTTTCGGGGTTGGTTCGGGTTTGGTCGAGTGACGATCCAGTATGATCTGGTGTATGGTAGGGACCGCCGTATACCACGTCGCGTTGTAATTCATCATGTCCGCCCAAAACGTGGAGGCCGAGAAACGGCCCGCCGCCGGCAGCGCCACGGCGGCACCGGATATGAGTGAACTCAGTAATCCCGCGACGAGTCCGTGGACGTGAAAAAGTGGCAGAACGATCACCGTTGAGTCGGACTCAGTGAATCTGTACACGGACTTTATGTTCTGAACCGACGCGGCTAAGTTGTGCTGAGTTAGAGGCACTCCTTTGGGCCGGCTTGTCGTGCCAGAGGTGTGGAGGAATAGGGCCACGTCGGAAGGGTCGTTAACGAGTTCGGCGGCTGACTCCGATTTTGACTCGTTCTGAGTCAGAGAGAGACTGACCTCGGCGTCATCGGCTTTGGAAAGCGAAGCCGTCGCGTGAGGGATGTTAAGCTTCGAAGCCGCCGCTTGAGCCGCAGCATTACCTTCTTGTGACGTCAGTAAGAGCTTCGACTCCGAGTCAGACAAGTAAAACTCGAACTCCTCAGCCGTATAAGCTACATTCAGCGGCGCAGCCGTCGCTCGTGCACGAATCACGGCCAAAAACATTACGACGTGCTGTGGAATATTGAAGATAAAATAAAATAAAATAAACGTCATATACATTGAATTAAATGGGGAAATTTTTTTTTTTTTTTCAAGAAACTGAATATTCCATTGAAATAGTGAAAATTCATTTCCATTACTATCCTTCCCGATCAACCAAACGTAGGGAGTACGCATAGAATAAAAATCAAACCTCGACGGTATTGGGGAAGGTGAGAGCGACAACATCGCCGACGTTGATTCCGGAGGAGACTAAACGGGAGGCGGCGCGTTCGACGAGCTCGAGAAGACGAGAATAGGTGAGATCGAACTTGCCGGAGACGGAGATGGCTCGACGAGAGGGGAATTCGACGGCGATTTGATTGAGCAATCCGGTGAGAGTTGGAGCCTCCATGATTTGGGATTGGGAAGAACCAATCGACACAGAAGATTTTGGCTAAAATAAATTAATATGGAGATGAGTCAATTTTGAAAGGGAAGGACGTGAATGTGTCGTATAACAATTCGCAATATAAAGAACGAGGGAGGCGGTTCTTTCTACGTGGCATATTTTGATTCGTCGATGTCAAGCGCGGAAGATTTTTCTAAACCTGATTTTAATTAATGGATTAGCATTTTGGTAATTAGGGATTAGGAACACTTATCGCTACTTTTTGTAATTTATTTTGGACATTGACCCTATATGGTTTCTTGTCCCTTGTGCTAGGACTACAGCTGGGCTGTTCTATTTTTTCGAATATTCCTCTTGCCTCGGCTTTAATCTTTCTAAACAATTTGTTTCCTTTCTTTGACTTTTTTTTTTTTTTTAATTGAAAAAAGTAAAAGAAAAATACTATTTAAATTTTAAAATTCTAAATTAATCATCTTTTTATTAAAATAAATTGTCAATTATTATACTTTTGTAGTTAATAATTATACTTTTGTAGACAATAACACTAAGTAGGATTTTGAAGGTTAAATAGTTTCTTTTTTTTCTTTTTTTCCAACCAAATTGATGAAACGAAGAATATAATATGAAATTAATGATGCACCAAGCCACTAGTACATTTATATATTATTTTATTTTATTTTACAACATGGAAATAACTTTAAATTTTTTTATTCATTCCCTAATCCCCGGTTCATGATTAATTTACATGAACCAAATGAAATTAAAGGTACATTTGCTTTTTGGCGGCTCATTCTTCGTCTTTAAACATGACTACGGTTAAAGGTCCATGTAGCCATGTAGGCTGGGATTTTACCTTCCCCAGCACTTTAAGCAGCCAAGTTCAAATGCGGCTTTTCCGCATTGTCAGCTTGGTTCTGTTAGAGAAGGATGGTAAGATCTGAAATCAGGTTTTCTTTTTCTTTTTCTTTTTTCTTTTTTAAGGTAGAGTTATCAGTACGTTCTTAAAATTATTTAACAATTATGTTAGCACTCAATCTGTTTTGTTTTTGTTTTTTTATAAGATAGGATTAACCGAATTCGAATATATAGTTAAAACTAGTTAGATACAATAAATATGTAAAAAACATGAATTTTGTTTTCTAAAAATATCCTCATTTATATGAAAGAGAGAACATATGTTTTTTCAGTATAAAAAGAGAGAAAATATGTTGTGTTAAGTGCTTAAATACAATAGCACTATCAGTAATTTTTGTCATTAAGTGAGAGTAGAATGAAGAGTTTATTATTAACTTTTTAGACATCCCTTAATCCTATTTTATAGAAAGGAACAGGACATACTCAAGTATTACTTCCGGTTTTTAATATAAGATATAACTAGTCTTTTTTTTTTTTTTGAGATGTTAAAAAATCTAAATAAGTTAATTAATTATAACATATGTTGTATATTTTTTAATTATGTGTTAATGTATAAGTCAGACAAATTAACTTGGTATAATAATTAATATATATATAACTTTTCTTAATCTTTTAAAAAAATGGTTAGTTAGGTCTTATCTTAAGAGCAGTAGGTGGTATCTCATCTTATGAAAAAAGGATGAAGCCAATGAAATGAAAGTATTTACCGGGTGAAAACTGGAACATTATAAATCTAATTCTTGGAGGAACAATTGAGAATATTGTTGTCAAACTCGCGAGTTGACTTTTCGAGTTTATCGTTTTTATCTTCTAACTTACAAAAACGAGTCGAGTAGTGGTAAACTTTGTACTAATTATAAACTCGGTTAAACTCAAGAGTTTATACACTGTAGAGTTTACCGTTTTTACGCGTTTCTAACTTATAAAACCGTATTAATTTACTCTTAAACTCGTGTTAAATTTTTTGATTTGATCATGCTCAACGACTTTATTTAGAAATTTTCTAGAAATTTTTTCATTAAATATGATAAGTGATGAATGTTGATGGATTTAATTTCAATTATTTGGATTTAAAATATATTTAAATCAAATTGTTGTCATTTTTATATTTTAATTATTTAATTATACATTAGTAATACCTATTTGATAATAAAAGTAAACTCTTACAAATTTACGATTTGAGTTCGATATCTTAGTTTATGTCAACGTCACGAGTTTAAGCAAACTCGTGAGTTTGATAACCTTGATTGGGAAGAAAATAGAGTGAGAATATTGTTGTTGTTGTTGTGATCATCAGGAACCGGTTTTTGGATAGGCACCATGCGCTGGCGCATCTGACGGGCCCCGTCGGATGCGATCTAAACGATCCGATTTTTTTAACTGCTGCTGCTTTTTAAATAAAAAAATTATTTTTAAAAAAAAGTTAGTTGAGAGATTATCTTTATTTTAGATCCTCTACACATTAAAATAATTTTTTTAAAAAAATATAAAGTAAAAAAAATAAGATTTAGACCGTCCAAATTTAATCAAAACAGTCTAGGAGAGTTCCCACTGTCCCCCATTATCATTATCATGTAATTATTATTGTTATTTTTGGGGCGTTTTCCCTTATTAGTATTATTATTCCCCATCCATACTAAACAAAGAGGTGGGGGCCACCACCGTCGGCCAGGTAACAACTGGCCAGAAGAACCCTCGTCGACTCAGCTGCCATGTCGGCAGCTGCCCTCTCTTGATCGCTTGCTTCTACTATTTCTCTTGTCACGTGCGAACCAACATATTACATTAAAATTCAATTTGGGTTTGCCCACTTAACTCGTGAATTGGTTCATTCCCATTGTTAGCCACTATATATTATATTAAGTGCTTAAATACAATAGTAGTATCAGTAATTAAGTTAGGTCAAAATGAAGAGTTTATTAATAACTTGTCAGACATTCTCTAATACCATTTTATAAAAAGGGACACGACATACTCAAGTATTATTTTGAGTCTTTAATATAAGACTTAATTGATATTTTTTGAAGAGGTTTAAAAAATTAAATAACTGGAGGTAGTATATTATTTAATTATATATTGATTTATAAGTCAAACAAATTGGTTTGGTATAAAAAAAATATAAATACTCTAAATTAATTTATTTACTTACTTTAATCTTTTTAAAAAAGTCAATTCAATCTTATATTAATGAACGGATATAATATCTCATCTTACAAAAAGGAACAGTGAAAATATTTTACAAGGTAAAAACCATAACATTATAAATATAATTCTTGGAGGTAAAATGGGAAGAAAATAGAGGGAGAATATTATTATTACTCCATCCGGTTCTAATTATAAAACATAGTTGATTTTTTTTTTTGAGAAATTAAGGAAGCTAATTAAATTACCTTAGAGTATTTTTATTTTTATTTTTTTCTTCAAAGTAATTAGTTTGATTAATAAACTAATATATAATATAAAGATACATAACATATAAAATGATTAAGTAAGTTATTTAGCCTCCTTAATTTTTTAAAATAAAGTCAATTATGTCTTATAATTATGACCGAAGGTAATCTTGGGCTTTTTTCCATATTTGCTACTTTTTAAATAATTAATTACCATTTTGTCATTTGTTTTCAAAATATTTCCCAATGTCTTACTTATTTAGTCGACTAAACCAAGATTTAGTTGACTAAAACGCGATTTTTTTGATTTTTTGATTGCCCCGCGATTTAGTCGATTAAACCAAGTGGGTTAGTCGACTAAATAGTAACAGAAGAAGTTTTTTTAAAACCCCAATCGCGGCATTTGGAACCCTAATCCACCACAAAACCTCCCCAAATCTCTCCCCCTCTTTTTTTTCACCAAATCCTTCTTGAATCCGTTCGTAGGGACCAAATCCTTCGAATCCGTTCGTGGGTAGCAAAGTAAACTTCATTCTAGCATCATTTGCGTCGATTTCGATATGTTCTCATCTCCATTTCGAATTTCCGCCGTTGTTCTTTCGTTTATGCGAACCCCCATTTCCCTTGAATGTAGACAACTTAATTAAAAGTAAAAATGAGTTTTATATTTAAAATCAAAGTTCACCCAAGATCAGTGAGGATCAAGGACATGACTAAGAATCCTAACGAGAAAAATCCCCAATATAAAATCTTAATAAAAAAATTAATTTTATGATTTCTTAAACCTGAATATGAAGAAATATTTTTCAAAATTTATAATTTATATTGATTACATTCAAAATATCAAATTGATTAGTTAAGATACTGATTTAAAATAGATATGAAAATCTCTAATGATGTCCTCATTTTCAAACTCATCAACAACAATTTCTTGAGGTACTCAACCTACCGGCAAGCATTCATACGTTACTCATAATATATCAAAATATAGGAAAATGATATCCTATATGAGATTATAGAGGATAAAAAAAGTTACTATATCAAAATATAGGAAAATGATATCCTCATTACCCTCTTTTATATCATCATCTCATCTCCATCCTTAGATAATGAAATGTATATTTTAGATTTAATATTTTATAAAATCATTATTATAATATTTTATAATTTAAAATTTCTTTATTTATTACAAATTGCAATTATGAAGGGTATAGATCAAATTTTAAGAGTTTAAATTTACTTATTTATGTTTATAGAAATAATTTTATAAAAGATTGAATCTGAATAATATATTGTTTTAATCTAACGGTCTATATGAGATTATGAGAATAAAATGAAAAAAGAAGACAAAAAAATAACCCCTTAATTTATCTACCTTCTAGGGAAATGGGGGCCCGCATAAACGAAAGAACAATGGCGGAAATTCGAAATAGAGATGAGAACATATCAAAATCGACGCAAATGATGCTAGAATGAAGTTTCCTTCGCTACCCACGAACGGATTCGGTAAGGATTTCTTTGAAAGAAAAAAAAAAAAGAGGGGGAGAGGTTTGGGGAGGTTTTGTGGTGGATTAGGGTTCCAAATGCCAAGGATTTGTCGCTATTTAGTCGACTAAGCCACTTGGTTTAGTCGACTAAATTGCGAGGAGTAGTAAAAAAATCAGCGCCCGCGTTTTAGTCGACTAAATCTTGGTTTAGTCGACTAAATAGTGGCACATTGAAAAATATTTTGAAAACTTGTGACAAAATAGTAATTAATTATTTAAAAAGTGACAAATAGATTGATTGAATCAACAAAAAATTGGAGCGTGAAGTATGTAATTAGATCTTTTTTTGAGGGGATATCCAGATTAATATTACAAATTTACAATAATTTATGGTTGGCTTGGTTGGACCAATAAAATGAAGCATCCAGGCTCTGTTTAAAAAAAAACCAAATGTTAATATATCTATGATTACTACTTCTATCATATATTTGTGTTTTTGGAAAATAAAAAATGAAATAAATTGAAGAAAAGAAGTCGTAGCAAAAAGACGTGGTATTGGAGTATTTGTGCTATATGTGCAAATCCAAATCGGGTAGATCTTTACTCGGAGTAGAACAGAAACCTAGACGGTAAATCTTGTTATTGGAAGTTTTCCCTTATTTTTTCTTTGCCTTTTTTCCCATCGAAACTAGAAAAACACACACAGAGTCCTAGGTACATACTTAAGAGTTAAGACAATAAAATAAGATAAAACATTGGATTGCTTCTAAAGTGTTTTTTTAGAAAATATTAATAATGAGTTGTGTTTGGAAGCATGGTAGTCAAAATGAAATCGCTTAAAGCGCAAAAACGCCGCTTTTACGCTTTTTTCGGGCAAAACGTGTTACGTGGGGAAAAAACGTACCAAAGGTAAAAGCGTAAAAAGCGCCGCTTTAAAGCGTAAAAGCGTAAAAACGCAACGTTTTTGCAAAAAGCGCCGAGTTTACTTAGGGACTTAAGTGAAAGTTTTAAAAGTTATGGAGAGGGACTAAAGTGAGAATTTTCAAACTATTTTAGGGCAGACTAAAATTTCAAAAACATTTGGGTCCTTTTCTGTAATTAATAAATAAAGATCATTTTAACCCTAATTACACTTAATTCAATACAAATGTTCCTAACTCAACTTAGTACTTAATCATACAATAATGTCCTTAAAAATTCATTAAAAATCCCAATTTAATCATGTAAAATCATATAAAAAATATGGTTTGATCAATAACAATGTTAGGCATTTTAATTGATATTGCGTTGATCGAGTATATGTGTGTATGAAGGCGGATACCTTATATACGTATGCGGTAAAAACTCCGTTTTATTTTACGATTTTACGTTTTACGATTTTTTATTATTCTTCCATTTTTACGTAAAAACTACGTTTTTACTACCACGTTTGGAAGTGGGAATAGGTGGAGCCATATATATATATATGACGATGTAATGGAACAAAGGAGGGGTGGCCACCAGAATTGACCAGGTAACACCGGGCCAGACGAACCCTTGCCGACTCAGCTGTCACTCTCTCATTCGCCTCCTCCTACTATTTCTCTTGTTACTCGCGAACCAACATTCCGTGTTGGGTTTGCCCGCTTAACTAATGAATCAGTTTGGTTCATCCATTTCGGATTTCTTTTTCTCTTTTTCTTTATTTGTTGAGCTTATCGAGTTCACTTTCTAAATTTACTTTTTTTACATTTTTAACTTATAAAAATGAGCCGAGTCATTTATAAACTTGTGACAGTTGTAAATTCAGTTAATTTTTTTTTCTTGATACAAAATTCGGTTAAATTAAACTCACGAGTTTATGTATCGAATTTATTGTTTTTACGTTTAATTTACAAAATTATATTGACTTATTCTTAAATTTGTATTAACTTTTTTGATTTGTTTACACCCGGCGGCATTATATATAAATTTTATAGAAATTTATTTGTTAAATATGATAAATTATAAATGTTATTGGATTTAATTTCAATTAATTGAATTTAAATATATTTAAATCAAATTGTTGTCATTTTTATATTTTAATTTTTTAATTATACACTACTAACATCTATTTAATAATAAAATTAAACTCTTATAAATTTATAATTCAATTTCACAATGTCTAAATTTTTATTACTATCACGAGTTTCTTAAACTCATAAGATTAACAATCTTATCCGAGCTTGCTACACGTCTTTTTTAATTAAAAAAAGAGAGAGACAGACAGAACGGAATCTATTCTTAAAAACTTCATTCCGTTATTAATATATTGTCGGCGTTTTTGACTTTTTTCCTCATTCTTCGGTTAGCTCCAGTAAGTATGTTCTGTTAATTAGCATTGTTAGCCACTATGCTGAAACTAATTGTGCTAACACAATAAAATTAAAGGATTTAATAAGGAGAGAGGAAAATACACATGTATCAAATTAAAAATACTCCTCACATCTTAATATAATATATATTTGGAAATTTCATCTTAATCTTAAATATAAGATAAAATTTTTATATTTGTTTATCTTTTTCTAATTTACCCTTACTGAAGTTTTCTCAACCATAATTAAGGAAGAGAAAGAGGGGGAGTTAAAAAGAAGATGACTAGGGTTTTTGAGAAAATACGTATCATATTTACTAACTCAACACTTATTTAATCTAATCAAATTAGGTAAATGTATATTATATTTAGGACCGGAGGAGTAATATTTAAAATTATTCTATCTGGTCCTTAATATAAGAATTGACCTTTTTTTTAGAGATTAAAGAAGTTAAATAAACTACTTACTCATAATATATGTTATGAATTATTAGATTATATGTATGTTTATAAGTCAAGCAACTTAGTTTTGAGAAAAACGATAAATATAAATACTTTAATATAATCTAGTTAACTTCCTTAATCTCTCTTGGAAATAGTTAATTGGATCTTATATTAAGAATTAGAGGTAGTATATAAAGACTAGAACCAACCGACAATGGTATTAACTTAATTCTTACTAGTCTCTATTATAAATTACTTCTTTCTTACCTGGTAATACAAATAGTTAAAACATTAGAATTGTAATAAAATTTAACTATTTTCTAATATTATTCTTATTAACTACATGTAACTCCAACGTCATACTCCTTTTAGTTCCTTTATAATATTCCAATAATCGAATTCTACAATTTAAAAAAGAAGTTAAAATTAATAAGTATGTCTAAAATAAAATATTTTTTAAAGTATGCCCTTATTTTTAAGGGAGCAAGTAAGAGAGAGAAAATAGTAGAGGGAAAATCCTCAATAAAGCTGCCTCAAATAAAATAATTCAAATTTAGGTTGTTATAGTTAACAAGTTCCTAATTAAGTTACTGATCAAATTGTGAATTTTAAAATATAAGTAAAATTACTTCAGTATACTTTCCCAGACTTCTTTATCCTCTTTCTTCTCTTAAAATAGTTATATTGTTATGTAACTTATTTTTATGTATATATATTAACATTAATATGTGGTAAAATAAAATACTTTATTTAAATGAAAGAAATTCTTGTGTTCCAAAATAATTTCTTTCATTTAAATATTATTTCAATATACTTCATTAGATGGGATAATAAGTCCATCAAAAAAAGTATGATTGTTTGGGGAGTCTTTTTGTTTGATGGACTTCAATGTGTAATGGACTTTTTTTTTTTTTTTTTTTTTTTTTTTGAAGCTCTAACCCCTTGACTTATGATCCCATTAGTAGTTTCTCCATCAATTTCATATGTGGGCCCGTTTGTTAAATTACCATCTCACCCTCCCCAATTCTGTCCGGAAGTTCCGTCCATATTTGAACTTCTAGACCAATTTTCATTTTGACACATTAAATATTCAATTTTTGCTGTGTAGTACGAAGGTCAAGCCTTTGTATATATAATATTCATTCCATCCTTAATAAAAGGGCATAGTCAACTTTTTTTTAGGAATTAAAAAAACGAAATAAATAACTCAATCATAATATATGTTACATTTCCTTAGATTATATATTAATTTATAAGTCACACAAATTTATTTAAAGGAAAAATGATAAATATAAATACTATAAAGAAATTTATTTAATTTTCTTAATCTTTATATAAAAAATTAATTATGTCATATATTTAATTTAAGCACTTTATTGTGTTGTAATTTATTTAATGGAATTTTACCATTTTATTTGGCAAATTTATATTTATATTTAATTTTTTTATCCCAAATTATCATATTTTATACAACACATATGTGTGTATGTGTGTTAATTTGATTCATATCCTTTTCAATCATTTTCCATCTCATCTATCTTTTTTAAAAGATATGCCAAACAAGTTCCCATCACAAATAAAAACCACTTCTACTACTACTATCCCAAACATAAATGACATGAGAAAAAGTCCATTAAAAAAGTCTATCGAAAACAAAAAGTCACTTCTCTCACAAGTTATTCCAAACAGGCCCTATATCTCCTGTGCCTTCATTAAATGCCTACGTGTTTGCTGCTGGGTGTCTATTTATATGGTAAGTAATAAATGAACTATGTGCTTCCTTTGGCTATAAATAGCCATACACCCAACACACATACGGATCCATGGTGTAAGAGAAGTGAATGAAGATTATTCTCAGATTTTCTCTCTAATTCCTGCATCTTTTATCTTATCGTTATTTTAGTTTTATAACATTTTTCAGGGTTTTGCTTTCTTTTTTCTTTTTTGGCTTACCTAGAGGATCCTTTCAAACCACAAAAAATTTCTTTAATTTAATATAATCATATTTTATTTTATTATACATTAATATTTATATACATATACTTATTGAAAAAAATAAGTTATGGAAAACCGAAACCCTTTTAAGAGAAGAAAGGAGACTAGGAGAAGAAAATAAAGTTATTTAACCGATATTTTGAAATTCTAATTTGGGTTGATATAACTTAATTAGAGATTTATTGAATTTACTAACTAGATTTATAATTTTCTTATTTCAGGTGACTTTATATGAGATTTCCTTTAGAGTAAATATAGGTATAACCAACATTTTAATTAATGCAATACATATATTAATGAAGGACAAAAATAGGAAAACTCATTAAATGTATGTTCAGATAAATCTCATTGGCTCCTATAAAAATGATCAAAACGATTCAAATTTTAAACTCTTATAAAAAAGATCGGAGAGAATATTAATTATTACTTTCTCATTCTACCTGATTAAATATCATCATATACAGAAAAAAAAAGATTTAATAGTTATTGGAATTAGTAATTTCCTTATAAAAAAATGGCTAAAGTACCCGTTTGGTCATTTATGTTTCTTCAAGTATCCATTTAGTCTCTTAAGTTTGTAAAGTCTTCGTTTGGTCCTTTAAAGTTAACACCGTCAATGAGACTTAACGGAAAATACTAACTCAAACAATTTTAAACGATGATTTGCAAGACTTAAATGTTGACAAAGCAAGCTTACATGTTACTTTTTTAATAAATTAATATTTTAAATCTGTAAATTGAAATTTTAAACAATGATCAATGCACTTAAATGCCTCAGGCGAAGAACATATAACCAAAGTTTGTTTAAATAAATTTCAATTTACAGATTTAAAATATTAATTTATTAAAAAAGTAACATGTAAGCTTGCTTTGTCATATTTAAGTGCATAGTCATCGTTTAAAATTCTTTGAAGTTAGTATTTTCCATTAAGTCTACTTAACGGTGTTAACTTTAAGGACCAAACGAGACTTTACAAACTTAAGGGATTTAAATGGATCGACACAAATATAAAGGACCAAAGCGTACTTTAGCCTAAAAAAATCAATAATATCTTCAAATCAAATTAGTACCTTATAATAAATAGGGTGAAGGTGTAAATTTGCCAAACAACTATTACCCAAAAGCGTCTGGGCCAAATAACTATGAAGAGACCAAAATTGCCAATCAACAATTAAAAAGTGAAAAAAAACCAAATAACTATTAAAAGTGGAAAAAAAAAAAAAACACCAAATAACTATTAGAAAAAAAAACAACTATTACAATTAAGTTAAAATGTGAGACACCGGAGTAGGACGATGGTAGAAAATTTGGAAAAAAGAAGCGAGTTAAGCCTTCTTATTGGAAAAGGAAAACACCAACGAGAGATGGGACCCATGGGAGCATGCATTGCGGCGATGGCTGGCCGCTTGTGGCATCGGAGGGATGAAACCAGGGTGTAAGGTGTGCGGTCGAACGTTGTGGACTACTTGGATGAGTTCAAGAGGGTAAGTGGAAAACCCAAAGAACAATAGAAGCTTTGGAAATGCCGACATCACGACACTATGATGATCAATGAAAGAGCGAGACACCAAAGGCAATGACGGGGTAATAGTTAGTTGGCGAATGCTTTCAAATTGTGTTTTTTTCCATTTTTTAATTGTTGATTAGCGATTTTGGCCCCCTCAATAATTATTTAGCCCAAATACTCTTTGGGTAATAGTTATTTGGTAAATCTGTATCTTAACCCTAATAAATATTGGAGAGTACTAGAGACAATGATGAAGATGAAAATGAAGTGTAAAAATATTAAATGCCCCCTTACCCCGTCCCAATCCATTAACCTCAGAAAAGCCCGTACATCCACCTCGCTTGTTTATAGTTGACGTATACGGATCAAGGAATCATTAATTAATGAAACATACATGAAGGGGTCGAGGGAGGTGTGTCAGTGTGTGTGTGGGTCTACAGATATTTATAACACGCCCCCGTCCCTTTCCATTAGGACTTCCCCACACGCACACTACACTTTTTTTATTTTTTTAAAATAAGAAAATCTTAGGAAAGGGTTGGACTCACTCGCTTGTTGCGGAGGATCTTTTAAAACCTAGTTTATAGGGTATATTGAGTTAGAGAGTATATATACGCCTCCACCTCTTCCCGGCGTTTCTACTACTTCGTAGACTTTAGGATACCTCTCCCAACGTCTCGACTAACACGGGATTGAGCAACCTCCTCCCTTTATGTGAAAAAAGGCTGACCCCTTCAGAACCTAAAGACAAGGGGTCACACACAACATTATTCATTCATTCATTCTATGATTTGATCTCACACGCTGGCCAAAAAAGAAAAAAAAAAAAAAACCCCACTAAATCTCAATACATAGAGTTTGAGCAAAAAAAAAAAAAAAAAAAAAAAAAAAAAAAAAAAAAAAAATCTCAATACATAGAGTGGTGTAAGTGATGTCATCAAGCCATTAAGGCTTTGGCGGGGACATGTATAAGATTAGTAGAAAATAATAATAATGAACCATAAGAAAAAAAAATATATAACTAATAAATTATGAGCGAGTGTTTCGCTAAAAATGAAAAGTTCATCAAGGCTTGGAATTCTAAACTGCCAACATTACCACGTACATATAGAATAACAGACATGAAGAGCGAAAAGGAAAAGAATAAAACATAAGAAAACACTTGGGATAATCATAACAGGGCCAAAAGAATGGGCTAGATATATGGGCCTTTAGAGGGATCTAATATAAATAATCTCAAAGGAATGTTATAAAGGAAGCACCAAGGCCTAGGGTGGTAATGAATTTGACCCATTATTTTTTTATTTGGTCAAATATTCCCTCTCCAACGTTTTCTTTCAACATTCTTTTTAATAAAAAAAGTACATTTCTCGATATTTAAATTTGTATTATCCTCTACGGGTGAGATCGCTAACCACCTCAACTACCAACATCCACTTGGTTGTATTTTTTAACCCATTAATTGCCCATAAGCTTCTTTTCTCCTAATACAAACTGAATATATTTGACCAAAATGTAACAAGAAATCTTTAACACAGATATTGTACGCTGTCACTACTGTCTCTTTGATGAAGAGAAGAAGCATGCCGAAACGGACAATAAGTCATAGCCCTAACGGTGACGGAGACTGGAAAATGGGGCGTGCGCATACTTTCTCCTATATTTAGACCGGAGGAAAAGTTTTTTTTTTTTTTTTTTTTTTTTTTTTTTTTTTTTTTTTTTTTTTTTTTTTGGGTGGGTGGGGGATAAACACAATGACAATTACGACCTTGTTGTGCAAGATTGAAACCTTAGTGTAACAATCCTAGGGTCCTAATTATAGGAATTGGTTAGAAAAGTTGGATTTGGTATTAAATATAAGACCTTATTTCAATTTATCTCTAATATTTATTATTATTATTTTCAAAAATTAGCTAGGAGCTTGTAACTAGTAATGATAAATGAAGTCAATATATATATACATATGTAATGTACGCATATATATAGAAAGAAGGAAAAAGAAGACGAAATAGAAATGAAGAAGTGAATAATTGGATCTGTCCAATTATTTAGCTTATCTGCCTCAACTCGATCTGTTACCCCAAGGTGTTCACTCGAATCATATATATATAGTAAAAATTCCCGGGAGTGGATATTAATTACTTCTCAGTTACGTCCACACTAATATTTCGAAAGAACTCGTGTTCGTTGCTATAGCTTTCATTAGGTCTGGGATATGGCAGCGAAGATGAGTCAATTACAGTAACATTATTATTTGTCACTTCTTAGTTAGTTTAAAATTTGCCATTGTAAATGATATATACATGCAGTACGAAAATCAAAGTGAAATGAAAGAAAGCCGATCCTATTGCTTTAGAAGATAGACCATTATATATGCAGAACACGAATTATACAACAAAATAGGATCCATGTCCCATCGGGAAGCTCCTTATAATTATAAACGAGCCTGCTATATCTCGTGTTATTACAGCACAGAACAAGCAAACTCCGCACAAAGTGCTCTAGCTAACACATAATATATCATATACTCTATATATATGGGGCTTGCAGGCATAGGGTACAACATTAAAAGTAGAAAATTAAATATAATTAATGGTCGAATGGTGGGGAAGCCACAGGTTGGTCGGCAGTGTAGAGAAGAGAGTTGAGAGGTTGGGATTGGGGAGTTTCAGCCTTGGCGGTGGCGGAGAACTTGACGGAGTTGACAGGTCCCGGCGCCACTATTCCGGAGCTTTTCAGTTCAGCCATTGCTCGTCTTGCGTTCGAACCTTGGACCTCACACAACTTGGGAAGAAACACTCCTGTTTAATACATATAAGAAATTATTATTATTACTATTATGTATGTATCTCTCTAGATGCTATTGGGCCGCCTTTTAGCCGACCGTAAAATGAGGTTTTATTATTGTTGTTGTTATTATTATGCATGTGTATATACATAAGGGAAAATATGAATGGAAGTACCTTCGCCGGCGGCGAGATTGAAGTAGAGGTCGACGACGTTGGGGCAGTTGTGATAACAGTGAGGGGAGCAGAGGTTGTGGGTGAAGCGAGAGTCGAGCAGAGCGTCGGAGGAGATACCGAGGGTATTTCGGTCCAAGCCACAGGCCTTGATGCACTCATCGCTCTCCACGTGGTCCTTCACCTTGTCGGCTTCGATCCCCGATGTGCGACATGTGTAGAGTTCCTTCCCGCTCCTCTGAACCTGCTTCTCCAGTACGCACCGTTTCCCCGTGGAGGACACCGCATAGGAGCACCTCTCCTGGTCCAGCTTCTCGCACTCAATCCCTGCTCCTGCATCACCATATTCATATTACAAGAAATAATGCGTAAGAAAGTGCATAAAAATGTATATAGATATATTGCATGCATATATAAAGAACATGGAAATGAGTGAGCCCGCATATCATCCCATCTTAATATGATCCATGCACACCCATTTCTCCTGTACTACTTGGAATTGACAGTTAAACCAAAGACTCTTGACAGAAAAGGAAGAAAGAGAGAGAAAAGAGGAGGAAGGTACCGAGAGAGGAATGGAAGGAGAGAGAGAAAGCGAAGGCGAGAAGGAGGAGAGCAGAGAAGGAAATAAAGTGGGAGGCCATGAAGCTAAAGTAGGTAAAGAGTTGCAGAAGGAGGAATGTGGTTGTTGTTGGGGGTAGGAAGGAATGGGAATGAAGGGTGTAGTTGGTTTTGGGGAAGAGGAGAGGAGGTGGCGATATTTATAATGCAAATGATGGCCTTTGTAGAACTGAAGGAGAGGTGTGTTATGGAGGGAGGGTCCGACGTTGACACGAGAACATGGAAATTGTCATCTTTCAAACCTCTGCCGCTATCAGTGGCGAAACCTCCCTCCCTCCCCGCTCTCCGCCTTTTTTAAAAAATAATTAAATTAGATTGCAATGCTGACTAGAATGAAGACAATCCTTGTAATTGTTAATTGTAAATTGCCTGAGCGGCAACATTGCTCACCGCGCTTACATGGGGTCCACCCTAGGACCCCACATTTCACATTATTTCTTCATATTAGAATTTGAACATGGTTCACTGCTTACTTGAAAGGGATTGAACGGTCGAAGTGAATCACATCTGATGGGCAAATAATGCAGTGAGACTATCTAGCGAAAGCCGACTTATCAACGATGCCTGGTTTGCATACTCTCTCTTCGTGATATGTATTTGGGGCCTGCTTCATTTGGATAAGTCTTAGTTTTTCGTATGGTTGCCAAATTATATATATATATATATATATAAAAGAATTTGAACATGGCTTTTGTAAGCTGTATGATCACATGCTGTCATAGGTTTTGCATTGAAAATTAGAAAAATTTCATTTCTTAATGCTCCTTTTGATTCTAAATATATATAAGCGAGTTAACTTTTTTTTAAAGATATTATGAAAATTAAATAAATTACTTAATCATATTATATATTTAGTATCCTTAGATTATATATAAGCTTATAAGTCAGTCAAAATGATTTAAAGAAAAAATGACAAATACGAATAGATTAAAGTAATTTGATTAACTTCTTTAGTATCTCTAAAAAAATATCAACACTCTCTCTAAAAGTAAGTTTTGATCAAAGAAGGTTAGAAGATATTTGGTTATTTTTACCCGACTTTTTGGAGGCAGAGACGACCAGTAAATGCAGTTGCTTAAGGGTGCAGGCGTTCAATTTAATTTGGTTTTTTACTTTCCTTTTCTAAGATTAATGTAGAAAATACAGGACAATCAAACTATAGCTCAAGGCTGATTACACGTAGATTAATAAGTTCAATAATTGATTTAGATTGAAAAAAATTGATTAAATCAATTAATGTTGCATATAGGTTCAAAGAAGAAAGTGCCATCTAATAAAATCAATTAATTAGTTTAATTACTGGACGCTTGAGCTCGAGGTTCAAAGCCATCAAATTAAATAAAGACTTAAGTCACTTGCTTATGAGTAAGTTTGGTGAATACTAGTGCGTATATGTTTGATTGTTTTACGTTTTCTTGCACATTGAATTACTTAAAATATGTCAAGCTTGGTTGACATACACAACAAGTTTTGTAGTAAATGTGATGGGAATTGGATGCGTTTGTAATTGGAATGGAATCATATGGAATTGGGGGAAGAAATATCAAAGAGAGAATTCAACGAAAATGAAGGCGTGTAAAACAAGACAATATATAGTACTGACACTCGCTTGTGTCATTTTTTTAAGAACTTAATAACTGAATTATGCTGTAACCTAAAACTAGTTAAAAACAATAATTATAGTATGTTAGAAATGCTAAAATTTCAAACTCTCATAATTAAGACAGGAGTGAGACTAAAGTGGCTGTTTGGATAAACAAAACAGTAAAGCACTTTTATATTTAAGATCATGGTTTGCTGAAAAATTATCCAAACACCTAAAAAAATTGGAGGATCACTTTTTAATCCAAAACCATGATTTTATGGCTCAAAACCATGGTTTTGAAAAAGTAAGTTTAATACTCTTTCATCTTTTCTCTTTCCTCCATCATCTGTCTTTTAACATTTTATCCGTTCTTTTATCTTCTGCTATGTTCTGTTTCGCCTTTCCTCTCTTTTGATATATATATATATATATATATATATATATATATATATGGGGTTAGCGCATGTCACTTGATATAAGCTTATGTCAAGTCACACTAAAACTACGTCGTTTTGGGGTTAGAGGAATTAATGAATTCTCGAACGACGTAGTTTTGGAGTTAAGAGAATTAATGAAAGATATTTTAGTAAAATTCATGTAATAAATACAAAAACAAAAATACAAAGACACCCTTCATTAATTCCCTTAACTCCCAAAACGACGTAGTTTTAGGGTAACTTGACATAAGTTTATGTCAAGTGACATGACAAACGATAAACCTTATATATATATATATATATATATATATATAAATTTACTATCTCCGATAAATGGTGCGAACATGCTATGTTTGTGTACACGATATTAACGATGGGGAGTATTTGGGTAAGCAATTTTTTCATTTCCGGTGTGACTCGTCCAGGTTATCCATCCTTCCTTCTTACTGACAATTTATTTGATCCCCAATCCTAGTAGTAAAAATGAGTTGTCGAGTGATTTGGAGAATTTTGCAATTTCGATTTTGGATCGTGGGTAATTGTGGGTGATTTCAATGATATCGGTTCGTTGAATGAAAGGATTTGGTGGAGTTGGAGCGAATGAAGTTAGGATGAAAGTATTTGTGGATTGTTTGGCAAGGTCTTCACCGACAGACTTGGGTTCTTATGGGCCGAGGTTCACTGGAGAGGGCCGAAGATGGTCGAGCATCATAGGCCGTTTGAACGGCTTGATAAAGCGTGGCGAACGAAGCTTTTCTCCTCGGTTTTTCTAATTGGTCAATTCAAGTACTTCCTCGGACGCAATTTTCGATCACAATCCAATTTGCTTAAAGAATATGGAAATTAGTGAACCTTCAAGATTTAAACGCCCTTTCCGGTTTGAAGCGATGTGGGTGAGGCATGAGGATTTTCGAAGCTTATGGTGAATCTTGGAAGAGTTCCGAAGAGATTAATTGTTCCTTGTTGAACTTAGGTCGTTATTGGGTCGAGTGGAACAAGGATGTTTTTGGTATGGTTGAGAAGAGGAAGCATGAAATCGTCAAGATTGATGGGTATTCGAATGCTAGCGCTTATTCGAGGTCCAATTTCTTATGTAATTTGGAGAAAATCATGAGGTTGGAGGAAATAAAATGGTTTCAAAAGTCTCAATCCGAGTGGATTGCAAAAGGTGATCGTAACACGCGCTACTATCATTTATCAACTAAGATGCGGAGACGTCGTAATAAGATTGTTATGCTGAAGGGGGAAAGTGGCGAGTGGATTGAGAATGAAGAGGAGCTTCGGAATCGGTCATTAATCATTTTAAAGGTATTTATTGCGCTATTGCTTCTGGTTCTCTAGATTTAAGGACTACTTGTTCCTTCCCTGTTATCGATCAATCTATTTTGGATGATATGTCTCGTGTTCCTAGGGATGAGGAGATTAGATCAGCTATGTTCTCTATGGGATGTTTCAAAGCCCCCGGGGTTGATGGGTTTCCTCCGTTCTTTTATAAAACAACGGAGTACTTGTGGGCCCCACCATTTGTAATTTTTTGAAATAGGTTTTTCAAGGTAACATATCCTTATCGATTCAAATAAAACTCTGATTTCTCTAATTCCTAAAAGAGATAATGTGGAGTTTGTATCACATCTTAGGCCAATATCCCTTTGTACTGTGCATTATAAATGTTTGACTAAGGTGATAGCTTTACGACTGAGAGGTGTGATGAATGATCTAATCTCACGTTAGTTTTATTAAGGGGCGGCAAATACATGACAACGTTATAGTAGGGCAGGAGCTTATGCATACTATGAGCAAAAATAGAAGCAAGAAAGGTCTTATTGCTATTGAAATTGATATGGAAAAGCATATGATATGATTATTGGGATTTGTTGAGCAAGTTTTATTGCGAGTGGGTTTTGACAATAATTTTGTTAAGCTATTTATTAAGCGTGTATCGTCTGTGTCTTATAATGTGTTGTGGAATGGGGAACAAACAGAGTTTTTCACTCCATGTAGGGGTCTTCACCAAGGGGATCCGATCTCACCTTTGTTGTTTGTATTGTGTATGGATAGACTGTCTCATCTAATATGTGATTATGTTGATGATGGGAGATGGAAACCAATTTCTATTCCTAATGAGGGTCCTAAAGTTTCGCACTTGATGTTCGTTGATGATTTATTATTCTTTGGAGTGGCTTTGGAAGCTCAAGTTCAATGTATGATGAATTGCTTACAAGAGTTTCTTAATGCATCGGGAGGAAGAATCAATTACTCTAAGTCGTCAATCTTTTTTTCACCTAGGGTTCCGTTGCATACTAGGATGAAAATTAAAGAGAGGACGCAAATGAAGATAACATGAGAGATTGGGAGGTATTTGGATTTCCTTTATCTAGGAATGGTAGGAGAAAGGAAAATTTTCAATATATTATTGATCGCGTTAGAATGAAGTTGGGAGTTTGGAAGGCTAATTGCCTTTCTATGGTGGAAGAATTACTTTAGCTAAGGCTGTGGTAAGTTCAATTCCTTTGTACCCTATGCAAGTGGCTAGGATTCCATCTAGCGTTTGCTTGGAAGTGGAACGATTACAACGGAACTTTATATGGGGTCATGATGAGCACTCCAGGAAGTTGCATTATATGGGGTGGGAACAAATTACAAGACCTAAGGAATATGGTGGGTTAGGATTTAGGAAGCTTATTTCTCTTAATAAAGCTTGTGGAGCTAAATTGACATGGAATTTGGTAGTGGGGTCCCAAGGTTTATGGTTTGAGATTCTGAATCATAAGTATATGAGGAGAGAAGGAGAGCCACTTTTAAGCTTTCGGCTGGAGATTCTCCGGGTTTGTTGAATTTACCAACCCGATTTAGAATTTTTCTATTTTAAGTAGCTTTATATGGGATTTTCCCTATTAATTTTCCTTTTATTGAAAACAATTTTGACTCGCTCAACTTCAACGGAATAAGAGAATTTAATATCTAATCACTAGTTTGATTGAGTCTCGTGGGAACGATATTTTTTTTTTCATCACTTTATTACTTGATATAATCCATATACTTGCAGAGTCTATAGGCTTAAAATTTTGTCCTATCAAGTGGGCAGTGCTTGAGGGCCTTTGTTTGGCTTGGGAAATGGGAGTGAATAAGTTAATTTTGGAGTCAGACGCAGAGGAAGTCATTCAGATGGTTGTTGACAGCAAGTATAATCTTGGTAGCCTGCAGCTGTTGTCGATCAGAGACATGATTCATAAGTCTTGAGATGTTAATTTTAGTGTCATTGATAGGAATTGTAAGAGAGTGGCTGGTGGTTTAGCAAAAATGGGGCTGTCTAAATCTGCAACTTTAGATGGTTGTCCTTCTTATTTGAAGACTTAGGTTGACCAAGAGAGTTTGAGAGTAGTTTCCCCCTATTATGTAATTTCTTTGTTTATATTGCAGGCTTCTTAGCCATCTTTTATATCAAAAAAAAAAAAAAAAAAAAAAAAAAAAGATAGTGGGCTGAGTGATCTGTTGGGCCAAGATGATGCAATGAAGTATGAACAAATGAAGTAAGCTAATAGAGAATAATGGGCTGCATATTGGGCTACGTTTTTTTTTGCTATTGAGTTGGGCCCAAAGTGGGTAAATAAATAAATTGGCCTAATGGGTATGGATAATTAGAAGTGGGTGTATGTGGTAGACAATAATCCTTAATTTTCAAGAAAATATGCCTAAATTTCTAAATATTAATTTTAATATTTATCTAGACTAAATTTCTCATAATTAATTCCATGCATTATTCTTAATTCCTAATCCCCAAAATTTGAAATATCACATAAACAGAGAAAACAACAAACACAAATGTGTGTATAATATACACACACTTGTGTACAAAAGAAGGAAAAAGAAGACGAAATCGAAATGAAGAAGTGAATAATTGGATCTGTCCGAGTATTTAGCTTATCTGCCTCAACTCGATCTGTTACCCCAAGATGTTCACTCGAATCATATATATATATATATATATATATATATATAGTGAAAAATCTCGGGAGTGGATATTAATTACTTCTCAATTACGTCCACACTAATATCTAACTCGTGTTCCTTGCTATAGCTTTCATTAGGTCTGGGATATGGTAACGTTATTATTTGTCACTTCTTAATTAGTTTTAAAATTTGCCATTGTAAATGATATATACATGCAGTACGAAAATCAAAGTGAAATGAAAGAAAGCCGATCCTATTGCTTTAGAAGATAGACCATTATGCAGAACACGAATTGTACAACAAAATAGGATCCATGTCCCAATGGGAAGCTCCTTATAAACGAAGCTACTATATCTCGTGTTATTACAGCACAGACCAAGCAAACTACGCACAAAGTTCTCTAGCTAACACATAATATATCATATACCCTATATATATATATATGGCTCGCAGGCGTAGGGCACAATATTAAAAGTAGAAAATTATGTATAATTAATGGTCGCATGGTGGGGAAGCCACAGGTTGCTCGGCAGTGTAGAGAAGAGAGTTGAGAGGTTGGGATTGAGGAGTTTCAGCCGTGGCGGTGGCGGCGAACTTGACGGAGTTGACAGGTCCCGGGGCCACTATTCCAGAGCTTTTCAGTTCAGCCATTGCTCGTCGTGTGTTCGAACCTTGAACCTCACACAACTTGGGAAGAAACACTCCTGTTTAATACATATAAGAAATTATTATTATGCATGTATCTCTCCAGATGCTATTGGGCCGCCTTTTAGCCGACCGTAAAAGAAGGTTTTAATTTATTATTCTTGTTATTATTATGCATGTATAACATACATAAGGGAAAATATGAATGAGAGTACCTTCGCCGGCGGCGAGATTGAAGTAGAGGTCGACGACGTTGGGGCAGTTGTGGTAACAGTGAGGGGAGCAGAGGTTGTGGGTGAAGCGAGAGTCGAGCAAAGCGTCGGAGGAGATACCGAGGGTATTTCGGTCCAAGCCACAGGCCTTGATGCACTCATCGCTCTCCACGTGGTCCTTCACCTTGTCGGCTTCGATCCCCGATGTGCGACATGTGTAGAGTTCCTTCCCGCTCCTCTGAACCTGCTTCTCCAGTACGCACCGTTTCCCCGTGGAGGACACCGCATAGGAGCACCTCTCCTGGTCCAGCTTCTCGCACTCAATCCCTGCTCCTGCATCACCATATTCATATTACAAGAAATAATGCGTAAGAAAGTGCATAAAAATGTATATCGATATATTGCATGCATATATAAAGAACATGGAAATGAGTGTGCGCGCATATCATCCCATCTTTATATGATCCATGCACACCCATTTCTCCTATACTACTTGGAATTGACAGTTAAACCAAAGACTCTTGGCAGAGACGAGTACATATATATAGAAAAGGAAGAAAGAGAGAGAAGAGGAGGAAGGTACCGAGAGAGGAATGGAAGAAGAGAGAGAAAGCGAAGGCGAGAAGGAGGAGAGCAGAGAAGGAAATAAAGTGGGAGGCCATGAAGCTAAAGTAGGTAAAGAGTTGCAGAAGGAGGAATGTGATTGTTGTTGGGGGTAGGAAGGAATGGGAATGAAGGGTGTGGTTGGTTTTGGCGGTATTTATAATGGTATAGTTATAATGCAATATGATGGCCTTTGTAGAACTGAAGGAGAGGTGTGTTATAATGGAGGGAGGGTCCTACGGTGACATGAGAACATGGAATGGTCATCTTTCAAACCTCTGCCGCTATCAGTGGCGAAACCTCCCTCCCTCATTCACTCCGCCTTTTTTTAAAAAAAATAAAATAATAATAATTAAATTGGATTGCAATGCTGACTAGAATGAAGACAATCCTTGTAATTGTCAATTGTAAATTGCCGCAGCGGCAACATTGTTCACCACGCTTACATGGGGTCCACACGTGTACCCCCACATTTCACATTATTTCTTCATATTAGAATTTGAACATGGCTTTTGTATGCTGTATGGTCCACCATGCTGTCATAGGTTTTGTATTGAAAAATAGAAAAGTTCCATCTCTTGATACTCCCTCCGGTCCGAAATATAAGATAGAGTTATTTTTTTTGAGGATATTATGAAAATTAAATAAATTACTTAATCATATTATATATTGCGTATCTTAAATTATATATAAGTTTATAAGTTAGCCAAAATAATTTAGAGAAAAAAATGACAAATATAAATAGTTTAAAGTAATTTAATTAATTTCTTTAAAATAAGTCAACTCGCCTTATATGTAAGGGAGGATAATGGAAGTTTTGATCAAGGAAGGTTACCCGACTTTTTAGAGGCAGAGACGACCAGAAGATGCAGTTTTCTCCTTTTCTTCTGAGGGGTGCAGGCGTTCAATTTAATTTGGTTTTTTACTTGCCTTTTCTAAGACTAATGTTGAAAATTCTAGACAATCAAACTATAGCTCAAGGCTGATTACACGTAGATTAATAAGTTCAATAATTGATTTAGATTGAAACAAATTGATTAAATCAATTAATGTTGCATGGTCAAAGAAGAAAGTGCCATCTAATAAAATCAATTAATTAGTTTGATTACTGGACGCTTGAGCTCGAGGTTCAAAGCCATCAAATTAAATAAAGACTTAAGTCACTTGCTTATGAGTAAGTTTGTTGAATACTAGTGCGTATATGTTTTATTGTTTTACGTTTTCTTGCACATTGAATTACTCAAAATATGTCAAGCTTGGTTGACGTACACAACAAGTTTTGTAGTAAATGTGGTCGGAATTGGAATGGAATCATATGGAATTGGGGAAGAAATATCAAAGAGAGAGAATTCAACGAGATTCATGATATTGAAGGCGTGTAAAACAAGACAATATATAGTACATGTACATGCGCTCCCTTCTTAATAACTGAATTATGCAATCAACTAAAACTAGTTAAAAATAATAAAATATTAGAAATGTTAAAATTTCAAACTCTCGCAATTAAGACAGAAGCGAGAAATGCGGTTTGGATTAAAAAGATAAATAAATAACACTTTTGTGTTTAAAACCATGGTTTGCTGAAAAATTATCCAAACAGTTGATAAAATTGGAGAAGCACTTTTTGATTCAAAACCATGGTTTTGAAAATTTTGATCTTTTTCTCCTTTTTTCTCTTTCTCTTTCCCTTTCCATCTTTTCTCTTTCTTCTGACGTTTTATCAGTTCTTTTATGTTCTGCTTTGTTTTGTTTCGCCTTTCTTCTCTTCTTTATATATATATGTGTGTGTCTAGATAAATTGTTTACTAACTCAGATAAATTGTGCGAACATGCTATCAGATTTATGTGCTAATATATATGAATAGATAACGCTCATACGTTTTGATGTATGTTTTGAAGTGAAGTTTCTCTTAGTATGAAAAATGCATTCTATAAGTGGATTATACTTATGATACTAATTTTTTATTTTTCTTATTTCGTAATTGTTGTTGAGGATTTTTGTGTTTTTTGGCATCTTACCTGCTGAGGGAATTAATGGACGATATATGTTTAGATTTGGGATATTTTTGATAAAATTGACAATCCACAGAGCTAGGACTATGATAAAATAGAGAATTCAACCTATCTTTAGAACAAGAAAAAAACTGAAATTTTATGTAAATGGATATTAAAAAAATTAGAATACGCCGTAGAATGACAGAAGAAGAAAATGACAGAAATTAAAACATGAATTACATTTATAAAAAGAAATCTAGGAACTTTTAATTACTATTTAAAAATGATTTATCTATACAATTTAATAATACATATATGTTTAAGCTATTTTATCATATTATAATGTTATAATTTTAATTTTGTAGACAAATTTATTTAAATTTTGATATTTATTATGTAATTAAATGTTAAAAATGGGTGAAATGGAATATTATCTTTTATATGCAATTAATTATCACATTAACTAATGTTCTTTTTGGTAATTTGATCATGAAAAAAAAAGTGATTATGATAACAATTATCCAAACATTACCATTTTATCAAAATCACTTTTTTCCACGTAATCTATTTTGCTTGGAATCTATTCTCTAATATCACTCTGATTACTTTTTCTCTATAAATTATTCTTCAAAAGCTAATTCAAACACTCTCTGAGGTTGGAAAAAGAAACACAAAGTGATGGAAGTGGGAGGAGAACTAATTTCTGCGTTGTTAGCGGAACAAATAAAAATTAAGAGAGTCGTACGTGACGGCAGAGATATCGGCGACCAAAGTGGTCATCATTGTGTTTCATTATTCCATAATTTCCCATTTGTTGGGGAGACTGACTCGCGCGAATTTGTATAGATTTTGCTAACTAGTCACAGTTTCAAGCTTTCGGCCCCTACAATTGCTACTCTCTTTTCAACCCTCACATATTCATGATCTTGATATTTTTCTAACTTTTTGCAACTTTTTTCTTCCCTTCCTTTTCAAAATAGTATACTCCATCCATCATATCCAAGTTATTTTGAATTTAGTTAATGTTTAAATGTGACTTTTTGATATTTAAAACCTATTTAATATGAGTAAAATTGGAAAAAAAAAAATTCAATTCAAAGCATATTTAATTAGTGAGTCAAATACCATTTTTAGTTCGGATGAATTAGTTGAAGTGTCTTATATTATAAATCGAATGAAGTATTAGTATTCTCTAGTAGTTCCCCTCCCTTACTTGCTTTAATAGACTTATCTTAGAATTTGAGTAGGACTCCAACTGGTCTTAGAAGACGGTTAAAATGAATTGAAAATAGCAATTATGTCTAAAGTATATATATATATTTTGCTCAAGTATGCCCTTATTTATCACAAGACAAGTAAGAGAAATATAATAATTATGATACAAAGTATGAAAAAGAACGTAGTAGGAACGAAACATGTAACCACGATTAGTGCAATTGGTGATCAGTGTTAGTTTCATGCGCACAATGGTGTGAATTCCAATACTAAGCCTCGTGAGACCTTTAATGATCATTGACTAATAAATGTAGGTAAATGTTTTTGTATACACTATTTTTAAGAAGACAACTAAAAAGAGAGAAATATAATAATCATGTTATAAAGTATGAAAGAGAACGTAGTATAAGGAAAAAAAGGGGGTAAAAAGGAAAAAAAAATCATTAAATGTTCATATAACTTTTATTATACCCTTATAAAAAGATTAAGACAATTTAAATTTTAAGTTCTGATAAAAAATTCAATAACGTGGTACGAACGACCATGTCCCCAAGATTGGTGCGATTGGTCATCAGTGATAGTTTCATTCCCACCGTGCGAATTCCGATATACTAAGCTTCGTGTGAGACCTTTAATGATCATTGACTATATGTAAATGTTTTTGTATATACACTCTTTTAGGCGCGGTGTCCGGGCAAAGTTGGTTTGGAGGAGAAGTCTCTTGGACGAGGCCACGTGGAAGGAGTAGCACAAAAGCAGAAAACGACTATTGTAAATTAATCTCTTATTTTTCTTCAATCGATAATTATTTTAATTAATCGAAAACAAAATTTGAGTAAAAAATGTTTAATAATTTAGTAATAAAGTTCGTTTTTGCCTCTTCAACATAGACCTTCATCCACTCTACTGTAGAGGTATCCTCTTTAATTTATACTTTATTAGCCATAGGCTCCCATTTACTTGGCTATAACAATATTATAAGAAGTTAAATAATACTGTTTCTGCTCCAAAATAAGTTCCTCGAAACTTCCAAAGGCTTTAATCTGTCATATATTATATTTCTTACTTGTAATTTGTTATGCATTCGACTGTATAAAAAGTCAGTGGGGGTTTTGTCTCATAACGGTGCTGAACACTTTCTCTTAAATTATCTCCTAACAGAGACATCCTTGATTAGTTCCGCGAAACTTTCGGAATGGTCTATTTCATATTCTCATTTGATATAGTATTAAATATAAGTCATATTTATTTAATTTAGAAAACTATATATATATATATATATATTTTGTTGCCCATCGATATCAAACTTTGTTCGAGTAATCCGAATCCAGGCCGGTCACGCACCTAAGTATGGTGGGTGAGTCTCTCAACGAGAACTTATCGCATTCACAAGCGCCAAACTCGAGATCTTCTTAACGACACAAGCCATTACCACTTGTTTAACATGCCGACACAGTTAATAGCGTATAAATTATTTAATTATAATATATGTGACACAAACTTTCTAAATTAAAATACTTGGTATAACCTCATATTACCTCCGGTCTTTAATATATGACATATTTTATAGGATAATTTGCACTTCAAACTATATCCTATATTTAAGATCGGATGAGTATTATATTCTACCTCCGGTCCTTAATGAAAGAGTTGGTTGTAGTTTGAATTTGATTCTAAATATAGACCGAAGCCACTTTCTCCCTTCAATATATAATTTCCTCCCAAAATATTACTATTGATTGCACACATTAATTAAGGAGTATTAAAAGATAGTCACAATGAAATATGATGTTTTAGAAAGACCTTAGTATATTTATACCAAATAACTACCATAATTAGCTTTTTTAATCTAACCAAATTAGATAAATTAACTCTTAAAGTAAGGACTAGAGGTAGTATATCAATTTATAAATCAATCAAAATAGTTTAAAGAAAAATGATAAATATAAGAGATAAAATTGAAAAAAATCTTACATTTAAGACTAAAATTTACTTCCAAACTATGTTCTATATTTATGATGGAAAGAGTATTATACTTATAATTTGTGATACATCTAACTGTATAAAAAGCGAGTGGGACTATCTCATACTAAACATATCTCTTAAATTTCTTTATAGTGAGGCTGAGAGTTCAACTACCTTTTATCGATGTGACATATGGGTGAATTTCTTCTCTTATTATAATTAAGATTTTCAATCTGAAGATTAGGTCATGCATGCATCATTATAAAGTTTTTGAACTTAATATAAATAAAATATTTAAGTAAAAAGAGTAATAAGTGAAAATATTTGATATAGAATTTATAGATAAAGTACAAGTTAAAAAGATTTTGACCTTAAAATATAATAAATCAAAATAAAATTGAACGATACTGAACTATAAAAAACATGTCAAACTTTTATACTTTGATTAAAAATAAAATTGTATATCTCAAGAAAGAAAAAGTAGTCTCCACTTCTTAGTAGTAAATAATATGGAAAATCTCTAAAACAAAAACTTTAAAAATGCTAAAGACCAAAGGCCTGATAACATTTTATCGAAGTGGAAATAAATACCTTGCCGTTATAGTAAATGTTGATTTTTGAATTAAAATTTATGACAATTTTATTAGAACTTATTAAAGCCTTATGTGAACTTATTAAACTCTTACAAAAAAAGAAAAGCATGTTTTTTTAAATTTAAATGGACATTTTTGTCATTTTCATTTAATTTTAAAAAGGACAAATTAGGATCTCACACCTCTCTAATATCATGGATATTCAGAAAATTTTTTTATCTTTCACATTTTTAAAATTCTTTTTCATGAATGCTCATAATCTCAGTAAAAAAATAAAGTCAAATTCAAGCATGCTGCATGCAGACAACACTATATTATTTTCGGAACCAGAAAAACAACTAATATAGGCCGCAAGAGCGACCTGGTAAGGGAGATGGGCTTCCCTTTTCTCGGTCCACTAGGGGCAAAAGAGAACAAGAAGAAGAGTATCAATCAACGAGCATTAGATTTAACAAAAGGAGTTAGTCCCTCATGACATAACAAATCAAGTTTAAATCTTCGCTAAAGGATATGCACATATTTGAGAGCTCAATAGCATCTTAAATAATTATCAAAAAAAAAAAAAAGGATCTTAAATAAAATAGTCTCTCAGAAGAGAATACCCGTGTCAAAAAAGAGAGAGTTTATATCGAGATTGACAAACTATTGAGCGAGTAAAGAAGGAGAAAATTCCTTATGAAAGAAAGCACCGAGTACGTACCTACGTGCTTTCCCCTCATATCAATGGAAAATTGGTCATGTTCTAAAAAACTGTTCATTTGTACTTATGTATGTCAAGTCATTTATCAGCTTCGCATTTTATGATTGTTGCATATATAACTGAATAAACAACAGAGATTTACTTGAGTTAATCAAAGATAAATTAGCCCTTGGGTAAAGTCTTTGCTCCCACTCATGCTAAAGTATTGCTAAGTTTACTTATATCCTAAATATAAGAGTTTTTTATTTATTTATAAATATAAGATCTCAATTTACTTTAATGCAGGGATGGACCTTGGAAAAAATATTTGGAGAGACCAAATGTATTCTCATTAACTGATTTTTAAGAAAAAAAATATTTAGGGGGCCAAATGTATAAATTTTTGAATCAAATGCATTAAAAAAATCCAATTTGCCTTAAGTATTTGAGAGATTTTTTTTGGGGCCCCCATTGTAACAACAAAGGTTCGTCATTGCTTTAATGCAACTAGGAAAAGACTTTTTAGACCGGTTAAAATTGGTTGTTTAGATTAGATTTAGGTCGGTTTTATATCAAACGGTTTAAAAAATTGATTTTTTTAGACCTATTAAACTACTAGTCTAGACCAGTTATAGATTACAACCGAACCGGTCTAAAACGTAGCATCTTTTTAAATAATATATAGGGCATTTTTTTTGTTGGGATTGGAGGTCCCAAAAAATGCCCTCTTTATATTTCATTGTTAAGATATTATTAGATCTTATGTTAATATTTGATATATTCTCATATTTATATATTAAATATCCTGGGTTGATATTTGATATTAATATTTGATTAAATTTATTTAGATTAGATTAGATTATATTTTTGGATTAGTTTAGCTAGGTTTGCCTATATAAAGGCTCCGCTTAGTTGTTTCTACTAAGGATTAAATATTAAGAATTCAATAATATTTTAAAGGCTCCTATTTCCTCTCTATTTCAATCCTTCAAGTTCTAAAATAGTATCAAATAATGGAGGAGGAGGAGGAGAAGAAGAATGGAGAACGTCCATTCCTTCTCGCACGTTGTAGCATATCCAATACTTAGTTGTTGTACTTCCTTGGATGTTGAGGAGGAGGACGAGGACCTAGTCTCATTGAGTCGCCATCATTCCTTCTTTGTGCCTTCTTATGTGGTCGCCTAAAACCTAAGTTGAAGAGAACTCATCCCCACAAATAGAACACTCATGAACGGCCTATTCTCAACCGAAAAATTCTCGGTCGCTCCCTCGAGTCATCTTGGCCTATGAAAGAGTTCTTGACTTCGGTCACATTTCTCCATCGGTACTTAGCATGCGCCTCTATGCATGTATTATTTCCTTTGTAGATTATCTAGTTCTATCTTATATTCGTTCCTAGAGAGTGTCTAGTTCCATACTAGAGCCGTCAAGATCCACGAGACCGTTCCTGGAGAGTGTATGGTTCTATCTAGATCTTTTGTCCATCTGGTTCTTCCCAGATCTTTTGACCATCTGGTTCCACCTAGATCTTTTGACCATCTTGTTCTGCTCATATTTTTCAATCTCTGCAGAGTGTATGGTTTCATCCTAGAGCTCTATCCAGATCTTTTGGCCATATAGTTACGCCTAGACCCAAAGGCGCATGGTTCCGTCTAGATATTTTCTTGTCTTCTTGATCCGAAGACTATCTTGTTCTATCTAGATCCGATGACCATCGGTTCCGCCGAATCTGTTGTTTGTCCAGATCATCGGCTTGATGTCGTATCTATTCCGTGTAGATCAATGCTTATTCCAAGTTGTTTTTTTGCCTAGTTCATCCATATAAGTTTGACATGATTTCTATTTCGTCGGGTCGACGCTTCTTCCAAATGTGACTTTTAGTACACGGTTGTTGTAGCTGCTCCTTCCGACTGTCGCTTCTAGTTTTTAGTTGACAAACTCAAGATGATCTTGAGTTTGAAGGGGTGTCGAGATATTATTATATCTTATATTAATATTTGATATATTCTTATGTTGAGATATTATCTATCCTACATTGATATTTGATATTAATATTAATATTTGATTAGATTTATTTAGATTATATTAGATTTTAGGATTAGTGTGGCTAAGTTTTCCTATATAAAGGATGTTGCTCAATTTCTTGTACTAAGGATTAAGTATTAAGGATTCAATTATATTTAGAGACTCTTATTTCCTCACTACTCCAATCCTTCATATTCTAACATTCATCATCACATAAATTTTAAATAAGTTACAAGGATGGTAAATAAGTAATAAAAGTCATGAATTACTACAAAAACTTGACAATGATTCATAAAATATATCTTAGCATCTACGTCACAATATCAAAAGAAACATAAAAGATTTAAATCTTCCACACAATTCCAGAAAGCTTAAATTGGGGTGACAACATGTTTAAATTATCTTACAATATATCCTACCAAAAAAAAAAATTATCCTATAATATGATCTTCTAAAGTTTCAGGTTGCATCTACTTCACATCTAGAGTAGTGTATATAATAAGTTGTTCAGAAACAAAACAATAAAAAAAAAAAAAAGTTATTCACATGCTAAGACGTTACATTTTCAATAGCTTATCAAAGAAATGATGAACATTTATAAAACTAAGTAGTAATCAATTAAGCCGATGCTTCTGGGAATACTCATAAATAAAACAAGAAATATCTTTAACTTTACAAGCCAAGCAAACTTAATAAATATGATGGAAATTGTAAATAACTCCAATTTTTACAATTTACATGCCACACAATACAGATTTAGGAGACAAAGAACAAGAAATATATTTTCATCTTCCAACCTTGAAAAAGACGTAATTTGAGGAATATCAATATTCCAATTAATACACTATTTTAAATTAAACTCATAAGAGGAGAGCTTACCAATGAAAGCAATACATGCTAAGATATTACATTATCAATTAACACGCAGAATTACAGCTTCCTTGTTGTTTCTATTAATAAAAAACACTGACATAATAAGAAACTATTTACAAATTAATTAGAGAATAATTTAAGCGCGAATGAGGGTTAGACACTTATGAGTCATGATTCTTGTTTATATCAGAAGATAAGATATATAATCTAAAGACTTACAAATGGGTTTTCATAAGGATGGCATAGAGTGTACTGAGGGTTTTAAGAGTGTAAAAGGAGGATTACAAAGTTAGAAACAGTCATAGTATTGATCTTTTTGAAGTGACTCTTTTTAAACAAAATTGGTTGCAAAAGGAATTTGTAAATAATTTAGTCTCGTGTTCTAAAACATACCATATAGATAAAACTAAAGTTTTAAGCTATGGATTATAGCTTATTCAGAAAAATCAGATGCACAAATGACCACCATTCTTAGCTAAAGATATAAATCAATATGAAGATAGAACATATATATATATATAAACTTACCAGATCATTATAACTGTAGAAGGGGCAACAAATCTCAAGACTTCCCCAATTCTTTTGAAAAGCTCAATGTAAATAATTTCAACAAGCTACAAAGGAAAACAAATATCTTAATAAGCTAGAGGAAATTGATCAGTATTTGTAACTAAAAATATGCAAGCTAACATTTAGTCATGTACTATATTTCAATGCAAAGGAAATTAGACAATAACACCAACATTATAAGCAATTGGCGGAAAAAGTAATTGTAATGTTCATAAAGCATTTTACAAAGAGAAAATTTTTGTTAAAAAAAATAAATAAATGATACTTCCTGATGCTGTTTTTGCTCGGCTTCTAGATATGAAGGATCCCGACAAATAGAAAGATTTAATTTCATGAATCTTCAATATAGCACACTACAGTTCGGAAAGATTTAACTGCATGAATCTTTAAATGGGAAAAAAAAAATAAAATAAAGAGGAGAAACAAACATCGCATTGAGAGAACAAGTCATGATCAAGAATCTTATTAAAGGTTGTGATGCCAATTGCATCAGAACTTCCATTCTCTTCCAGCATATTTTCTGAGCAAGTTTGGAATTTCTAAGCTCCATCAACCAAAGCTACAACTCTACAAGCTTATAATAGAGAACAAAGAAGTTGAAAATACTAAAAAAAGTCTCTTACCACAAACATGGTTTATCTCACATGAAACCTCTAAACAACGATCGCATCGTTGAAAATGAAGAACCACATTAAACTAGATGACTAAATTTCAGCCTAATCCAATGGTTAACGAGTTCACAACCGCTAATTTACCGAGACTGCCTTGTGAAGTTGTGTTTTTCGCTTTCTCTCATATGGTTGTATAATTTGACTAAGGATACGACACAAGGAAAAAAAAAAAAAAAGTAAAACTAGATTTAACCAAACACCAAAAGAAAAATGGAAAAGGAAAAAGAAATAGAAAGTTGCCTCATCTTCATCGAAGTTCGTGGGAATGAAGAGCATCAGAATCGCCAGGATTGCTCTATCAGATTTTCCCCAAGGGATTGTGTGAGAGTGAAATCAGTGACTGTTCCACAGTATGAGTCTTCGATTCCAGTATCGGTGAGGGAGAAGATGCGTTGAGAAGAGAGAGAGTCGACGACGTCACACTAAGAGCAATAGTTGAGAGGTCATAAGAGCAAAGATTATATGGATTTTTTAAGGTTAACGACAAATTATTTTTGGGGTTTAAACTTCTTATATTGCATGAGAAGAAGAAAATTTCTGCACATATATATGAAATGGTGGGACCAACATATATATATAATGCTCATTATATATGTGTGGGTCACCATTTCGTGTGTGTGTGACGTGAAATACACTTTTCTTATAATATGAGAAGTGTTTTTCTCATTATTTTTTATATAAAATAAAAGATATTAAGTTTTTCAGAGCTAGTGTAAAAAAAATCTGATCTAAAATAAATATTTTAGAGCTCATCTTTTAGCGTCCGGTCTAAAAATAATCTAAATTTTAAATTTTCATAATATTTAATATTTATCCAAACTGCATTAAATTGTTACTGGTCTAGCAAATTTCTTTATACTGCATGTAAGCGTCAACGGTTTTAAGTTGAATCAATATTTACAAACATGCAATCGGTCGTAGTTTTTAAACTATATCGATTGAAGTGGTTTAGAAGTGGCGGTCTTATAGGCCTTTTTTCTAATAGTGTAATTTGTTTATCAAATTTATAGCTTTCCCCTAAACTAGATCTTCTTATTGATTATAGTCCCTTCGGTCCTTAATATAAAACATATTTGAGGAGTTGATATTGGTCATAAATATAAGACATAGTTTTAATTTCATATTTTTCAATCTTTTTATAATTTACCCCTATTGATGCTTCCTCGACAATAATCAAGGAGGAGGGAAATAAGAGAATTAAGGAAGATAACTACGGTGGTTTTTTTAAAAAAGAATTAACTAACTTAGTTAGCGTCTTTAATCTAATCGAGATAAATATATCTTATATTAAGGACCAGAGAGAGCATATGTTAAAGGAGTTTTCATCAAGAGAGTATGTAATATCTAATGAAAATAATTAATAGGGGCACTCTAGGAAACAACACACATTTTTCTTACAAATAACGTACTAATTAAACTAATTTTCTTAATACTTGCAAATTAATTATCAAATTTTTATATTTAAGGCTGAAGGGAGTCTTGTATTTTCCCCATATATGTGCGCGTTGTGCGCGCATGTATGTATGCATGCAAGATAAAGTTTATCCGGAGGTGTTGATACCTTGCGTACCTTAGAGCACGCTTGATACGAAGGGGTGAGAAGGGAAAGGATGATGAGCAAGTTCCTTTGTTTGACGACTAATCTTTGATCAATCTTCCTAGGAACTCAACTTTTAGGGCCCACTAATCTTTTTTTTAAAATTGGGAAGATGTGTTCCCACCAAAATTGATGGGATCTCAAGTTTTCTCGGTGAATAGTGAAAGTTTGAACAAATTTACCCCTTCATCATCAAAGACGTTACCAAATATACAGCTCTTCTCCATAATTATTCGATCACAAGAAATTGAAGGGGGTGATTAGATTTGAGCTTTAATGATTTAAATAAAATTGAAAATATTTAAAATGATTTAAATAAATATGTATTCCTAATATTTCTCTAACTCTTGATTTCATCCATTATCTCATAACTATTGGTGATCTATCAAATATCTAAATCTACCTTCATTTTTATATCCATTTTGAATATTTATATTTATTTACTTTAATTTAATTTCTTCTTCATTTTATTTTTTTTAATGTTTAACAATATATTGTTACATTTTTTTTAATCTTCTGTACCGTTGAAATTGATCGATTTCGCAACTATGTTTCAAAGCCGAGGTATTCATCTTCGATTTATAAAAAAAAATTTACATTTATCTTTTTCATTTTTAAATAATTATTTTTAAGGGTAAAATAAATATTTCCCGATTCTTTCCTAATTGTCACTCCCCCATTTTCTTCTTTTCAAACAACTCATCTTCCTTCATCCCTTAAAATCTTTCCTTCCGTTCCTTTTCCTTCTCTAAATTTCTTTCCCGTCTCAAATCTTCCTAGTACTAAATAGGCTCTTAGGCTATATTTGTGAGTTTCATTTTGGAGGAAAGGAAAGGAAAGGAAAGGGAGGGTTTTGGTAGTCCCTTCCTTGTTTGCAAGTTTTAAAAATAAGAGGGAAGGGAATCGAGAGATTTTTACAAATCCCCAAAACCCTCATTCTTCTAAAAAATAAAGTTCCCCCAATATGAGGGGTTTTAAGAGGGAAAATAGGTTAAATTTAAATTTATTTGTAAAGTATAATAATTATATTAATTATTAAAGAAAAGGACAAAATGGTAAAAATAACTCATTAATCATTCATCTTCCTCCTCTACTATTTTTTTAACTCCTAAACAAGGGAAGAAATATCCTCAATTTCCCATCCATCCTCTCCCTCCATTCTCCTTACATCCCTTTCCTTTCCCTTCCTTCCAAACTCTCAAACAAAGCTTTAGGCCCCGTTTGTTACGGAGAAGCTTTAAGGAGGAAATGAATTTAGAAGAGGGAAAGGAATGGAAAGGAAGATTAAGAGGAAACTTTAAAAAGTTGAAATGTTTGGTAGATATAGAAAGTGGGATGGAAGATGATAATTTTAAAAAATTAAAATTAAAATATAAAACTTGAAATTCCCAAAATACCCTTTACATTAGGAAAAGAATTCCCTCATTCTTCATCCCACGTCCCCACGACAACCAGAAAAAAAAAAAAAAAAAATCAGAACAGGCGAGTTCGGCCGGTGGTGGTCGTCTGCGGGTTCCGACGGTGAAGGAGGAAGTCTTCGCCGGCGACGAAGAGAGCCGAAGGTGAGAGGAAGAAGGTAAAGTTGGAGACGGTGAGAAAAGAGGAAGAAGAAAGGGACCTAATGAGAATTTGCTCACAATCTTAGGGAAGATTTCATCTTCCATCCAATATGTGAGGGAAGATTAAGGAAGGAATCTTCCCATGGGTGAAGAAAGATGTGTGTCTCATTTGGAAGATGAATTCCGTATAACAAATACTCAAAACCGAGGGAAGATTTCTTCCATTCCCTTCTCCAATCTTCTTCCTAACAAACGGGCCTTAGAGAATCAGGACTTGATATGATCCTCTTCCTATGCATCATCCCTATATCCTTCTCACTTCAATAGCATTATCTCCTATGCAAAGATCATTTTATATTTATTTCATCAAGATTATTATCTCTTTTTCTATTTTTATACCTAATTTAACTTCACATTTCATCAGGAGACTGGAAGAGGACAATAAAGATGGGGCAGCTTTAGAAGAAAAGGAGAAAAATAAACATATAAATCAGCAAACATGAGCAGTGATACGCAGAACTGTACAGAACAACGTCCACTGGAGTTGTAAGAATAAGACAGAACATGCCTACAGCATATTTATTAACAACACACTGCAATGTATATTACATATATTCCCAATCCCCTATTTTATTACCTTTCTTTAATTTCTTTCTTTTCCTGGAATTGCAGTTTCACAAAGCCAAGCAAACATATAACGTATCTTTCTGCTTAGAATTTTTGTTTTGGTGCGAATTCTGGTGATTGGTGAGTCCAAATCATCAGTATGAAAAGAAACTTTTTAACATCGCACAGTTTCATATGTACACATGCATTTCATTTTACACTATATATAACAGAACCCCATTGCTCTATAACAGCACTGGATCTTAATTACAATCAATAATTATGTGAATTATAATTGCCAAAGTACTTCAATAATATTCATGTTAAAGCAGACAAGCCAAAACCAAGCTATGCAATATTATTGCAGCAGAACTAATTAACTTCCGATGTGCTTTCATATCTTTCCAAGTTAAATGCTGATTAAGAAATCTCTCATAATGGCAAGATATGTTTGGGAAAACACAAAGAAAAGCATCAAAACACAGTAGAAAGTAAAATTCAATGGATGGATTTGACTTCACCTTCACTTTACACTTCACAAGGCTAACAAGCAAACAAATCGAAGAATTGACACCCGAATCTTAAACGCATGCTCACATATTAACACAGTAAAAACAAGGGGCTTGATTTCCGTTTTCACTTTTTTTACAGCGTCCCTGTGTATATATAGAGAGTACTATTCTTTTTATTGGCTTAGTAAGCTGACGTAGATGGTGACATGATGCAGTTGTAACTACAAGAGTGATCGATACGTTGGTCTTTTTAAAAGCTTAGCTTTTCTTGCTAAATAATGCTGTACCAAAAGATTTTGCAATCATATATATATTATAATTGCGTGTTACTGCACACAATAAAGCGACTAATAATGTGTTGTTTGTTGATACCAGTCACTAGTTCATAATATTTGCTCAAAATTGTGCTAAAAATGGGATATTTAACTAGTTTGATTAGATTAATGTTGTTAATGTGATATTTATTTATGTTAAAAAAAATATTATAATCATCTTCCTTAATTTTCTTTATCTCTCTCTTGCTCAGTTAATATTGAGAGATCATGAATATAAATAAATTAGAAAAATATTAACAAATATATCTTACATTTAGGGTAAAGAGATTATAACTTCTCGATTATGTCATGCGTTAAGGACCAGAGAAGGTAATAAATTTACTGCAAAACCCTAGTTAACTTGGATGCATGTGAATATATAGGATCCAGCTGAGGTCTTCTATTGGTTCCCATCTGTCATCCTCTTCCTTGAAGCTTCATCATTTTGACGCAAAACAACACATGGTGGCTCTTTTTGTTTTTTTTTTTTTTTTTTTTCTTTAATAATATCTAGGGTACTAAAAAGATCTTGAATCTTGATCATTACTAAAAAAATATTGATAGGTACTTCATGATTTTGAAAAATTATTCTATGATGTTGAAAAAATATTTAGTCTTGACTAGTACTAAAAAGATCTTGAGGATGTTGATTGGGGATACTGGTTAGTACTAAAAAAATACTTCATGATCTTGAAAAATTATCTTAGGCTCTTGAAAATACTTCAGGATGCTGATTGGATATATTGGTTGGTACTAAAAAAATACTTCATGATCTTGAAAAATTATCTTACGATCTCGAAATTACTTCAGGACGCTTCTTGGGTATCTTGGTGATACTAAAAGAATACGTCATGATCTTGAAAAATTATCTTAGGATCTTGAAAAAAATTTCAAGATCATAAAATAATATTTCAAAATCATGAAGTATTTTTTTATTATCAACCAAGTATCTCCGATCAAAGATCCCAAGTATCTTTTAATATCGATCAAGACCCTATTATATTTTTTCAACATTCTAAAATAATGTTTTAAGGCGTCAGTATTTTTTAATGCTTTGGTCAATATCTTTTTAGTATTCTAAATATTATTTTTAAAAAAAGGACACCATGTATTGTTTTACATCAAAATGACGCACCTTTAGGGCCCATTTGGTTCAAAGAATTTGAGGAGGGAAAGGAGCTTAAAGGAAGGGAAAGGCGATTTGAAAGATGAGGGAAGATGGATTAAGTTGTTTAGTAGGAAGAAAATGAAGGGTGGGTAGTTGGTAAAGAATTAGGAAATGTCTATTTTACTCTAAAAATAAATTAATTCAAAATAAAAAAGAATTTTTTTTTTGCTAAAATATATTTTTTTAAAAAAATTTCTTGTTGAGTTCGAACTTTTGGAAAAAAAAAAAAAATCGCCAAATTCAAACTTTCCCGCAAAATTTGAACTTTTTCAAGTTCAACTTCCCGCTAAAATTTGAATTTAAATGGGTAAATCATGTCCAAAAAAGTGAATAGTGACCAGGGAACTTGAGATCCCACCAAAATTGGTGGGATCTCAAGTCCCACATATGAGGAAGAGTGGTGGGCCCGGTGTAGGCCCGGGAACTTGGGTTCCTAGGCACTTAGGCAACCAAACATGTTTTTTGGAAAGAACTTTATTAAGTTCCCATTCTCTCTCCAAATTCTTTGTACCAAAACAGGGCCTTAGGGAAGAAGATAGCAGTGGATGGCAACCAACAGGACCTCAGCCGGATCCGAATATATATGGTCTTATCTAACTTTAACCTGATTAGAAACAATAGATTAATGTAACTCAGTTTTGTGTATCTACATCGTACTCTGATCAAATCCGCGTGTCGTTCTCTCCTTTTAATGTAGGACAAGGGGGCCAACTTTTTTATGCTCTTGCTAGTTAAAAAAGCCAACTTTCTCATGTGTGACTCTCATGGTGAGCTTGGTACGAAAAATTTGGAGGGAATGAAAGGGGAGGAAATTTTTTTGGAGTTTGATTGAAGAAAATTGGAAAAATGGTGTTATAAAATTTTAATAAAGAGAATATATGAGATAAAAGAGAAAGAAAAATTAATTTTAAAGCTTTTTAACCCCACTTCTATTATTTTCTTAAATCAAACTCAATTTTTTCTCTCCACTCACTTTCGCTCCTCTCACCTCATACCAAATAAGCCCTCAAGCAACAAGCTTATTCACACCATTGATATATACCATTTTTAGTCTTTGATATAAGACTTAATTGACTTTTTAAAAAGGATTAATGAAGCTAAATAACTTACTATAAAATGTTTATATTTATTCTTCTTATCAAATTAATTTATTTGACTTATAAACTGAAAAGTAATCAAATAACATACAATATAATTTATGATTAACTAATTTATTTAGTTTTCTTAATTTCTCAAAAAAAAAATCAACTGAATCTTACAAGGGAATATAAACTTTGGATAATTTTATCCAAGTTAATTACTTTTCTCTCTATATGTGTGTGTGAATACAAGAACATGAACATATATATATATATAGTACCGAAGTAGCTAGTGCGACATCATTGTTGTTTAGGGGAGTTAATAATAAGGGTTAAGGTACAGATTTGGCAAGCGAAATATTACGTTAGAAGATCGGATACGAAATGCCTTGAAGGGAGCAAAAATATTAATAAACAATTGAAAAGGAGCAAAAATACTAATAAAAAATTTAAAACTTGTGAAATACCACAATCCCCGTTTTAATTTATTCACCAAAATTTTAAATTTTAAATTTTTTATTGGTATTTTTCTCCTTTTTAATTATTTATTAGTATTTTGGTTCCTTCAAAACATTTTGTGCTTCAATACTTTTAATATAATACTTTATTAACCAATTTACACAATATCTAATGTTAGAAGGCAACAGGGACACGTGCATAGAGAAAAGGGTGCACAAGGAGGGTGGAAATGGTGGGTACGAGAAGAGAGAGTGAAGACACAGAACAAAAAGCAAGCAACAAATATAAATATTACAAGGGAGGATGAGATATATATATATATATATATATATAAAATAGAGTGAGTGAAAATTACGTACAAGTAATTAAACAGACATGTTTGATTGATGGTTGTGTCGGATGGGCCACTCATGTTGGTGTCTGATGTGATCAAAGTCTCATGCATCTCTTTTCCTCTCACAGTACTGTAATCTTTTACTTAGTGCCAATGCTGTCCTACGCCCTTATTCCAATTACTTTTTTACTTTTGACTTGTTCGTCTTAGTCGTTAATATTTATCAAACTTCTTGAAAAAGTAACTTGATAGTGTTTTTAGTAAGGTCTTTTATCTATAATATATAAACTACATAACTAATTTATGGATATTAAAAATAGTTAAATTAGTTATTTATAATAAATATACATTGTTTTATCTAAAATATTTTTTTAATCATGTGTATCTTTGATCCTTGAGGTAAAAAGAAAAAAAAATCTTCTTAGTGCAATCAATAAGAATGCTTTAGAAAACGATTATAAATTTGCAAAAACAAATCAAAATGTATTAAGATATTATATTTATGACCAAAGTAAACTTATTGTCAGTTCTTATATTTAGGACCGGAGAAGTATATTTCTTCATATGTATAAAAATTAATTTTTCAAAATGTTTATGCCTAATTGTGAGATTAGGTTAAGGGTAAGGTTGCAAATAAATAATAAATTACTAGAGAAATAGATTGCTTTCATAGTTATAGGAAAAAAATGTGAGATTTTTCTTTCTAAGAAGCTGATGATTTTAGTGAATAAAGTGAGAAATTTCATCGGTCCTGAAAAAGTTTAACTTCTTTTTTATTTTACTCAAATCCTCAACCAAGTGACACCTTGATTTCACAACAAAATTTACAATTGAAAATCCATCAAATAAAATTGAAGAAATTCAATATCTTTTCCAGCAATAAAATTCAGAATTGTAGATGAAGAAAATAATGCTGAAAAATCATTTCAATGTATGAAGTTTGAAAAAACTCTAATTTTAATTAATTACCAATACTAATGATGGTTGTCAAAAAAATCATATTTTATATTAATCTAAACACATAAATTACCGTTACTATTTTATAAATTTATAATTTGATCCTTTTAACTTTGTGTATTATATTACCTTAGAAATTTATAATAATCTTTAAAGGTTTCTTTTGTATGAGGGATTTGGAAGGAAGGAAAGGCGAGAGAAAATTTTTATGAGTTGAATTTAAAAAATTAGAGAAATGAGAAATGAGGTTATAAAATTTTAATATAGAGAGCATGTAAGATAAAAAAGGTATGAAAAATTAATTAAAAACTTTTAATTCAATTTGTCTCTTTTTTTTTTTTTTTTTTTTTTGGAAATCAATTCAAAACAATTTCCCTCTGCTCACTTGCCCTCCCCCTCCCTCGAACCAAATAAGCCCTAAAAGAATTTTTTTTTTTCTTTTTTTGTCAATACCCTTTTAACTATACACATCTAGATTACACATAATCATGAATACTAATTTAAAAAATGGATAATAATTTATGCTGTATTATTTGGGAAAATAATATTTAATATTCTTAACTACCAATAATATAACTTAGAGTCATTAACTGTAATTTTGCTCCTCATAAAATATTATTAATTAGATAAAATGATAATATACTGAAATTAACGATATCATCTAGCAGTAAGATGAAAAAAAAAAAAAAAAAAAATTTCAGAAAATGATTGTTACAGACTATAAACAATTTGAAATACAAAAAAGAGACCTAAAACTTTGTTCAAAAGATTTAATAGTGACACATAGGGTCTTCCTAAACTTCTAACCCCAATTTTTTAAGTAGAAATTAAGTTCGGGACATGCATATCGCACAACTGATGAAATTCCTAACTTCTATCTCAAATTTATGAGTCAAAATCCTTATTTCTCATTCCCAAACTTTCAGGTCCATCTTTGTATTTAAAAATGTAACATGGTTTGCAATTGTCATTTTCCAAAAAATATTCTATCACCATATTTATAGCACTGTACTGTTTGTTACATGTACAAATCAATTCTTATTACTTAGAATGAAAAAGATAATATATGCAGAAATCAACTATGCTATCATCAAAATTTATGCATACCACTGTTTGTTACAAGTTAGTTGATGTCTGGAAAATGGAAATACATACATCATGGGGCTGAAAATTTTTAGTCAACTTTCCAACCTTCTTAATTAAGAAAACTTCATTTTCTGAATATTCTTACCTTTTCCCCCGATTTAACTATATTAATCCGTAGATAAAAAGACAGAATGAAAAACGAAGGATAATTTTTATGAAGTAAAAAGTATAAATTTAAGAGGAATAATTACCAATGAACCACAGATGAATTTTTTTAGACCAAAGACTTGCAAACAGAAAATTACATACTTCTCTTCATCTCCATGTAAATTGCAGTTAATTAATAAAATTGAATGACAAAGTTCAGTCAGAGAGTGAGTTTTATGCTTCACGTTTAACTCTTCCTCTTCAATTAGTAACAGATTATGATCGGAAAAAATATGCAAGATAATTAATCATCAATCAGATGTGTGTGTGTGAGAGAGTAATTTTTCTTCCCCGATTTTGCACCTAGTAAGTATTTTAGTAAAAAATGTGATATATAAAGGCAGTATGATGAAAATGGTTAATCGAAGATTTTTTAACAGAAGAGTGGCAGATCTGGGAAAGAATAACTGATTCTCAAGTATTTAGATACCATATGCGATTCAGCAGTAGAAAAGAAGAATCAGTATATATATAGACAGATTTCAGGATTTCCATCATTATAAAGATTAAACATCCTTCTACTCTTTATTATCATTAATTTGCTTAAGAAAAGTTCACCTAATTGAAGGGCATGCAAACGCATATACCTGAATCATCTGATCCTTGTGCTAATTAATTAAGAGATATTCCAAGCTAGCTACCAAGTGAGAAGTTTGACCCAGAATCATGAGCTAAAAGATCAAATAAAAAAATAAGCAGCTTCAAAGAATAATAATAATATAAAGAGATATCATCTTTATGCAATCAAAAGGGCAAACTCATAAAAAGATCTCGCAAGTTTAAACCTTTTCATTCTCTCTTTCAGTGAAAAAGAGAGAGAGAAAAGGAAGATGTTATGGATCTTACCTGGAAAAAGGAGAGAGAGATCCTAGAGAGCGTAGAGAGAGAGATCAAAATTTGTAGAGGTGATGGAAAATTCCTAAGAGATCGCATGATCTGAATTAAGAGGGAATCGTTACAGAAACGAAAGGATTAGATCAATGCGATCCCTTTGGAAGCTTCCACCTACACTATTAGTGATATAAGCAAGAGAATTGAACTACCAACTCATCTTCATCATCAACCAACAACGTCTTGGATCACTAGTGACCTGCAAGAGAGAGAGAGAGGAGAGAATGAAGAAGTAGGGTTGCTGTTGTTGGGACCATAACAACACAAAGGAGGGAGAGGTTAATTTTTGGTTGTGTGCATAACATAATGAAGGGGTTTGTGTTTGTGGTGGTCCATAAAGTAACTGTGGGTTCGGTCTGTGATTTATACAAGAAAAGAGAGGTAGGGACTGTTTCCATGCCTTCGGTTTTGCCCTTGTATCTCTCGTTTCAACTCTCACATGCTCTTGCTGCTGTTGCTTCTTCCTATTTTTCTCTGTAAACCATATAGGTTCAAGATGCAAACAAAATTGACCCTATTATGATTTTTATTTTTATTCTTAACAAGCAAAAAATATGAAATAGAATGATTTTAATTTCGGTCTAATAAAATTATTGATTGACGATATAGTAAAAAGGAAAAATTAATTATTATTATTATTATTTTGCCTCTAAAGGTTTAACTTGGTGTAATTTAACCCTTATAGTTTGATTGATTGCTTCGGTCCTTTAACTTTATCTCGCTACAACTGAGTCCTTATTGTTTTAACATTTTATAATTTATTCTTTGCCTTTATTAAATATATAATTTCATTTTTCTTAAAAATAGGGACTAAATTATAAAATGGTTAAAACTATATACATGTGTTGAAGTGAGTCAAAGTTCTAGATTAAGTTAAAACCAAGTCAAAATTATAGATAGTGAGTTGTATAAAGTCAAGATCTAAGGACAGAATTATAATCGAGTCAAAGTTATAACCGATCAAAAGATTAATTAATTATAGTAAAAAAAAAAAAAAAAAAAAAAAAGGAGTGTTGTGTTGCTAGAAAACTGCATGATGGTGTTGTTGTGAAAGCTACAGGTAGTGACCATAACACTTGGGTATGGAGAAATAAAACAAGAGATAAATAGGGGCGTGGTATATAACAAAGCTTTTGAAATGGGAAATTAAATGAAAGGGAAGAGAAATAAATGTGGTGTCATTAAAAGTAGGGACCGACAAGATGATGATGGAGGGATTATTTGGTTGATAAGGCACTTCTCTGTTCCCATCACACAACTAATGCTGCTGCCCATCCTCTCGGCATTTTTTCAATCTCGACTATGACTCCTCACACATTATATATATATATATATATATATATATATATATATATATATATATATATATATCTATCTATCTATATATATATATATATATATATCTATCTATCTAGAGCTTTTAATAAACCATTATTAGACTAATTCAGGTCGAGTCGGAACACAACACAAAGGGCGTATGTCAAAGCTATTTTTTTGTTAAATTGATACAATCCCTTACCAATTAAATTAAGTTTTTGGGCTAATAACGCATAATCTCTCTCACACAGACACATGTCTTAATTACTTATGATCCAATTATATTTTTTATATGCTTTAATCCTCTCACACAGACATATGTCTTAATTAACCATTATTAGACTAATTCAGATCGAAGTCGAAACACAACACAAAGGGCGTATGTCAAAGCTCTCATATTTTTTGTTAAATTGATACAACCCCTTGCTAGTTAAACTAAATTTTTGGGCTAATAATGCATAATCTCTCTCACACAGACACATGTCTTAATTACATATGGTCCAATTATATTTTTTTATATGCTTTAATTTTGTAAATTGTTAGAATAGGGTACAAGATTATTTGTTCAAAAATTCTTGTCCGTTTCTTATTCATTTACAAGTCTTCTTCCCACGTGGGTTGGATCAAAATCACCATGGAGTCAGTAGCGGAACTAGGGGGCTAGGGTGGGTCCCCGCCCCCTCTAACTTAGACACTAACAACAAAATGTCGTCCTGTAGAAATAGTTGTCTCAATCTTATTGTGGAGTTTCCTGGATTTTTAAGAAATTTTGCCTGGTAGTAGAGAGGAGAATGATTCAAAATTCAAACGAGGACTTGAAAACCTCTTGGAAGATAAAGGTTTACTTTCGATATATCTTGTTCCTTAATCTTATCCATACGCTTTTCTAGAGTAAATTCTAGCCTCTTGGATTTTCTTTGTTCAAACAATATTGTTTTACCTTCTACATATCCTTCATTTGCCCTCGTGTGTATGTGTCAGTTCTTTTCTGGTTTGTTTCTGGAATGATCAATAATATCATGTTGGTTGATGGGTATTTTGGAGGAGAAGGGAAGAGGGAGATTTCCTTATTACTAACTTGTTTTTATGACATTGGGTACAAAGTCCTCCTGTTCTTGCTTATGGTGATGGAAAATATTTACAAACTTGCTATGGTAATTGTTAATTAGACTTGTTTGGAAGAAAAAAATCACCCCTTGTCTATAGAGTTAATCATATTTGGTTTTATTTGAAATAATTTGAATTTTTAAGGTCTTTTATCTAGAAAATTTAATATTTGGGGTCCTTATTAGATGTAACCTTATCCTTTTCCATTATCCACTTACCGAAAGTCTCCTTTAATTTGTAGCGTATGATCGATGTGTATGTATTTAATTGGAAGTCCCTTTTTCCCCCTTTTTGTATAATATCAGTAGATCCACCTAGAGTTAATGATTACAAATGCAACTTGAATAGTTATTTGACTTATTTCAGATGGGTTAACAAAATAGTGTATATACATAAAAAATGCATACAAGGTTGTATTTTTTATTTTCGCCCGCCGTTATTAAAATTTTTGGATCTGTCACTGCTACATGAAGTCCATCTCCATCTAAAAGTGACACCACCAAAGAGAAGGGACGGATTTTTCTCTACTTGCCCATCATATATAGAGAAAACCACAACATTCAAATTCCAAATTATAAGAGAGAATTATATTCCCATATATAGACCTAAATAAGACTAATATTTCAAATAAGAGATATTGATATTTACCTTTTCAAAATGTTTTTCTAACTTGAACCATTTAAGTTCCTCCTCTTTATAACCTCCATCTCTGTTTTTCTTTTTCTTTTTTATATGGCTATATGAATGTGTCATATCCAAGCACTCTCGGACCTAATTGGAGATAAATAGTTCTTTCAAAAGTGTATTTTTATTCACACAAATTCAAAGTTATGTGACCTTATGACCTATTGTCCTCGTGATCTCCTCCTTCATAAAGACTCATCATGATTCCGTTTTCTTGATCATGATTAATATATCTGCAAAAATTTAATCATTTTCTGCACCTTTTAGTGGAAGCATATCAAAGCTTTCCCTTAATTTCAAGACATTCTTCATCTACACATGATTTTTTGCCTTCTATAGCCCCACACACAATCTCAACTAACCCAACAATTTTGGCCTATTGATCTCAATTATACATTTTAATATTACTTTCAAATAGTGCAGCAACCTCTGTGTTGGCGGGTTTCGGGTTTATTAAGTGCGTGGAGAGAGAAAACAAGAGGAGAGAGGGTGATTTTAAAAAATAAAGAGGGTCAACTTTGCTTTGTCTTTACAATATATAAATAATGACATTAGATCCTTAAGTAAATTTTATGATGTTTAATATCTTTTGCTATAAATTTAAGGGTTAAACTCTAAATCAACTTATCAACTTTCCGTGAATGTGCACATGGCATCATACTTTACTCGAGTGCAAAAATATGCATTAAATTTTAAAATAGTATAAAAATGTTATAGTCGTTAAGTCAACTGATGGTGATCGTTTAGCAAACATGTCGTTGATCAAGAAAGTGTTGTAAAACTATTCATGAAGTTTCCAAAGTGGTGTAAAAATGTTATAACTGTTAAGTCAACCAATGTTGACTGTTTACAAATAGTCGTCAAATAAGTTGTGCAACGTTTTTGCTCCTAGTGACTTTATCACTGCGGATCTTCTACAAGGCGCAATGACCACACAACTATATTCTTTTCTTTGGTTTCTTCATCATTAGTGAATATTATCAAAGGACTTGGATGGGTTAATTTATAACGATGGTGTTCCTAATTAAGAATTCATTGGCTCCACAAAAAGACCACCGACAATGAAGAAACCAAATAAAAGGACACTGGGTAAGGCGGCTAGAGGAGAGAGTCGCCATTGTGTTGTGCAAAAGACCTTGTAGTGCTGGACAAAGTTGCTAGGATAAAAAATATTGTTCAATGTGTGTGAGGACTATTTGTTAAATGATTAACATTAATTGACTTAATGGCTGTGATATTTTTGCACCAGTTAAGAAATTTTATGAGTATTTTTACACCATTTTCTTGACTATTATGTTTGATAAACTATCAACGTTAAATAATTTAATGGTTGTGATATTTATGCATTATTTTGGAAGTTTTATTTGTATTTTTGCACCTAAGTGAATATTATGGTGCCAGATACACATTTACAACAATTTTACCGGTATATTTACACTTTAACTCTAATTTTAAAAATTTTTGTTTTTTTGCTAGGAAAATTTAATCCATTTAATATATATAGTGTTATACTTATTTCAAATTTCCACTGTGTATAGATGCCAATAAAACATCTAGCTAGCATTATCGCATTCATGTTTTAATAGTATGGTGGTATTTATGTGCTTGTTTGAAATGATAATTGAAACATTTAAAAACAATTTTTTAATTGTGATTTACAATATAAGAGATAAATATGTGAGATAAGATTTGTTTTTATTAATTTCTTCAAAACAATCAACTGAGTGTTATATTAAATATTGGAGTAAGTAAATGAGTAATACACATATTAAATTATTAATACTGAAATAAACTTATTTTTAAAGCCAATTTAGCTATTTTTTTCATTTTGATAATGGAAAAGTGATATTATATAAATTCATCATCTCTTAATTATAATTGTAAAAGCCATTTCCTCATAAAAAAGCAATGTAAAAATGATTAAGGGCCCAACCGGATTCGAACCGGTGACCTCTTGATCTGCAGTCAAATGCTCTACCACTGAGCTATGGACCCCTTGATGCTAGTTGTTTTGATTTTAATTTTATTAGAAAATAGGAACTAGGTTCCACCATTTCCCTTCCCCCTCTTTCCGCCGCGCCCGCTCCGACCTTATTTCTCCGCCGTTCTCTTTTTCTTTCCGATCATTCTCCGACGCAGTGCACCCACGATAATGGCTACACAGTACGGCATCAAATTTGCCGTCCATCTTATCACCAATCACTTTGGCAACCTCGTAGCTGTAATTACCCCTCAACTCTTAGCATCTCCTTGGTTATTTTTCTCAATTTCGTTTTAACGCTGTATGTTTGTGCAGAAAGTATGTGAATGCCTTCTTAGGAGGGGACCCCTCACTTTCGAGCAATTGAGTCGGTTCACGGAGCTTACCAAGGAGCAAGTCAAGAACTCCCTACTTGTCCTAGTCCAGCACAACTGTGTTCAAGCGTTTATTCTTGAACAAGAAGGTAAATAACCATTTTGTTTGCACATTGCACAAATTATTTCTCCTTGATATTCTCTGTTTCTGATTAAAGTATGGGAAAAACGGTGCAATCTGAAGTAGTTTATGGTTGGTTGGAGCTTCCTCTGTCACAATTGTGAAGATGGTATTTTGTTGCTGATTATTATGGTTTTGATTAAGGCTCAACATTTTTCCTGATAGAAGCAAAATGAATTGAAATTTCAAATGAGAATTTCGAGATTGAATGATTTATTTCATAAATACATGTATTATTGAATGTTGATTTAATATCAGTGTGTTATTTGTTTTTTGCCTCAAAAATTTTAAATGGTGAGGTCCTGACTAATAACAAATGTAGGTCGTGAAGGATCAAAAGTTAATACACAGTACTTGGCACTATTTGATAACATACTCCATCGTTTGAGATTTCCCAAATTCTTGGAGATCGTTTCACAGGACCTTGATGAAGAAGTTAGTTTTATCATGACCCTTATGTTTCTTGGATTTTCAATTCAGTTAAAACTTTGAATGCTGAGTATATTGGTGATTGGTATTGCAGTGTGTAGAGCTTCTTGAGGGATTGCTTCGTGATGGTAGGCTAACTCTGAAACAGATGGTTGACAGAGCAAGCCAAAGAAAAGGTGACTCTTTCGTGATGAACATGTATGAAAAATGGAAACCCTAATGTGAGAGGGATTTTTCCTTCCCTCAGTTTGATTTACCTATTTACAGTTATTGTATTTTTGACCTATTGCTCCTTGTAACAATATGGTTTTGCAAGATGCATTCATAAAGCATGAGGATTGATTGACAAACTCCTTATCTTTTGTTTCTTTGTTAGTCTTAAAGAAAATATCACTCGCAAAAGTCATGTGGCATAATAATTAGGCCCCAAATTTTGCTGTTCTGGTCACACGTGTGTTCTTATCTAAGTGATAATTATATTGATGATAGAAAATGAAATTTTTTGGCATAATAGTTGGTTAAGTCTCGTGTTATAGTTTGTGTTTTTGGGGGGGGGGGGGGGGGGAACAAGATACAGCTTCTGGGGTGGAAGTTGATGGATTCCATCAATCATGGGAAGATTGTATCTTCTGAGGTGGAAGTTGGTTAATTCTTGTTTTGATTTTGGTACTCTATCTTAGGAGGATACTTGTTTCTTGTTTCATATTTATTATTTCTTTAGATAATTCTTTTATGCAATAATTTACTATGAATGCGTGCCTTTGGTAATTTTGCTCAGAGGAGTGACCTCAAAATATCTCTCCTTTTGAATGCTATTTTCGTTCATCTATTAATGGGTTAGCTCTGATGCCTCTTGTGTCTCATATAGATGGACCCTTGTTCTAAGAATTTTGGAGCACATTTTTCTGCATTTGATCCTGGAGATACTTGTGCATTGTACACCATGTACTTTAAACATAAGTAAGAGTCACCAGATCCTACTTTGTTGATCAAAGAATATCTGGTTTAAATATTAGCGCCTTAGAAGCTTCAATTACCAGTAGTGTGATATGATCTGGGTTTGGCACAGAGATAGGGCCTCCAGTGTGCCATATAGCTAGTATTTGTGGTACTTAAGAAGTGGGCATAACTGGTTTGCTATTTCGAGTAAATCCTCTTCAATTAGTTTTTCTCAAATCAATGGACTTCTTTCAGAAAATGCAGTGGCCTTAGATGTTGTACAAGAGAGCCTTCATAAACTCTTAATGCTTCGATATGCTGAACGCTGCCCTTCCCCTGAGCCGGTTATTTCTCCTCCAGTTGACCTGGATACTAAAAAGCGTGGTGCTAAGTCCAAGGTAATTGTTGCTTCTCGACATCTTTAGTTAACTGTGTTGTACTTTCTTTGATAAGGATTAATAGCTTGATTGCTATTTTGCAGTTAGCCAGTTACTGTTTTTATTTCAGTCAGTAGTCCTAATTCTTTGATGACTATCTTCAAATCATGATAGCAGATTCTGTTATTCATCTTTTAATTTTAGGGAAGAGGATCTATTTTCAAAATTGAGTAGAGGATTGTATAATTTAGATATCTCTCAAGAGAGGGGAAGGATAATTCATTATTAAAAAAAAAAAAAAAAAAAAAAAAAAATCTAGCTATTAGTCAATATGTGATATATAACCAAAAATATTTTTTATATTACAAATAAATTAACTAATTATAGTGGAAAGCTGAACTTAGTATGTGTGTATGTGCGCATATGCATATGTATGTTTGTTAATATATATAACCAGAGTGGTTTTTATGCTTTTGCACAGAGCCTAAGATGTTTTGCATTATTCATGTCTTTTAAACAATGTGATTGACTATGCTTTGTATTGAGTTATATGATAGTATACCAAGTCACCCTCTTCTTGTTTATTCAAGGAAGAGGCGTAAGGGTAGTTAGAAAGGGTAGTTAGGAAGTTTTATCTTATCTTTAGGAAGTTAAGTGTATCTTATCTTTAGGTAGTTATAGGGAAGTTATTATCAGTTATGATATCTGTATTATGTCGATGTCTACATATACATGTAAGTCCATGACAAAAATTATGAATGAATATATACAGATTTGGATTTGTCTAATTGGTCAAGAATTCAGATTCTGGCTCTAGTTTCCCCTTTTCTCTCTTAATTTCCTCAAGTTCTATCATTATATTGATTCCATGTCACGAAGAAAAATAAATTGTTCTAAAACTGATACAATTTGATGCAAATAATTTAATACGTCATTTTGTTAATTATTTTCATTTTAATCAAATTTAGTGGCTGTCAAACAAAAATTTATTAATGGTTGATATTTAACAAAACTTTATGAAATGAATGAATCTTGGCCAAAAGATTAAACAAGTGCAAATAAGTCCCGCTTCAGTGGGAAGTCAATAGAAATCAATGAGTTAACCTAGCTAATAAGATAATGTTATATAATTTGCCCAAAAACTGTTAACATGAGTTGTTGATATCTTATCCATGAGAACGTATAAAAATAGAAATGCTCACTATGTGATCACATTATTTTGTTCTATAGGCTGCAACATTAACTTTTCTACTGGGGTGCAATATAGTTATATTTTTTTGCTTTTTCTTTTTCCTCACTAGTTCATGTCCTTTCTGTGATGTGCTTGGGCTACTAACATAATATTGTCTTATGTAAATATTTAATTTTCTATGTATTAAAAATGCAATCAAAGAATATTCTTAGTTGAGTATTATTTTCATTGTAGACAAATAAACATCATAAATCTCACTTATATTTTATAGCAGTATATTTGTTATAAAAGGTTCATCTGGATTGTGAGTGACCCAGAAAATAATCTAATGACTTGAAATCTTCTCTAGTTCCATGTCTGGTCCTGTTAAATAAGCACGTGGTCTCTTTCTATGACAATGAATCAATGATTTGGTAATGTGAGTTCTATTGATGCTCTTTCTTTTGGTAATCCTTGCTTGTAGACAGCTGAAGAACCAGAGACGATAGAATACCGTGTTTTAGAAGCAGCTGTGCCTGCAGAAGGAATCAGGTTTTCTCTCACTGCAAACTCTGAATTAATAAATAATTCAGACATTTCCCCCAGGAGAGGAGTTGGAGAAAATGTTGGTAAGACTACTGTTATCTTGGGTGATCAGACGAACTGGTGTTACTTTTTCCTATTCACAATAGGTATAGCTGAATTATGAGTATCTGAAGTGCAGCAAAAGAGGATTCAATTCTTTTTCGTGCCAATTTTGAGGAGTTTGTACGCCGTCGTAGGCACAAGGTTGGTTTTACCGTATAATGTCCTGTTGCAACTTCTTTCTACTGCTATCCCTGTTGCATTTTCCTGCAAATCCTATCTTAAATGCCCTTCCCCTTTTCTTTAAGAAAAAATCTCCAGGTTTGATGTTGTTTCTGTTATTTTTTTATTTTTTGGCATGGAAATTTGAACTTGAGACCTCCTTCATTAATTAGGTTTTCAAGAGGATCTGCTCTGCAGCTTGGTTTAATGAGTGATGGAAGTTGAAATTAACTCTTCAGCTTGGTTTAATTAGTGATGGAAGTTGAAATTAAGATTTAAGTTGTTTCTTTTTTATCAAAAGGCTCAGTGTGATTTATAATATGCCAAATGCACGCTTCTAATTGTTGAAACTTGCAAGTCAATGGAAATTAACTAATCATAACATCCCGTAGGTTAATCTACTGATTGACATCAAGTTACTTTTCCTTTGCTGCATCTACTATATTCTCTTGCTTGTTTTGGGTGTGGCAACCAGGTACTATGTTCATGTGTTGCCTATTCTCTTGATTATCTTAATGTTATTAGCAAAGCATTACAACATTTTCAGGGATCTCACACGGTAATTTATCGTGCCTTTAAAACTAAAACATTTTGTCTCCTATTTGTCTTTTCTTAGAGAATCATCATCATCAGTGTTATTATTGAAGTAGTGCACTTGTATGCTTTTCTCAGGTATTGGTCGAGAATGTTCAGACAGCACATGATGATGGAGCTGCTATTGTCCTGGGGGCAGTACTGGACGCAACTAGAAATGCAGAGAAAAAAGTGAAAATGGAGAACTCAGGTGAACCAGATCCCTTGCTTTGTGAATTTTGAAACCTAAACATATACTTACATAGCAAGGACTACATTTATGTGTGTTAGTCATGGGATATGATTAATTCTGGTTTCATCATGCTCTTGCCTGTTGCAATTCAATGTTATGGACAAAAGAAAACTGAGTCGTCAATCTTCTGGATTTGTCTGTAGCACGTTTTTATTTTTTTTACTATTTACAAGGTGTTTTTGTTACTTAGTGCTTAAAATTTAGTCATATATTAGAAATTCAATTTCAGTAGCTACAGTAAGAGCAGTAGCATGGAAACACCAATTAATTACATGTGTGTGTGTGTTGACGGCCATTTACTGCTTGATTTGTGCATTGTCCATTTCGTTGTTTCTTTTACTGGTATGATCTATTGATTACATTTTATATCTTTATGGTTTAGAATTAAGTCACGCCTACTGTGTCAACAATTATTGATGAAACACCATTTCTTAAAGTCACACCAAATATTTGAAACTTCTACATTGATAATTTTTCTTGTCCTATATTTTACATTTTATTCCAACTGTTATGTTATTTTACTGCCCTCTATTTCATTATATTAAGCAATTAGGTCTTTCAAGATTTTTGTTTCTTTTCTCTGTAATATTACATTTTGATAAATGGATATGAGAAAAATGTATGCTTTCTGTGTGTCTTCACTACCATAACTGCTGTTTCTGGTGAGTTGTGGCTTACACTGGTTCTCTTTATGTTTCAGTTCCGTTGACACTGGATGCTATTTTCACTGAGGTGCAGAAGACTGAAAATGGCCGTGCTATGACCATGGAACGTGTTAGATCTTCTCTTGTCCTGTTGGGTTGTACTCAGAGAACGTTTGATGCTCCATACAGTATTGGTGCAAATCTGATATCATTCCCTTATGTTATGTTTTACTATGTGTTGTGAAATAACCACTTTCAGTTGATTTATTTATTCCCATTGGAGACTCCATCTTTTCCTTCTTATTTACTTCTCCAATAATCTTTTTTTTTTTTTTTTTTTTTTGACAATTTATTCATTTTCCTTTTCAGAACTGAACAAAATTATTGAGTCAACTCGAGATGAAGAGGTCTTTTTATATTTTGTCATATAGCGTCAAAATTGGCTTATGTAGAACTGTCTCATTTCTTGTTCTATTTTGCAGGTTGAGTCAATTGTATTAAAAAGGTACGGAACAGATGCCCACAGGATGTTCAGATTGTTGTCAAAGACTGGTCGTCTTCTTGAGACTGATAAGGTGGTTCTTTCTTGTTGGCAGATTAGGACTCTAATTCAATTAGTATGGATATGAGAATTCAAAACTGAACTTATATTTTTGAAAAACCCAAGCACTGAATATTGATTTTGAAGTCCAATTTGAGCCTTGAATGTCTACTAAAGGGAACTGTGAGATTTTGTAAATTAAAATGGTGCAATAAAGTAAATAGAGCCATAGACAAATTTTAACTTTACTGTTTAAAGTATTTTGTGACCTCATATGCTGATTGTTTTTACTTATTTTCCCCTTGTTTAGTTATGGTAAAATATCAAAATAACTGCTAACACACTCTCACTGCTGAAATACCATTTCCAACACTTATTAGATTTTTTAAACAGATCCTTGCTCTCGTAAACTATAAACCCATATAAAAAAATATGAACAGTTGACTCTATCAAACACTTTCAATTTCAATCTGGATGTATAAAATATATAACTATTGGCTCTTCCAATTCTAGATTTTTACTACCTTTTCTTTTGTCCATAGTTAATATTTAAATTACTGGCTCAGAAATAGGTCAAGTTTGAAGTTATAACTTGTGAAATGACCAATAAACTGATGGATAAGATGTTAAGATATGTATATATAAAACTTGATGCTCTGACGTCACTAGAGGACAATTTCTTTGAACGCGCCAGGACACAATCAATACATATACAGGATACTAAGATAAAGAATGAAAAGTCAAAATTACCTAAATTAAAATTAAAATGGTAATAATAATGAACCTAAAGTGTAAGAAAATAATGAATAATATTTACGGAACGGAAGGGAACGTGCAATACTTAAGAACATGACCTTAGACAAGTATGGGTATCTTAATGTTAAGAAATTTTTTAGCAATTACAAGGATGATAATTTCAGTGACTTAGCTCATATTAAGTTTGTTATTTTTTGGCATCCAATAGTTCTAGAAAATGTTTGTTTAACTTCTGCAGTCATTTTGATACTCTTGCTGTTTATATTTGCTGAATGAGCTTCTTCTGATTGGGGTGAGCTAGCAGTAGTTTAATAGTTTTGTTGCTTGAAGGAGCATGAAGGGAATATGGTGGGCACTTAACCGAATTATGATTACCATATGTAAAATGACGTAGTTGGAATCACTTTGATACTTAACTATTATTAGGCTGTTTTACAAATGCCCATAGACCATAACTGGTCTTTGACAGACAAGCAAATGAAGTTGCTTTTGTTGCCTTTATGGATGGTTCGGTTTAAAAATTCTGATTGAAAAAGTCTTATGTCAAGTCATGCTGTCTGTTAAAGAGTTCAGTAAAAATGTTTTATGAATCAATTTTTAAATCTGCACTGTCCATCAACTTGAAGGCGTTATGCAGCTAGGATGTGGGAATTTTATGAATCAATTTTCATATCTTGGAAACAATCTCTTCGCTTATGGGGGTAAAACTGCGTACTTCTACTCATCCTCACCTGGTTATGGATGTTATAACAGTCTGATCATTACTTGCACATATGTTTATATGCAAATGAAAGAAATAAACTTTCAGATGACTCAAACACTATATTAATCAACTATTTATGACCATTTTATACTTCTCGTAGATTGCAGAGTCTACTTTTGTTGAAAAAAGGGATACTCCAAAGATACTATATAAGTTATGGAAGGATGACTATCTGCATATGGAGGTGATCAATCTCCTTTTAAAATTTCAATCCACCTGGATTCAACTTATATGTGTGGACTGATTTGTTATCCCAAACTTAATCTTCTTTGCAGAAATTGGTTCTGACAGGAGCTAGGCAATTAAAATTCTTGTTATGGAAAGTCAATAAGCCTATTTTGTGGGAACACGTGCTAGATGAGATGTACCATGCTGCCTTAAATTTGAGCCTACGACTGGCTTATGAGCAGGAAAAGGATGGAGAGGTTAGTAAGCACATGGGTATTAAAGTATTTAGGTTGCCTTTCCTTTAAAAAGTTTTTATATTTAATTTTCTTTTTGTCATTCTGAAGTGATTTCGTTCCCCAAAATCTGTGGATTTTGTTTCATTTCATGTCTAATTATATTGGAAAACTAATTAAATATACAGATATACTTGTCAGTCTTGCCTTGCTTGTGGTTGCCGCTTGAGTACCAATTTTCTTCTTTTGTGATGACAGGCCAAAGCAAATCAATGACAACAGAGCATTTTTCCTATCTAAAATAGCAGATATATCGCTTTTGTTACTTCTATATGTTCACAGCTTAAAGCCCTGAAGTATCACTAAAGACGTTTGTTTTTTGGTTGGTTTGGTGAAATATCAGGGTAAATGCATAATCCTCTGCGGTTTAAAGTATCTTAATTCCTCTGTGGTTTGTTCAATTACTGTTTAATCAAACCGGTAATTTTGGTCTTAACTAGATGTGGACCCGTATGTTGCATGAAATTTAAGGCCAGACGCAATGTTTATGGCCTTCAAACAATGCAGCTTTTTAGAGGTTTATATATTGATAATTTATATCCCCTCATTAAAGACATATTTGACAAGTTGGTCTTGGTCTTAAATATAAGACATAATTTGCATATTTGTTAATCTTTTCCTGATTCACCCCTTATTGATTCTCCATCAATAATAATCAAGAAGGAGACAAAATGAGAAAATTAAGGAAGATGATTAAGATGTTTAGAAAATATATGTTATATTAACTAACTTACCTAACTACTTAATCTAATCAAATTACATAAATATGTCTTATTTTAAGGACCAAATGGAGTAGAAATTATCACTTAAATGTTATAATGATGAACAATTTCATTGTTAAAAGCAATGAAATTGTTCAAAATATAAATAAAAGCATAATTGTCAAAATCATCCAATACACAATTAAGTGTGAGTTTAGTTCCTGGAATCCTCAGGAGAGGTGAATGCAGTTTACGTTTATTTTGTTTGCATTATTTTAACATTTAATTTGAACTTGAACACTATTTTTCCCTTCCTCGCAGTGAATGTATGATAAGGTTACACTTTGTATTGTTTGGTAGCTGAATGTGAATGTTCTCAGTTTATTCCAATCTATTGTCCTTTTGTGTTGGATTCAATTTCAGTATGGCCATTTATTTGTATTGAAGATTAAATTGCTTACTTCGTTGCAGCTTTTGGCTGTCCCTAAAGACAAGATTGTGGGGCAGCTACAGAAGAGATACAAGCGGCTGAGAAATTCCTGGTTACTTCTGGAATCCTCTTTGATGAAACTTGATGATACTCTGATGCTTTTCCATGATTTCTGAATATAAATTTTATTACAATAACTTATTTGTGATTTCTACATGAAGGGAGAGAATGTACAATAGAATACTTTGTTTTTTAAGAAGTTAGGAAGAATGGTTTCAAATATATTTGCCTTCTATAATATTTACTGACCCTGTCAAAGTCAGATACATAGGTCTCACTCCTCCAGTCCTTTTTATATAGAACAACTGCTAAAATTATGCAGTTCAAAATATTAATTAAAAGCAATACATGTATAATTTATATACCTTTCTTTTCAATTATACATTTATTTAGAAAGAGTGTATATGAGAGATAGTGGGTGAAAATTTATTGTAAATAAATAATGAGTGACATATATTTAATGAGGGTAAAAATAAAAATATTAATTTCAAATTTCAGCCAAATAAGATTATTTCCTTGTAAAAACAACTACCTGTACCAAAGAGAATGATACTTATAAAAAGGACGTGAGGAGTAATTATGAAGCAATAAATATTATTTCGGATTGATACCCAGTTTCTTTTCATATGCTATGATGATTCTCTTTTTTTTTTTTTTTTGGTGAAAAGAGGAGGCATAAGCCTTTATATTAAAATAAAGTAGGAGGGGGATTAGATCCCATACAATCTTGATGAACTAAAGTCCTCAAATGAGGAGGACACAGGTCGTAAAAGACAGAACTGGAAATACCATCCTTCGCCAGCAAGTTGGCAACATGATTTTGTGAACGCCCAACATGCCCAAATTGAAGGTCCCAAGAAAAACCCATTAATTGTCTAATCTGGAATATTACCAAGCTGTGAGTTGGTCCGTTTGCATCAGTGAGAAGTATGTCTATCAGATTTTTGGAATCAGATTCAATAATAACCTTCCTATATCCCAATGTCCAAGCAAGTTGGAGGCCCTTCAAGAAGGCCCATTCTTCAGCTTCTTGCGGGTCACAGCAACCAATTGGTGAGGAGAAGCCCTTGATCCATTTCCCATCATGATTCCTCAAAACCCCTCCACAGCCGGATTTTTTGTCTGAAGTGGAAACAGCCCCATCGACGTTGACCTTAATCCAACCATGAGGAGGTAATTGCCATGATGTATTCATCACCAACTCTTGACCGGATCCTGGAATAGGTAGTCCATTTGGAGCAAAGAAGTGGCAGGAGTATAATATGGTAGCAACTGGATCCCTTGGCTTCAAAAAATGAGTATTGAAGGCCATTTCATTCCTCCAATTCCATAATTTCCAGATTCCCACACCAAACAAAATATTCCATGAGACAACCTGACCTCTACCAAAATCCCTTGAGAGATTTAGTGTGAACCAGTCTGTCATAGATGAGCCAAAGAACCAGGAATAATACCTTGGCTGAATTAGAGCTCGCCACATACTGCTCGCATAATTGCAGTCCCGAAGAATGTGATTCTTAACAAGGTTTTGCATAGTTTTTGTTATCCATTTTTATTTTTATAAAGTTATAATGGGTGAAGATGTCTTCATTTCATTGAGAAGAATTTGAGTTTGATCATTTTTCTTTGGAGATAAAATTGTGCTTAAGGATTTATCTGAAATAACTATTCTAAAAAATTTTAAACATAAAACTTCATCCAAAAAAAAAAAAAAAAAATTTGTAGTTATTATTAGTATTTTTTCAACTGAAGTTATTATTATTGAAGCTATCTTTTTTAAAGTTATACCTTCAACATATTTTGCGCTTGTGCTTTATACAAAATTTGAAGTGAGGTGCATGGCTTATAGCTTATGCAATTCTATATAGATTTTTGCCTTGTTATGTTTAGGACCTTTTTTTTTTTTTTTTTTTTGCCAGCATTATATTATTATTTTTTCTTTGTTAGTCACATGTATCATTTTATTTGAGGTAATCTTATTTGAGATACCATCCGACATTAAATATGAACACTTTTTATACTAAAGATTTAAATATTAGTTTGCTACATGATGGACTAGTCTTTCGACTAGCATTTAGTATATTATACTCTATCTAAGTCCTTAATATAAGACATATTTACCTAATTTTATTAGATTAAAAAAAAGTAGTTAAGTTAGTTAATATGACATTTATTTTCTAAAACAACTTAAACATTTTCTTTAAATCCATCATTCTTTCTTCTTCTTTATTATTGTTAAGGGAATATCAAAAGGGATAAAAAGGAAAAAGATTGATAAAAATGTCTCATATTTAGGACTAAAATTAACACCCCAAATATATCTTATACTAAGCACAATACATGATTATGATTGTTAACACAAAAAACAATATTTGGGCCGTTGGCATTGGGCCGGCACGTATTGGATTGGTGTCATAAAGGAGAATGACTACTTTTGCTTATGTGGCGCCCCCATTGGCCATTGCCCATTGTTGAGTTATCCAGTAAATTACAATAAATCTTTTGCATGTACCAAAAACAAAATCTTTTGCAAGTTATGAATTGGTGAGTTCTCCCTTTAAAATTATAAATGAAGATAAATTATATGCAAGTTATAAATTCGATTATACACTTTTAAATTATAAAAAAAAAAAAAAAACTTTACAATTAAATGAAACAATAATACTGTTTGCAAGGGATGATATCTCATTTTAACAACAGTGTTGACTTTATCAAGAAGAACAATCGGAGCTAAAAGATACCACTCTGATCTATTATAAGTTTTTTTCGACCAAATCACACATACATACCAAGGAGAGGTAGGTAGCTCAATGATTATGGGGGTAAATTTTCAACTTTACCCTTATTTATGAATGAGTCTTTTTCAACTCTTTATTCTCTCTTTATTTTCATTAGTACAATATATGAACAAAATTGTCACAATCTCATTTATTGGGTTAAAAAGGACTTATAAATAGGACCAAATTTTTTAGTCAAAAAGGACTTGTAAATAGGACCAAAATGGTAATTGGTCTAAGAATCATAAACCAAATCTTGTTCAAATAGAGAACATTTATAAATGATGTTGATAATAATGATAATTATTAGAAATAATTTCGGACAGTAGCGTGATAACAATCACCAAACTATCACTTTTGGGCCTGAAGCTAAAGCCATATCTTAATTGTGAAAAATATGTGAATCGGAGCTATCCGTGTACCGTACGTAAGTACATGGCTTATCTTTTTTTCATTCTTATTCTTCGAAGGTCAAAGTTCGACAAAAAAATGATAGCCTTTGAATGCAAAGCTATCTAATTCTAAGCCAACAACTACTTCCCTCAATATTTGTGTAGACCACGGGATTTTAGTCTAATAGAAAGGTGCAGTCTCACAATACTGATGAACAAGATTTGAATCTTCTTGAAGGAGGTGTTCACATTTAGTGTTGGTTATCGCCGAACAAAATTGCTTTTCATAGGAAGATACATGTGCTTAACCTAGAAAAGAAAAAGTTTGTGTGCATCGAATGTAGCCATGCAAAAATAAATTATTGCCTCCAAAATAACCCAAAAAGAAAGAAAATGAGGAGCTTGAAGTGATGTGACTTTTGCAACAAAATTATATAATGTTGTCTTATAACAGCACGTGCGAAGCAGCATTTGCACGTTTCTAATGTTTGAAATTTCACTGAAAGCGTTTTCTTACCAAAACTGCAATGTAGGACACTGACCCTTCCTTGGCATGAATCTTTGTCCGGCAGAGGGAAATGAATCTGCTTTTAGTCTTTGGTTTAATGATTTCGAAAGTCTATATTTGTGTGTGTGTGTTAAAAATAATACTTAGATATCTCTATTTTATTATTACTCATGGATATAAACATCAAAATGGATCAAACCTCCGACCATTTTGTAAATTATGCACTCCTTTCTTATGTGCATGATATATACACTCGTTTTGGCATTGAAATTTTCGGATGAATTAGGTTTTATGTGTTATAATTATGGGAGATACATTTCTCATGTTGTAGGAGAAGTGTATTCTCATGTCATAGATATAAAAAGATGTGGGTCCCACCATTTCCGTGTTTGAGTTTTTTTTATATAATAAAAAAGATGTGGGTCCCTCCATTTCATTGTGTGTGTAGGGACCTTCTTCTTCTTACTAAATGCAGATGAGAAGTGTAAACCCCTATAATTTTTTTTTTATATACATATAGTAGGGGAGGGGCGGGGTTCAACTGGACAGGGAGGAGCTAAGCTCCCATGCCACTGCGTTCTTAAGACGGGGGAGAAGTGTAAACCCCTATAATTATATATGTGAAACTATTGATATAGAGTTGGATGATTATATACACACACATTTTTTAGCTCCCATGTGTGTAAATATATCAATTTATGATAAACAAGTATATTCAATTAATAAATTATCACCGACTTGACTATTTGGTTCTCTCATAAATCGATATTTTTGAGCTTGATCTTTTGTTTAAATGGAAAGAAAAGTACGTGAGAATGTATAAGGGAAAATGATAAAAAAAAAAAAAAAGGTTATCATAATTTTAACATCAAAAGAAAATAACAAAGGAGAAAATAAGTTAAAGAGAAAAAAAAAATATTTTATGGTGCTTATTGCTATTAATAATATACTTTAAGGGCAAAATTATACCTATAAGAGTACTATTAAGAAAATACTTTAAAGGTAAAATAACACCAAAAATTATTTTAGGAAACTGAATGTTAACCCTTTTATATATACACTACTCGATACTTATTATAAGTCATTTTCAACTAATTCTTACCTAAAAAAAAAAAAAAAAAAAAAAGACTTTTAAGTCATTATGCCTTAAATTGATAAAAAATTTCAAGTTTACCTTATTAAAATTCTGTATTTACATTTACAAGTCATTCTTTCACCTTTTTCTCCTTCCCTCTTTCTATAAAATTAAGTAATTAAGAGTAAAATAAATAAAACGAGTCATTAAGAATCCTCTAAGTGGACTTATATTTAAGATAAAAAATTTCTTCTAAGAAAAATATAAAAGGGAAAATTATTTCGTAAGTTCCTATACTTTCACTCAATTTTTAATTTGGCATCTTTAATTAATTCATTAATTTTACTCTGTCAACATTGTCAACTACTCCTGTAACTTTACTTTATTGGCACTCTTACCCCATATACAGGAATTAACAAAACCAATAGAGAAAAATTAAAGCATTTACTTAGGAGGAAAAAACATACATGCATGAAATTAAAAACTGAAGAAAAGTATAGATACCTCTAAATAGATTTTCCCAATATAAAATAAGGAATGGAGTGATATGTGTGTATTGATAAACACATGTTTAAGTCATTGACGGCACTAAATGTAGACCCTTCTTCTAATGGAAATTTGAACATCAATTTGTTATATAGTGAGGGATCAAGATGAATACATTCCACTATATCCAACCCTATTAGAATTTGTCAATCGGGGCCGGCCGGCCGTGAAGGGCGAGGGCCTAGGGGGCCATCCTCCAAGGCCGGAGTAAGAAAAACAACGTTTTTCAAAGCTCGCCCAGAGCACCAGGGCCGGGCGGCCGCGGGCCGGAAATTACTATTCCAAATTTTAACTATTTTTCTCCACTTTTTTAAAAAAAAATATAATTAGTAAATTACAACACGAATCATCCAATAAATAAACACGGTCACTAATTCATAATCAAAAGCAAACCATGTTCACAAATAACTCATATAAAACATAAAAAGTATATCATTTAGCGACATTAGTACGATGACTATTATTGTCGCCATAAATCTTTGTCACTATCATCAATTTTAACGACATTTGATTGTTCTTCACTTTGAGTAATACCCTCGGCTCATGAGTAAGAATATCATGAAATTCTTCTCCCGCATCATGAAAACATCCATAATCTTTATTTACAACAAATAATAAATCAAATTATAAAATTAGAATATAGTTATTATGTATTTGTAGTTAAATGGATAAATAACTCTATAACAAATACAATATATATATAAATTAATAAATTTAAAAAGGAAAAAAAAGAAAAAGCTACGGTGAAAAGGGCGCGCAGGCGGGTGGCCCTCCAAGGCCGGTTGAAGCCCGAGGCCCGTCAATCAATGGCCTCCGCGCTAATTTTAAATATCTCGTCATTTTTAAGTCGTGCACAAAAGGGCGAGCTTAAACTCATGCGGGCTGGCCCAATGGGCGCGGCCCGATTTTTGACTCTAAACCCTATAATGCTAGATCCAACCCATTAGCTGTAATGTATGTATTGAATGTTCTGAAAGAATTCCACGTTTGAAATGTATACTTAGGAAATGCAGAAATGGGGTCACCTATTCGTGAATCGTGACCGAGCAAATATATTATATAATGGCACAAATATATAAACATGCATTTCATAAACATTTAATGTATACCTTAAATGTGCGATCCCATTATTATCTCAAACCTGCGTCACACATATATTTTCTCTGTCACGAAGTTATCCCATTTCATAAACATGCATTTCAAACGTGGGATTCTTTCAAAACGTTCAATACATACATACATATATAAATTTGTTGTAGAAATAAGATATAACATTTTTTAAAAAAAATTTCATAAGATTCCAATTTTTTTGGCCACGTATATAAGATACCAAATGTTTAATATAACTATATAGTCACTACGTATACTCCCTCCCATCATAGAGCACGATTGAGAAGAAAGTCTTGGTTTATAATGAATATTTTTTAATTTTTATTGTTGTGTAGCACTTAAATGATTATTTATTCCAGAAATGTCCTCTGCTCTCATTTTAACGGCACGAGTTATACCTCCCAGGTATTGCATGAGGAGTGTTGCTCTACGTGAGATGTATCAGAACATTATTTGTTTGATTTAGACATGTAATTTATGGGAAGAAGATGCTTTCTGGACCTTTTTTTCTTCGCAAAATCTTATCTTTACCCTCATATAAAAAAATGAATTGTTCAAATCTAATATTTACTAAAATTATTATTATAGTATTTTATGATTTAATTTCTTAAAATTTTGTTTGTGTTCTAATTATGAATTGTGTAGATCAAATTTTAATAGTTTAAATTTATTTATTTATGTTTAAAATAATAGGTTTATAAAAATGAAATTTGAACCATCGATGTTTTTATTGATGGTTGAGATGAGATTCCGAGAAGAAAAGGAGATAAAGGATTACAAGAGAACCAAAACCCTAATTTATTGAGATCCCTACAATCATGAAAAGTGAAGTTCCTTGGCATGCTTTGATCATAAATATATAATTATGATTCCTGATTTAAAGTCCAATTTCAAATTCAATTTACTTTCTTCCTTATATTCAAACCAGGGGCGGATATGGGCCCCCACCCCCCCAAAAAAAAAAAAAAAAAATGAAAACCAAAGAATAGGAATAAGCATGACATTGTTGGGGAAAACAAAGGGAATCAGCATGATTACAACTGCACAGCACAGCCACAACCAAAAATGAGAAATGGGCCCAACACCAACACCAAGCGTCCAAGCCTGAAGCCACAAGTTCGAAATAAATTGGGGGAGGGGGAGCCCACCAATTATCTAAAAGTTCATAGTCATATATATAGATATATGTATGTATGTATGTAAAAAGTCGTAGAGCATACTACAAATTGGGGGAGTCAATTATATATGAAAGAAATTATGGCTATTACTAAAGTCCTTTGTCCAACTTTACAACGAGAGTCTCAAGATATTTTAAATGTTTTACATCTTATTTTAACTACAAAAGAATTACTTCAAAAATTAAGAGAGATGGATTGAGATGCTTTCTTAGTTCATGTTTAGGAATTTTGCATAAAACATGACATTGATATTCAAGATATGAGTGCAAAATATATTGGAATGAAAGGTCGTGCTCGAAATGAACAAGATGATTTTTCTATTGAAATTTTTTATAGGGTAAATATTTTGTGGTACAATTGATTATCAATTGCAAGAATTAAATAGCGGGTTCAATGATAATACTTTTGTTGAATTATTTTCTTTGAGCATGACTTTAGATCCAAGAAACAAGTACAAATAATTTAATAGTGATGACATTTGCAAACTTGTTGAAAAATTTTATTCTCGAGATTTCACAAAATTAGAAAAATTGCATTTGAAGATGGAGTTACAACATTTTGAGCTTGATATTCCTAAACATCTAGATTTAATTAATTTATCAACTACATCGAATTATGTCAAAGGCTAGCAAGAACTGAAAAGTCCATCGTTTACCCTCTAATTGATAGAGTGATTAGATTTGTACTTACTCTTCCGGTTTCTACGAAGCTACTTAAAGATCTTTCTTTACTATGAAGATAATCAAGAAGGCTTCGAAATAGAATGGAAGACCAATGTCTTGATGATTCTTTGATTACATACATTGAAACAGAAATTGTTTTGAGTTTTAGCACGAGATTCAATTATAGATGAGTTTAACAATATGAAAACACGTAGGATAAGAGTCAAGTGAAGTTATCTTAATTTCTATAATATATTTCCCGTAATTTGTTGTATATTAGGTCGTATTATATTTCAAATACTTTTATTTCGATATACTACTTTATATTCTCACCCCCGTGATTCAAAATCGGCTCGCCACTAATTCAAACCCCAATAATTGCGCGTAGACAATTTTGATGGTGTGATTATTCGCCATGTCAACCAAATATGATGTAAACTGTTTAACCCAAAACTGGTCATATTAATATACTATCTATGATCCTAAATATAGGATAAAATTTGTAGTGCAATTTGCATTACAAACTTTATCTTATAGTTAGGACCGGGGAGTAATTTTTAATATAATTTATTGCACTAATAGCCTAGTTATGGAGATCCCTACAGTCATGGAATATAAAGCTCATTGGTATGCTTGGACCACATTAATATAATTATTATTATAATTATAATTCATGATTTAACGTTTAATTTCAAATTCAATTTTATTTATTCTTTATAGTTAAACCCTAATAAAAATGGGTGGCCAATTTTGATGGTGTGATTATCTGACTCATTTGTGAGTTAAATATGTTACTAAGCGGGTATTACAAGATTTTTAGTATAAAGTTGATTAATTGATTGATGCTTATGAAAATAGGCAAAAATAGAAAGTGGTTTAATTTTGAGACAATTTTAATGCTTCACCTAATCTAACTAATTGGATTCGGTGAATTAGTTAGAATCATCTTGTATACATGACTGAACAAAATTATTATGTAAGCTTTTAATCATAAAGCCCAAAATTACAAAGAGTTATCATAATATGAAATAAAAAATATATTTTATATGACTGTAAATTACCTGACCTTTTTTAAGAGTTACAAGACATTTGTCATTTGGAAATGAAGATAAATACCCTTAGGTGTTGATTTTAGCAGAAAGGGATATGTTCCTTTAAGCATATTTTAAATATGTAGTATAAATGTAAAAAATTTCTTTGAAAAGTTACCCTCAATTAAGTCAGATAATACTTGAATATAATATAGTAATACTCTCTTATGTTCTTAATATAAGATAAATTTGAGGAGTTAATTTTGATCCTAATTATAAGACAATGTTTTCATATTTGTCAATCTTTTTCAAATTAATCTCTATTAAGGTTTCCTCAACAAAAATCAAGGAGGAGAGGGAAGGAGGAGATTAAGGGAAATCACTAAAGTATTTTAGAAAATACATATCATGTTAACTAACTTCTCTAATTTAATCAAATTATGTAAATATGTCTTATATAAAAAACCGGAGGAGTATTGTATACCACTCTGATCCCACATATAAGTTACTTGTAGGAGAAAAGTTTGGTCTTAAATATAAGTCATTAGGAGGGTAATTAATGAACTTTTTCAATTTTACCCTAATTTGATTTCTAATGGAAAGAGAAACATTAGATGAAATGGAGGTGATGAGAATGATTTGTTAGATAGGGACAAATAAAGGCAAATATTAATATGAAAAATTTATAAATTTAATGTTTTTTTTTTTAATATGAGAAAATGAGGTATAAGTTACTTATATACAGGGTCAGAGTAGTATGACATAACTGTATAAATATTTTTTAAAGGCTACAGATGTTTATTGTGATATTTAAAACAAATTCATAGGTAATTGAAAATATCAAGGCCAAAATGCATAAAGTACCTCTCAACTTCAACTCAGTTACGTATAAACCCCTTTATTTTTAAAGTTTAAAAATCACACCCTTAATTTTCAGATCTTGATCATCAAACCTCTACCGTTAACTTTAACTAAATATAAACCACATCAGATCATTTTAAATTACATGTAACTTTTTATATATTTTATCAACTTGTCCGGCATTAAAATTCAAAACTCCATAAATAAATAAAAAACAGAGAGATAATTTTCTCATTCCAAGAAGAATCCCTAATTAATTGTCATTGTCTTAATCGTCCAGTCTCAATCTGTCGCAAGGTCTCTGTTTGCCACCATTTCTTTTAGTTACGTTTTTTATCATCTTCATCATTCTGAAAAATCATCCTTATGATTTCTATCTCAATCATTTCCATTAAATCTGGTTTTATTTATTATTTATATAATATCAGCGTAACACTGCGATAAAATGCCGGCCTCTGCTCAATCTTTTCAAAGCAAGTGATGAAATCATATTTAATTAAAAGCTGAGAAGTCAAAATCACCCGAAATAAAGAGGCTCCAAAAAGAAATGAAAATGGCAACGGGGTCTCAATTAATAGATTTAATAACAATGGAGTCCCTTAAAATTATCACATTACAATGAAGTCTCAAAGGATCTAGGTGCTATTAATTTTAAATGTGAAAGTACAATTTTGCCCCTCTTAATTTAAAATGGAAAAAACCAGCCAGAAGAAATTATGGCCCTGTTTCGCCCATGTAATTTGAAGAAAGAGAAGATTTTCATGATTTTTAGGTTAATAACTTTGAGAGCAGCATTATCTTGATTAGCCACCATTAAGGTTGTCAAATTCACAAGTTTAAGTAAACTCGTGGTGATGTGACGTAAACTCGTATGGTGAACTCAAATCGCAAACTCGTAAGAGTTTACCTTTATTATTAAATAGGTATTATTAATGTATAATTAAATAATTAAAATATAAAATGACAACTATTTGATATAAATATATTTTAAATGCAAATAATTGAAATTAAATCTATCAACATTCATCACTTTTCATATTTAATAAAGAAATTTCTTTAAAATTTCTATATAAAGCCACCGAGCATGATTAAATCAAAAAAGTTAACACGAGTTTAAGAGTAAGTTAACATGGTTTTGTAAGCTAGAACGTAACAACAGTAAAACTCGATGTATAAACTCGTGAGTTTAACCAAGTTTACAACTAGTACAAGTTTACCATCGACTCGACTCATTTTTACAAGCTAGGAGCGTAAAAATGATAAACTCGGAGAGTCAATTTGCGAGTTTGACAACAATGGCCACCATCGATTTTGTTTGAAATAAAAGGGGCAAAAATTGTACTTTCATTTTTGTAATTAATAGTACGAAAGTCTCTTTAAACTTCACTGCAATTTAATGATTTTAAGAAATCTGGTTGCCATTAAGTTTGTTAATTAGGACTTGATTGCAATTTTCTCAAAAGAAAACCCCTTCAAGCTGGTGGATGCAAATATGGCACAACAAGGCCAATAATGGCTCAAAGAGAACAGCCATGTGTCCTGCTTGATTTGGTGAAAGTTCAACATTTGAAAAAGATGAGACGCATAAAGATTATTTTTCGAATAGTGATTGAGATAGGAAGCATGAAAATGATTTTTCAAATGAAGAAGATGATCATCAAAAGGTCAAGACGACGTTGCAAAAAAAGAGGAAGAAGGAAAACTTGCAAGAGAAAGATGGAGCAAGACGAAATTAGCAATTTGGGTTTGTAAAATCACAAAATTATCTTTTTCTTAGTGGAGTTTTGAATTTTAATTCATGACAAGTGACCATTTTTAAAGCCTTTCCATTCTTTTCCAACTTAATTAATGGTACTACTGTTCAAAACAAGGATAAGAGTGGGGACTAAGGTTGATAATTGTCAGATTTGCCTAATAAACTATTTCTTATACAGTTTCGATATCCATTTGGTTTCCCTCTTTTTCAAATATAATGATGATATCTTCTTCCTTTGGATTGAAATTCAATAGATAAAAGATGACCTTTTCTAAAATGAAGATTGAGGATTTGATTGTAAACAGTAAAACACCTTTTGGTTTAATTTGCGTCTGGAGATTACGTTTACACTTTACAGACAGCAATTGTTTCCCTAGACGAAAAGGAATCTGAATCATAGAGATAATTAATAGGAATGAAACCAAAAATTGAATTTATACAAAAAGGAGTAAACTCATGGGAAAATTGGGGAAAAGTCTCACGCTGAATTGTTTTTGAGAGAAAGACCTAAATCAGAATATTGTATAAATTTTTAGAATATCAGTACTTTCTTTATATAAAATTTTTAATGGGGGAACTTTTTCCCAATTTTCCCTAAACTTATACTTAATTATACTTTAGGTGTTTTTTCAATATTTTTTCAAGTGTTTGTGACCGGGAAAAAAAAAATTAGAAGAAGACCATGATTAATGCTCTCTTAAAATTTAATACAAACACAAACAATTTTTTTAGTATAATTTTGAAATTAAAAGGTGCTACCCTCCGATTCTAATATATAAGATTTATTTTATAGTTCAAATTGGAGGAGCCGATGTAGTAATAGAAAGGAAAAGCGATTTTAAGAATAGATTGGAACACAATAGCGGTATGCTTAAGAATGATACACTAGTTGATATACACCGTTTTGAAAACAAGACTGCTGAATGCTGATATTAAAATATTTTTAAGAATTAAAAAGCGAATTAGATCAGATATGATTTAAAAAAAATTTATCCCATCATTGCTTCATTAGGGTATCTACTTTTATTAAAGTACTTAATCATAAACTTGTAGCTTTTCTCTGTAGTTGTCCTTCACTGGAATCTGTAATGTAACTACAGTATCCGCGTTTTAATATAATTTTCATGCTGTCATAAAAAAAACATATACACACATATGAGATTACTAATTGTTCTAGTGATCGTATTCCATTGACACTTTGTAAAGCTGTTTTTTTTTTTTTTTTTCTTCAGTAAGATTGAAAAAAGGTGTTCGTTTTGTAAGAAAGTGAGAGGATTGTGAGATTAATAAATTAAATAATTTGAAGTATAGGGCAGTGCCTATATTAAAAGGAATCATGGCTATACCACTAAATCAATCAAATTAAACCAAATTCAAGTTGCTATTTGACTTGGAAACGCTTCGATTTTGCAGCAATCTTTGAAACCCTTCTTTTCCATTTCTTTTTGTTTTAAAATGAAGGAATCTGCATGTTTTCACATATTGGATTTACCTTTTAAGTAGGGTGGGTCATCACCATTCGTCACTACACACACACACATATATAATATTAAGGTTTATATTTAATTTCATGTGGAGCTATGTAAGCAATCACCTCACTTATTGATTGACCTTAAGAATCTAAATAGAGGCATATATTGGATAGGGAAGAAACTTTGATTTCTTGTACTATATGCTACTTCTCATTTGTATTTAAATTTTTGAGTTTTTGTGAAATGGATTTAATCATAAATTTAATTTTTCTTACAAACTCTTTTTTACATGTAGATCGATAAGGTAAGAATCATGAAATATTGAGAGATAGTACCATCTGAAAAATCTAAAACTAGGCTGGCAAGCCAAACCAAAAATATTAGACTTGGGCATTTTTATTATTTTTACTAAATTTACTAAATTGATAACATACAACAAGAAATTAAGGTACTAATTAAATTACTTTAGAGCATTTTTATTTTTATTTTTTTCTTCAAAGTAAATTCATCGCTAATATATAATTAAAGATACACAACATATAAAATGATTAAATAACTCATTTAACTTCCTTAATATTCCAAACAAAGAATTTGTTCAATTTAATATTTACAACAAAAAAGGATATAGTCGGGGAAGAATTCCTCGCTTTTACTTGCTAGAATTATTTAAGAATTTTTTTCAACCTTAATATTTTATAAAAATTGTAATAATAAATTATTTTTCATAAAAAATTAAAATTAAAATTTTTGTCGTGAAATTAAATTTAAATAATTTAAATTTGTTATTTTGTAGCAATATTACTGTGCAGCAGACGATCCTTGGATTAATGTCAATCCTTGTATGTTACTCAATTTCAAAGCATTATGTCCTAAATACCTAATTAGCACCGTGAAGATATTCAATTAATTAAACAATACAAAGGGAAAGGAAAATTAAAGGTCGCTTAGCTTTATATCAAGCATCTCAATTTTTTTAAATTATTTAGATATTGATCTTTGTTCCCACTATCATGTTAATCTTGTCAGTTTTTTTTTTTAAAAAAAAAAAAAAAAAAAAAATCCCCAGTAGCTGTAAACTACACGTCGTCAAAGAAACACATACACAGTGACATTTTACATATGCCAATTAATATTTGAAATATTTTGATAAGACATAAATAAAACCAAGACGTCAATAGTGCTTTTATCTTCTTCAATCTCTAAGTATATTAAAAAATTTAAAGTATTTATTTTAATAAAACATTGTAATATTTATGTTGTTTTTATGTTTTGATTTTATTTACAAGAAATTAATGTCTTTCTAATGCACTGCTCTAAAGGGAGGTATATGCACTTTCCAAGTATGAGCAACACACAAGCATAGAACTATGCTATTATTGTTGTTGAATGATCTTTTGAAATCAATGCTTTCCCATGTCAATATATATATATATATATATATTTTGATCGGATTATATATATATACATACACATAACAAAAACTGTTCATAAATTTTTCACTTACTAAAACTAAACTATTATTATTACTACTGTTTTAAAAAATAAGTAGACAAACCTAACTTTAGGACACACGAAAGTTTAATTTAAAACTCTTACAATATGTTTTCTGTTTAGGTATTTACATCTAAAACATCATTTTTCACGTTTTCCGAGGACATTTCAATAAAATATTTAAATTTAGATTAAAGTCTATATTTTGTATATTGATGACTCAGAATATAAAACTTTCGGTCGAACCAACATGCTTTTCATGAAAAGCTAAGCCAAGCATAATAAGGGGGCTGCACCAGACTTTAATTCAATTCGTCCATGAAAAACAAGTTGAGCTCTCGTTCAGTCATAAATCGATTCCCATAAAAGTAATATATCATTAGATTGGCAAAAACTATCATTATTAGGATTTACAAATAAAAAATCAGTACTTTTTTTAATTTGTTATCGTGGTTTAATATTTAGAAATACTATAATGATAAAGATGTTGGGAACTAATGAAGAGTGAGTATTTCAACAAGACCAAATTCATTGTCCCTATTGTTATACATTTCCTCACTTATAAAATAAGTTTTTTTTTTTCAATTACCTGAATTAAAAGAAAACAGCCGATTCACTCATTAACGCTAACTTAAATTGAACAATACTCCAATTTTATCCTTGTTAATATGGTTTTAAAGGAGAGAAAAATATGTTTGGTAAGAGAGAGAGAGCAATACGAAGAGTCACAATTAAGCAGTAATTACAAGGAAAAATTAAATTAATAAATAAGTATTAGTTACTTTCTAGCTAAGTGACTTATACTCTCTCTAGTCCAAAGACACCAACTAATAAGTGTTTTTTTTTTTTTTTTTTTTATAAAGCATTTGCTTATTTTCAAAGAGTATTAAAATATTTTTTTTCATGTATGCCCACATTTAATAAGGGTAGTGAGAGAAAATAATAATTAATATAATATTAGAGTTTGGTGTCATTAGTAGGAGTAATATTGAAAATTACTTTCTTTGTCACTTTTTATAAGTAAGTTTATTTCTCTTAAAGTTGGTCCTTAATATGAGCAATTTTTTTAATACTTCAAAATTTAAACTACATTTTCTTTTTTTCTCCTATGGAATACATAATTTTATATTAATTACGTCTCGCTTACAATTAATTGTCTTTCATTTAATCATTTATTTTCTATTCCCTATGATATTTTCTACTCATTCTCTGTCATAGATAAATAGGGGCATATTTGAAAAGGATATGACATTTTTATATATTTATTGTTTTTAATTAATCTTAACCTTAAGTTCATTTTATACAATCAAGCAAAAAATTACTTATAAAAAAGGCTGGAGAGGAATATTTAAATTTTGGTATCCTATAATAAAATTAGTGAGAATTTTTATTGACTTCAAAACCAAGTAGGTAAGCAACTCTCATATGGAGATCGACGTCTAATAACTTATTTCTCTCTCTACTCTATTTTCCCATTTTTTCTAGAGTCCACATTACATGTTTATAGTTTAGGTGTTTCTTATGTGCTTATACCTTTTTAGAGGTATGAACATATTTTTTTTAATTTTTTTATATATTGTATTTAATTAGATATAAATTATATGCTCCTTTCTAATATATTTTTTTGCACCCAAGACTTCAAATTAATTAATTTCCATGACATTAGTGTTACAGATAAATATTTTTGAATGCAGAACTGGAAACTAATTAATTTGAGATCGGGTACAAAAAATATGTAAAAAACAACATATAATTTAAATATAATTAAATATAATATATATAAAAAAATAAAAAAAAAATATTCATACCTTTAATAGAAGTATAAGCACATAAAAAGTACCTAAACTATAAACATGTAATTTGGACTCATTTTTCCATGGTTACGACTTACGATAGTACGACTCGTATTTATTTTTGTAATTCGGCTCCCCGTTATAAATAGAATCTGTTTTATCTTGACGGACAGCCCTGCAGGTAAAGAAGTCTTTAGGGACAGCCCTAGTGATGTGATTGAACCTATTAATTTTCTCTTGTCCGCCAATGAAAAATACGGAGAATTATATCCAAATCTAATTCAATTTTGAAAAATATATAAGAAAAATACAATTCAAACTTTAAAATTTTAAATTAGTCGTATTGTCCATAAGAATATAGTTATTAACTAAAAGAGTATAGTAGTTGGTACTCTTTTTTCCTTTCACAATTTAAAGTGTTTAATATTGTATGAAAACTTATTTTGTTCTAATAATATCAATTATAAAAAATGGTTCATATATTTTTCAAAGAATTGAGATGTATAATTAATTGTGTTGTGTTCCTTAGATTATTGCCAAGTTCTCACCCAATAGATTTTAATTAACTCTGAATTAGAAAGATTAACTGCTGAAAATAATATAAAACCTTATTTTTGTTTTGACGAAAATAAATAAATGAATAAATGAATTTTCTTGTAAAATCAATGTGTCACTATAATGTATAAGGCTAGCTAGTATCAATCCGCTTTCCACGACAATATTGGCATTTTTAACAATAAGCACCACAGAAAAAATACACCATTATTGGCAAAAATTACCAACGAAATTTTATCGATAATTCTACTTGAGACTAAAATTACTCACGAAATCCTTTGCATTTATTGTCCCACCACTAAATACAGCTCAAAAGTGAACCATTTATCAGTCTTAAATACAGCTGGTCAGGCCAAAAAGATGATCAGTCTTACGCGTCTTTAAGTGTTGTATTCTTCAAATTCATGTGACTTTGGTTTGTTTCTTTTAAATAAAAAAAAAAAAATTGGGGAAAATGTCCCACGCAAAAGTTTATATTGATGAGAATTTCCTAATAATCAGAGTATCACACTACTATAAAAAATAACATTTACTTCCCTAAGAGATATCCCTTTTTTGAAAAAGATAAGTGAAAAATAAATGTGACGGCATTTTTATAATTATGTGAAGGTTGTTGGCGTCCTAATTTTAAAAAAAGTATGCCAAATTACTTTTGACATCCTAAATTTAAAAATGAGATGCCTAAATAAGGGACTTTTGGCGTCCTAATTTAAATTTAGAACGTCAAAGTGAATTTCAAGCCTTTTAGGCGCCAAAGTCATATTTTTGGTATCCTAAAATGAGTTTAGGACGTTAGAATCTTATCCCCATGACTTTTTTGTTTTGGTCAAACCCCTCATTTCAAACTCTCATCCCATTATTTCAAACTCCTCATACATCCTGTGACTTTTCTTTCTATTTTTTGCTCGAATACATCCCGCTACTTATCATTCTATCGTTTCATCTTTGTTGAAAAGAGATATTTGCCGCCTCCGTCTTCACATGTCTTCTCATTTCATCATTTCATTCTCTCAATCTTTGCCACCGCTCGTCCTCATCAAACATGTGGAGTCGTAAATCGGCCACCTCTATCGTCGTCGCTATCGATCTTCAAGTTTCAAAGCTAAAACTCTCCGTGTCCTCATCAAAGATTTTGGATATGGTTCTCTTTCTCTACCTTGTGCCTTTTTTGTGTTTGATTGAAGTTTAGAACCAACTATATGTTATTCGATTGCTTGTGCTATGATATTTGGGCAGATCTGAAGAAGACGAGGTTGAAGACGGATGTGGTGGAGTTTCGACAGATCTGAAGAAGATGGGTCGATGTGGCAGAGGCGAGGTTGAAGGGAGATATCATATTGAAGATGAGGGAAGATATGGAATTTTGGATCAAAAACCAGAGGTGGTAGAGTTTTGATGGCGTCTCGTGAGATTTAGAATTTTGGATCTCCGTCGATCTTTATTGTGATTTGATCTGAATTTTATTTTTCCTTTTCTTCTTATTGTTAGATCTGAAATTTTGGATTTGTTAGTCCGATTCTTAATTTATGCTCTTCCCTCTCTTCCTCTCTATCTTAATTTTGGATCTGGATTTCTTGTGTGCATCCTCTAGCTCTATCTCGCAAGCTATGTCTTTGTGTTGTTAGACAAGTTTGGTTCTTCCTCCATCTTCAAACACACATTTAAGGTTTTTTTTTTTTTTTTTTTTTTTTAAAAAGGACTTATGGAGTCCCAAAAGCTTTTTGGACCCCTTAAGCAAGAGTTATGGGGTCCTAAAATTTTATTTTGGACCTTAAATAGAACTTATGGCGTCCCAAATTATATTTGAGATACCTTAACCGCCGCTTAAGGTGTCTTCCAATTTTTGGGGATGTTGTAACTCTCTTTTACTACGTCCCCCTAAAAGGCATCACTCTCTAAAGGGACATTAATTGAGCCAAAAAATGAATGTTAAAGACCTGTTGTTGTAGTGTCAGTAATTCAGAGGTTTAAAATTTGCAGAATACCAATACTTTTATTGTATAAAAATATGTCAGAATCTTCTCATCAATAAAATTTTCAATGACAATTTTTTTTTAAAATTGATCCTAAATTTTCTAGTGTAAATTTCTGAAATGTAACACTATTGTTGTTGAAAGGCTAGTATGTATCCATCATATATAAGCAAAATTATAAGGTTTTGAAATTTTTTTTTTCGCTTAGAGCATTCGGTGTCATAGGGTAGGCCATCTTTCTAAGCACATCAACGGCCCTAGACTAATCCGAACCGAGACAAGGTTTGGCCCCTTTCGGGGAAGCCTCTACCACCCACGCACGCTGCATTCTCATGTCTCGAACTCAAAACCCATGGTTAAGTTAGGACAATCCCTTACCAGTTGACCTAAGCGTTTGATGGTTATAAGGTTTTGAATTTTGAACTATGTGTAGATAATTATTTTCAAACTTCCTAAAATTTTTAAAATCTATACAAATAATCACTTGCTATCAATTATTTCATCATTTTATAACGAGCACATAATATATCATTTTCCATTTACCCCTCATACATCTTATTTTGTACATGTTAATTTCTTTAAATTAAACTTTATGTTATGTTTAAATAACAGGTTAAGGTTCAATTTTTGGGGTTCGATAAGTGTTAAAACATGAACAATTCACCTTATTATAATGGTAGCCAAACGGACGGTGTCATGTTCGAACGGAATGAACTGTCATATATATGAATATCTGAGGAAGAAGATTCATACGACACTTCATTCAATTCGAAATCCCTAACCCTAATCTTATCATCCTCCTTCTCATACCCTAAAAAGTTAGGGTATGGGCAGTGGCTCAACTTTTACTAACAGTTCGACGGTTGTGTGACGGATTGATTGATTGAAGGAGCGTTGTTATTTTTAGAAAACAACCAAAGGCGGGTTTTGAGGAGACGGTTTGGGCCGTTTGGGAAATAGTTGAATAGGATGGTATTCCAACAAAAGAAGCACGAGCACTGAAATTAATTAGGAGTATCTAATGACCAATGTGAGTTGGCATAGATGGTAAGGGATTTAGGACTAGGCCTAAATGGTCGTGGGTTCGATCCCCTCTGCCGTCTTTGGGACTCGCTTTGGTAGCGATCTCGTAAGTCCCCGCAGTAAGTGCTCATAGAGCCCGGGCCACGCTTGGCCTTATGATGATTGATGTCGAACCCCTCCAAAACTTTTACTTAAAAAAAAAAAAAAAAAAAATAGGAGTATCTAATTTCAGTTAATTTTGGTTGCTTTATCCGTAGAAGCTGTACGAGTCTAGATATTGAAAGAGAGGGAGAATATTCATTTGAGGAAGAAGATTCATCTTGGGCGATGAACATTGAAAGAGAGGAAGATGATGAGATGGATAGACGAGAAGATCCATGGTGATATGAGGTGGCATTTTGACTGTTATGTGGTATTGAGAAGTGTTTTTTAATGGCCAAAGTTAACTTTATTAACGGATAAAGGCAACATTATATTGATAAGTCTTAATACTTTAGGGTGATATTGAGATAAAAAAAACTTTCAAGGTTATACTGGGATTTTCGTGATACTTTCAATGCGGATTTGCGCCTTAACCTTAAATTTAACTACGTGCTACTGCAAATAGTTTGGTGCAAAGCAACTTTGATAAAAAAAAATAAATAAATAAGAAGAAAGAAAAGTAGTATATCATAGCTGACCGCACCAGGGGCTAGCCCATACACCCACTGCACGAGTAGAATACTACTTAGTCAAGTAGAAGGGCCAACCTGAGAGCGCTTAATGCTAAACTCGTGATGTTTCAACTGAAATATCTCTTGTTATTGAGAAAAATAAATGACTAATAATATTAAATTATTAAAATAATTAATATACTTGAGTTGCCTCCTCCCACTATCCTCTGCCTTTTCCACCCTTAAATCAATAATTCTATTTCCCCAATGACTGAAATTCAATGTTTTATAAAATTATTATCATCAATGATAAGTAATGTATTAATCAAAGTAATTAATAAACTAGTAAATTCATAAATAATATTGATTTTAGTCTTCTGATGATTACAAATTTGATTTAATATTAATTATAACAAAAATGGTTTTTAAGTAGTTATAATGCTAATACATTCTCATTTTTCCACATTCTAACTTATTGAAATCATTTTTTTTTCCTTGATAACTTAAGAGTGTTTAAGACTACGTTCATTTTAAAAGTTTAAATTAAGTTTTATTGAAATATGCGAAAAATATTAAAAGATAAATAATTTTGTAGAGCCCATAAAATATGTGGGAAAAAAAGAATAGGAAAAATATAGTATGGGGCCTTAGGGAAAGCTATATTATTCATTAATTTATGATGAAAATTTCTGTAGATTTTATATTTTTTTTTTATGATTTTAAAAGAAAAATAAATAAATACATTAATAAAATAGCTTGGTTAAATCTTATAGTTAAAAGATGACTATCATGAACTTATGGAGAGAGGCCAAAACTCTATGAATCTTAAGATTCGAAAGAATAAATCCTTAGGGGAAAAAATGAAAAGTAGGAGTTATATTTAATTGCCCGAAAACCAATTTGAAATTAAAAACAAGTAAACCGACCTGCCTGGTCTGAAAGCAGAACTGTGGGTCTAAAAGGTTCAACAGATTCACATTTTAAAATACAGAAAAAGAGAGGGGAAAAACGTAAAAATAAACAAATTCAAAGTTTCTCAAGTCATTCAAAAGAATTAAAACAGGCCGTACTCGTCATTCTTCTTCTATAAATACCCTCTTTCGCTCCTTTTGCTTCCCACAGCCAACTTACACGACACCATTTTTCATTCAGCTCTCTCTCTCTCTCTATAGTCTCTACACAGTTAATCGCTCCGAATTCATTTTTTCTGAGATGGAGTTTCTAGCTTTGTCCTTTGCCTTCATCTCAACTTTAGCTCTCATCATGTTCTTCAAACTTACACTCTCTTGGTGGATTTTCCCTATTCTCACTCGCCATAAGCTCAAGAGATGTGGATTTACAGGGCCTACCCCAAGCTTTCCTTTCGGAAACATTCACGACATGAAGAAGACGACGACGAAGGATAATAATAATAATACTAATACTTGTTCTGATGATTCACTTGAATATTCCTCCAACTGTCTCTCCCATGATATTCACCGCACCGTCTTTCCTTATTTTTCTCGCTGGCAAGATTCTCACGGTAATTAAAGCCACATACATACCTATAAATAATATATAAACACACAAACACATATTATATGGGATTAAGTGGTAGATTATATATGTTTATTTATTAATATATATGGTTGTCTGTCTGTGTTGTTGTGTACGCAGGGAAGGTGTTTGTGTACTGGCTAGGAACAGAGCCCTTTCTGTACATCGCAGAGCCAGAATTTGTGAAGAAGATGTCGTCGGTGGTGATGGCCAAGAGTTGGGGAAACCAAGTGTTTTCCGAAACGACAGAGATCCAATGTTTGGAAATGGTCTCATCATGGTCGAAGGCAACGACTGGGTTCGTCACCGACACGTCGTTGCTCCAGCATTCTCTCCCCTCAACTTAAAGGTATATATATATATACACACTTGTGCACATATATAGATCCTCACTCCTATATAATTTGATTATGTCAAGGAAGTTACTTAAGTTAGTTAATGTGGCATGTGTTTTTTTCCCCTAAAACATTCTTATCATCTAAATTAAGAGTGAGTTTTGACGCATCGGTAAAGTTGCTATATGTTCAAATCCTGAAAACAGTCTCCCCACTTGTGGGATAGGTCTGCGTACATCCATCCTTCTACAGACCACACTTGATGGGACCCTTGTGCTCGGGGTCACCCTTACCCCGATCATCTTTCATACTTCCATATATTTAGCTCTTACTTAATTATTGTTGATAGAGCATCGATATGAATAATTTTAGAAAAGATTGATAAATATGAGAAGTATGTCTTATATTTAGGACTAAAATCAATTCCACAAATAAGTCATATTTTAAAGACTAGAAGGAGTATGTATGTGTGTGCGTGTATATAATATACAACTGGTGGTTTATATTATATTATATTGATTATAATTTAACCTATCAATTTCACTTTAACCATAATATATGGATCGTTGTGGCTTTCCTAACCACGTGTTGTTAGGTTTTGAAAGTTATTTATATACAATCAAAGAGTTTTTAGCGAAGAAAGCAATTCTCTCAAGTGAAAAAGAAGGTTGAAATAATGTTGAATTTGATCACTGTGTTTATTTGCCATAAAATGATATGGAACCAGGTTAAAAATAATAATAGTTACGCCATGGCTGACCTCATAATGAATGAAAGATATAGCTAGACAATTATAGCATTATAATATCACATTATAAGGCCTACTTGTAGTGGCCGGAAAAACAACAAAGCAAAAAAGGAAGGTTTCCTTTTACAATGTTATATATAAAAGCACATATCTGGACAAATACTTTTCCTTGTTATCATCATCGTGTCAAGAGATCTATAATATTCTTCAAGGAATGTGAGAGATTTGATTGTTGATAAAGACACAACATTTGAATATTGAGGCATATATATGAACCTTGTATATTTAAGTATTAAAATTCCAATCAATTATTTGTCTTTCATTAATTATTTTAACTTGAATAATGTGATAGGCCATGGCAAGTATGATGGTGGAGTCTACAAAGCAAATGATAGAGAGATGGAACGACCAGATAAACTCTGGCGACATGGAGATCGACGTAGAAAGTGAGATCATAACGACGGCCGGAGAGATCATAGCGAAAACAAGCTTTGGAATGAAGGATGAGAAGGCAAGACAAGTGTTCAAAAAACTAAGAGCCCTTCAAATGACACTTTTCAAGACCACAAGGTACGTGGGAGTACCATTTGGCAAGTGTTTGAACGTGAAGAAAACCCTAGAAGCCAAGAAACTAGGCAAAGAAATTGACAAAGTCTTATTATCAGTCATAAGAAACCGAAAATCCTCATCATCGTCATCAAGTAATAACAAAAACGAGCAAGACTTGTTGGGATTATTACTTCAAGAAAATCGCCACACATTAACGATAAGAGAACTTGTTGATGAGTGTAAAACGTTCTTCTTTGGGGGACATGAGACAACAGCACTTGCAATCACATGGACTTTGTTGCTTCTTGCGGAACATCAAGAATGGCAAATTCAATTGAGAGACGAAATTAGACAAGTTTTGGGTCATAATATTGATGAGCTTGATATCAACATGCTTTCTCAGCTGAAAAAGGTACGATAAGATTTTTCATCTCTATATATATCTATATTCTGCCATTCACGTTGTGTTATTTTCTGTCAAAGTAATCTTGGCTTGGTGAATTTAAGTAAAAAAAAAAAAAAAAAGTATCTCTCTAGATAACTTTAAAAAATTATGCTGTCGAGAAAATATAAAAGGGTAAGGTGGAAAAATAGCCATTGGCTTATTCCTACTGAACAAAAATGCTCATATTTTTTTCCGATACAAAAATACTTATGAATTTTAAAATTGAGCAAAAAATGACTTAACGGTTAAAACTAAATAATAATGTCCATTAAGAAGATGTGGACAGGAGTCCCGCCACAAAAAAGTAATGGATGTTGGATATTTTTAATGGTTGTGCTTTTTTTTTTTTTTTTTTTTTTTTGCATTGATTTTTATACTTGGGAAAAATTTATGGGTATTTTTGCATATTGGGTATAAGTTCATGGATATTTTTGCATCTTATCCCAATATTAAAATGCAACCAATATATATTCAGTTATTTAGAGTTAACAAAAAGCTTAGCAGTACAATATCGACTTCTTTATAAAAGTGTGTTTTTATATATGACTCCTCGTATTTTTTAAAAATGTCATGCACTACCTAATCTCAGACCCATGAAGACCTTTATTTCGGATTCCGGATGTGTGACACAAACTATAATTATATATATATGGGGTGGCTTATGTAATAAGAGCTCGCAGGACTGATAAATAGAAAAGTAGGTTAATTAGATGAAGACGACTCTATAATATAATGTTTTTCTCATAACATGCATGTGTGAGTAGGGTATGTTAGGTGAAGTTATTAATAACTAGTCCAAGTACTGTTTATTATACTAGTTTGAAAAGAATTTGAAATTGAAGTCCTCTTTTATGTGTGTGTGTGTGTATACATATATATAGCTTTGTACGGGGATTCTTCCTGGAAACCACAGTTTGATGTAAGGATGTGGTCAAACTTGATACATGAGGATTTTGCAGGAGATTCACATATAGGGCTCCAGTCCACGACATAATCTTTGAAAGCAACACATAAAATATTATATGTAACGAATTAAATTGAAAAGTTCAGTGGTCCACACCATGAAAAAGCCTATGGAGATGGTATTCCTGTACATTTGACTGGACCATATAAGTTCGCATGATGTGAAAATACGACAAGTAAAACAAAAAATAAAAAGAGTACATTGGTTGTTCAACTAGAACTAAATGTGTTCAATCGTTATTAAGATTCCAAATATAAATAATATGCAAAAATATTTTGAATATACTTTTTTACAAAAGAAGGTTTACTATAGATTTGGGATACTAGAATTGACTTTGAATATTTATCTGAATATTAATTTGACCAAGTCTCTGTAGCTTTTAATATTTTTAAGAAATTTGAATACGACTTTGCTAATTAAACCTATAGTTATACTTGCATATTCAACGTTATTTTTGTTCTGAACAACCTTTTTCTAAATTTTGCCCAGACAACTTTACATATATATAATTTTTCATCTCCAAGTTATCCAATGAAATAATGACAATTTTTTTTTCCAGCTGTACACTGCATGATTTCTCTTTTTGAACATTTTACAGTCTGGCCTGTATCTAAGATTTCTGCTTTTACGTGCAATTAAGTTAATTGATAATTTGTGATATTAATTAATATTATTGCAGATGAAGTGGGTGATGAATGAAGTTCTAAGACTATACCCACCAGCCCCAAACGTTCAAAGGCAAGCAAGAGAAGACATCAAAGTAGGCGAAAACCTAACAGTGCCGAAGGGAACCAACATGTGGATCGACGTGGTGGCGATGCACCATGACGCCGCCCTATGGGGACCGGACGTGAACGAGTTCCGGCCAGAGAGGTTTAAGGATGACGTAAACGGCAGGTGCAAGCACAGCATGGGGTACTTGCCGTTCGGTTTCGGAGGAAGGATGTGTGTGGGAAGAAACTTAACGTTCATGGAATATAAGATAGTGTTAACCCTACTTCTCTCTACGTTTAGCTTTGAGCTATCACCTGATTACCATCATTCTCCTTCTATTATGCTCTCTTTGAGGCCTTCTTCTGGACTTCCTCTTGTTGTCAAGCCTCTTCACAATTATTGATTCACTTGTATTGGTAGAATTCACATTAAGCACGTACGCACGTATGCCCTACACTTTTGTATTTCTTTTTTATCTTTGTATTTCCCGTTGTCTCTGATGTGAGAGCTAGTTTGGAGGTTGGATTATATTTGTTCTTAAAATATATATAACATCTCAATCCATTTTGTTTCACATATTTATGATTAATTCTCTCCAAACTAATTTATTTACCTTTATAAACCGACTTTACACAGGACATTTTGGGAAAATTATGTCCCATTAATTCAGATTAACTAGTTTTTTTTTTTCTTAATATATCTAAATTAGTTCAGTTGCTTTTATATTATATAAAAATCGGGGAGTAATGTTTTTGTTGCTTCAGACAGCGGCAGTGCAGAGCAACAACGTTTATGCAGATTTTTGGTCATAAAAAAGACCTTTAAAAATATTTCAAAATATGTCACCAACTGCTTGATTAATCACTTTTTCCCCACTTTATCCTTGTTATTGATGAGTTTCAAAGTTGAAAATATTAAATCAGATCTTTTAAAGAGAGGTAAAGTTGGAAAAACTTATTAATTTAGAATAAATTTAATGATTTAACTATAATTCATTGGTATGTATGTGAGAATTACTCTCTCTGTTCCTTATCATAAGCTTTAATTTGTGAATAAGTATATCACAGAATATAAACTTCACTTTAAGGTTGTCTAAATATTTATTATGTGTTTTTTTTAACTTTACCCTTGTTGACTATATTTATTGCATCCATTATCTCAGATTTATCCTTTACACATAAAGGATTAGTTGGAAAAATAATACTCCCTACAATCCTTGATATAAAACATATTTATCTTATTTAATTGAATTAAAGAAATTAATTAAGTTAGTTACTATGATATGTATTTTTTAAAACACTCTAGTTATCTTCCTTAATTTTCTCCCTCTTTCTTTTCTTTGATTATTGTTGAAGAAGCAGTAATATGGTAAATTAGGGAAAAATTGACAAATATAAAAAATATATCTTATATTTAAGACCAATATCAACTTTTTAAATATGTCTTATATTAAGAACTGGAGTGAGCACATGTTTATTGTCTTTAACTAATTTTAATTGTTTTTTTATTAACATAAATTAGTTATTTAAAGCTTATAATAAAAAATAGAGGAAGTAGTTAGAAGTGCCATGTAATAAACAACCGAGGGAGTACCTTCTAAAAGACATCTTATAAAATAACCGAAAGAGGGAATCCTTAATTAATGGCCTGGCTAGGGTAATTAGAGGGATAATGTTAATTTATTTAATAGTGGAGTGACTAAATATTTCAATGGTCATTATATGCAATCCGAAACCAAACAAAATGAGACACTAGCTAGCTATGTAGGCATGTCGGGAAAGCAAGCAAAGTAAGTAGATTTTGTCATACGATTGTTGGAACATTTTGTCAAAACCTAAGCAAGAAAATGATTTAGAGGCTATTACAGAGGTATATTATTAAATAATAAGGAAAAAATTTAAATAATAAGGTGGACCCCAGATACCCGATATATTTGCATCATCAATGATTCTATCATTTTTGTATGAGCCAATTGATTGCATTCATCCAGGTCACAAAAATTACTGTGACATTGATAATTGAATGCTTTATTTGTTTTTGTTTGTATTAAATTTTTCCAATTATTCCTTTTATTAATAATTATAATTTATATTACAATAATAAGGTGGACCCCAGATACCTGATATAGTCTCATCATCGATGATTCTATCATTTTTGTATGTGCCAATTGCTTGCATCTGATGCAGGTCACAAAAAAGTTGTTTACATTGATAATTGATCAATGCTTTATTTGTTTCTGTTCATATTAATTTTTTTCAATTATTAATTTTATTAATAATTATAATTTATATTTCAATAACATGTCTCATGCTTATGAAACTACACAAGTCAACTATCTAAAATACCATGTAATACACGGGTTAACATTTTTAGTTTTACTGAATTTGAAAATTAAACTAAAGGATTTGCGGCTTATATATATAAACATTATGACTCAATAAAAAATTTATACTTTATATCAATTTTCTTGCTGCATGAAATAGAATAGATTAAAGTTTTCTCACCATATGACAATAGTATTTTTTAAAAAACTAATTAGATATTTTTTTCATGACAAAAAAGTATATAACAACTTTAAAAAGCAATATAATAAATCAATTTGATAAGCATAAATAAATAAAAAATTAAAAAAAAGATAAATTGTATAACGGAATATTTTCATATAATATATTAAATCAAGTAAAAAGTTCGAAGAAAATATATTGAGGTTTGTATAGGAAGATTGAAGAAAAAATTTCAAAAAAAATAAAGTATAAAAGAGGAGAAAAATGCATGGAATCTAATGTAGGAAGTTGCACAGCTGCAGTTTGTCAACAATTCATTTCTATAGGTTTAGGGAAAATTAATCCTTAATTTGCTCCTTATTAAATCATCATTATAAAACTACAAGTTATATATATATATATATATATAGTGTAAGTGTATAGGGTAAAGGATTTATTTGGAGATAAATTATCTAGGTGACCCCCAAAACTACATCGTTTTGGATTAATGAAGGGATGTTTCCGTAATTTTGCACCCTTAATTAATTCACCTAAAATTACAAACTCACTCTTCATTAATTTAAACGACGTAGTTTTAAGGGGTCCTTTGGAAATAACTTATCTCCGATGAATTTGGAGAAATACTTTTCCCATATATATATATATATATATATTCTGTCAAGTAATATTAAGCATTGAAGATTATGAATGTGAATTTAGATGAAACACTTGTTGACAACTGAGTCTAATAATTGTGATTATCTGATTCTTAATACCCACAAAAAATATAGTTATAATGTAAATCATGAACATTCAATGCACGCAGTATCTTTTAATATCTAATGCATATATGTATATATAGCTTATGCATTTTGCTTAAACCTATAAAATATATGATTTAAAGGGTCAACTTGAAGCATTCACAAGCTGATTAAAGAGATGGTGAAATGCCTTTGTACTTGCAAAGCATCACTAATTAAAATTAGCGTGAAAACTAGAATCTAACAACTTTTGCATAAAGAAACATAATTAAAAAAATAGAAAAACCAACGGGCTAGAGGATCTAATAGAAGGAATCAGTTACTCACAATGTGACAATCGAATCTCTATGGAAAAATATGTCAATGTTTAGTTTTAGGCTGTGCCTTGAACATGATTATTGTCGATCTCTAATAGAATGATATTTATACCTATAAACAAAAACATAAAATTAAACCCAAATTATACATAATGATCGGGAAAGAAGCAAATTTAGATAAGATATTTGTAATGTTTATAGAAGGGACACTGTCGGTAGAGACACAAAAGCCAAAAGAAACATCATTCAACAGAGAGAAAAAGAAAAAGTCGTGTGGTGCAAAATCTGTATGTATATTTGACAATATTGCTCATTTGCGTCACACAAAGCAACCAACAAACTCATTACGTATTTGTCGAATGTAGAAAAAGATGAAGAATGTATGAATTTGATTACTAGGTTTTATTAGAAAGAGAAGGGTAAACAGTTTTTGCATTATCATGACAAAAAAGGTCAAATCACAAAAAAAAAAAAGGTCAAATATTAACCAGATTTGATACTTACTTGCAATTTGCAAAAAAATAAAAAGTGACATATTTTCGGACAGAATTTGACATCCCTACATACTACACGACACACAAATTAAACAAGCCATGAAATGCACCAATCTTTACGATTTTCATCCCCATTTTTTCTTTATCATCTGATGAATAATTAGTCCTTTCAAATCTCCAACGTAATATAAGTTTAATTTTTTTTATGGTATATGCTCATCAGTGTGAAATTTTACATGCAATTCACATACTCCATAACCATAAATACGAATATTATTTTGGAGTATCGATCAATAGGTCATGTTTGTTGAGCTGCTTAAGTTGTTATTACACTGGGATGGATCATGTAGTTAAGACCCTAAGTGCTTATTTGGTTTACCCTATTTTAGATGATTTTGTGTTCTAGGAGGTAAAATTGTACTCCCTCCGGTCTACAATTATGATACTTTTATAATAATAATTTGATCCAAAATATAAGTTATTTGTAAGATAATTAATATTAATTTTTCAGTTTTGTACACGTAATTAATGCCTATTTGCAATTTTAATTTCCTTACTTATTAAATTTTCAAATAAATTTTTTTAATAAGAGTAAAAGTAAAATATATATATATATATATATATATATCAATTCAATTAAGACATATTTAATGAGTTAATTATCACTTCTTATTTTTCACAAATTATTTAAATGCCCTATATTATATATAGGTTGGAGGGACCAAGAGTAATTTTGTGGCATAAAAATTGAAGTGTTGCTAAACTGACCATAAGTCTCTGTAAAAGGTCCAAGTCATTAAATTGAGATTGGGAAGGTTGAATCTGACCTCATGAGAGATCGAGAGGGCGGTTAACTGATAAATATACTCCCACCGGCGTATAATATAGACCGCTTTCAAAAGAATATATTGATATAAAATATAAGTCATTTATAATATTCTTAATGCTCATTTTTCAATTTTGTCCCTCTAATAATACTCATTTCTAATTTTACCTACTCATTAAATTTGCAAACACATTTTTCAGTAAAGGTTAAAATGAAAAAAATATATATAACATATTTAATGAGTTAATTATCATTTCTTTTTTTTTTTTTCATAAATTAATTCAAATGCCCTATATTATAGACAGAAAAGAGTATATTAATGTAAAATATTTATAACGTAGATGATAGATATAAATAGGATAAAGAAGTATGAACTACATATATATATATATATATATACACACACGTACATATTATACTTAATTGAATGGATGGGTTGATGATTGGGAATCACATCATTCACTTTTGAAAAAAAGTCACATCTACAATTTAATTTATAAAAAAGTCGTAGAGTGTCTCACTTGGTGTTGCAAACTTCAACTCTCATAATAATAACCTCTCAATTGTGTGTAATCCACTCTACCAAACACACTGATATGTTGACATTAATCGTATCTTCACCTTCTTCGCCGACAAATATCATCAATTCTATAATTACATCTATCCCTTCATCATTTTCATTGACATGCTGGTAATGCGTAAGAAATTCTATAATTTTATACATTATCTTGGAGGATGTGGGGGATTAATTGGATAATCTCACATGAATAAAACAAACAATAACACTACTTTTGGTTCTTTATAACTGATTGCTTCTCGTTTTTAATATAAGATCTAGTTAATTATTTTGAAGAGATTACTATTATGTTTGGATAAAGAAAAAGTGAAAGGAAAATGGGGGAAGTGAGTATAAATTAGGAAGTAAAACTTAAAAAAAAAAAAAAAAAAAATTGGGGGGGGGGGGGGGGGGGGGGGAGAAGAAGATACTATGTTTGGGAGTTTTCCCTCATAGTATTTTTTCCTTCCCTAATTTTCTTTCCATCCAAACATACATAGGATTAGGAAACTAATAAATTAATTTAGAGCGTATTTGGTTTGAAGGAAAGGAAGGGAAAATTTTTACCTTGTTTTAACCAAATTGCCCATGAAATTTTTTCAATATTCTACAACTATACTCTTAACAAAAACAAAAACAAAACAAAACAAAAAAATATTTTTCTTTTCATTAATGGAAATTTGGTAAAAGTCCTCCCTCCCCTCCCCTCAAACCAAAAACACCGTTAGAGTATTTATATATATCTTTTTTATACAAAACTAATTTGTTTAGCTTAAAAATGATATATAATCAAATAATACACAACATATGTTATAATTAATTAATTAATTAATTTGAATTTTTTAACCTTTCCAGAAAAAATTAATTAGGTCTCGTATTAAGGCCGGAGATAGTAACATGTTACTGAATTATCATAGTAGTAATATCAGAAGAAAATTTTAAAGAGGAGATATGCATCTAGCATATTATTTAATAAATAAAGTGTGGTAATATCCTCTGCATGACTAATATATGCATATAAATCAATATTTCACCGACAAATCGATAGGGTGTTTAAAATTACGGAATCGGAAAAAATTATATTCGAGATCAAGATCAGGAATGAGACTTCTCGATCTTCCCTGTCCCAAATGTGTGTGTTTAAAAAAAAAAAAATTTACCTTAAATCCCGAAATGGGAATGACTTTCAGCTAAACTAAGAAACAAAATTCAAAGCTTTCCAGTGTGGGGGTTGCAACAAAACATAAAATACTTATTGGAAAGATGAAAGTGCAAGGTTGATTTTTTTTTTTTTTTTTTTTTTTTTTTTTTTTTGTCATCTTTTACTATTCAATCTTATCATTTCTCCACATCAGGTCTTGTTGATATTGTTTTACTGTGTAGTACGTATAAATTATTTCTTGTGTCTCTGATTTTAGTTACCCCCTTCCTTCCTCCTCCTCCCTTTTGTGAATTTGAGGAGTCATTCAACCTGTAAAATGTTCTATTCCAAGGCAAATTCACAAAAGGGAGGAGGGGGGGTACTAAAATTAGAGAAAGGAAATGAACACAGGAGATTATACTGGTTCGGTCTAATTCCTCGACCTACGTCCAGTCCCCAAGCAATTTAGGTTTTTGACTAACTCAAAGTCACTGTTACAATTACACTTCATACTCAGGATGATCCTCTCACACTAGGACTCACTCCCTTTACAAGCTGTTGTCATTGTACACTCACACTTAAGGTTACGCAACCTTAGGGAGCAGATACTCTCAGTATCTCCTCCATCCTCATCTCTCAGTATCTCTCAATCTCGGCCGTCCAATATTTGATCCAACCGTGTAGAAAGGGACACATCATACTTTTTAAAATACCGCATGCGGTAAACATGAAATTTTTGAAATGTATGACGTGTATCTCTATGCGGTTGGATCAAAAATTGGACGGGACGAAATGGAAGGATCTCGAGGGATTCCGAGGTGCCCGCTTCGAGGCAATCCGAGTCCGCAACCTTAAGATTTGACTAATAAACAATAAATCGATAAGTGTTTAACTCTCTTACGAGTAGATAAAGTCTTTGAACACTGAAGTACAAGAATATTATCCGAAGATATTAACCTCGTTAATGAAACGAGAAAATTGTAGTTGAGTCGAATTGATTGCACAATGTTTCGGTAGTTGGCTAATTCAATGCTTGTAATATTTATAGTTGATGGCATTTATGACCGTTGAAGAAGCTTGAGGATATATCCGTTGAGACTCTTCAAAATGTCCGTTAGAGAGATGAACCATTAATGCTCTGGAATAATCGTCGTCTTCAACATTCTTTAATTCCTTTAATTCTTTGTTTATGATCGTTGAGGCACAAATGAAGGAATGAAGAATATCTTGTCATAAATGTCTTTGTATGCTCGAGGAATACTTACTTTGGATTAGTGTCTCGAATAGGCAAACAACATTTAATGCTCGACACATGAGATTGCTTTATCCAATAACAAGGTTAATCCACATTCTAATCATCGAAACTCATTAATAAACTTATTAAATATAATTAGAAACAATAATGATAAATGATATGAAGTATCTAAAGCAATCTCAAAGAATTTAAAGATTCGAACACTAGAATTTTTCAAATAGAGGATAATTGGCTCGAGTCTGTCTAATCCGGCTCGAGTCAATTTAGCTTTGAAAACACAGAGAAGAAAAGAATCAAGATAATTAACTCGAGTCAACTAACCTTGGCTCAAGTCTAGGCTCAAACTCGAGGCTCGGAAATGGTGGCTCGAGTCAATTTCCAATTGATCACTTAGCTTCTAAAGGTTCTTCAACTCGAGGCGAGAAAAATATGGCTTGAGTCTAGGTCCAAACTCGAGGTAGCAAAATCCCGACTCGAGTCATATCCAATAAAAACCTGTTTTGAATATTTTTGAAAGAGATCTTTACGGCTCGAGGTGATAAGTGAAGGCTCGAGTCTAAATATTTTTGAATGTAATGGTCAAAATTCGGCTAGAGTCAATAGTCTCGGCTTGAGTCGAGATGAAATATAATTTTGAAATTATTTTAAGTTCGGCAACAATTGGCTCGAGGCACGGAATGCTAGCTTGAGTTTAGAATTAAACTCGAGGCTCAAAGATAGTGGCTCGAGTCAAAATGTCATTTTAGAAGGAAATAAGCACTGGCGGCTCGAGTTTAACAACCTAGGCTCGAGCCAATTTGACAACAAAAATGACATATTAACATAATCCAATTTTAAACGAGATAAAATCATTTTAGCTTGGATCATATATCTTAATCTGTTTACAATGATTAGTTATCATCAAAACATACTCAAAGAACTAACAAAATATACACCCGTTAGAATTTTATCTTTTGGACAACCCTTCTTTTTCTAATTTTTGGGAAATCCTATTGGGACGGGAAATTCTCTAAATCAAAGCGATTTCGCTTCTTGAGCCCTTTGATGAGCGCTTTTGTCGTTAAAGCAATCAATTAAACTAGGTCATAATTAATTATGCAATATAGGGTCAACCTAGGTCATTCTCCCAATGAGCAATTTGTGGGTTTTTCTTTAGGTTGAATTTAGGTGGTAAAAAATGCAATGAAATATTAATATTAAACTAAACTAACTAAATGCAAGATAAAAACCTATATGAGAATGGAACTATTCTAGATGCGGATGCAAACTTGGGGGTTTTTGTTATGAGAGAATATTAAAATCCTAAGAAAAGAAATTAACAAAGATTTAATTCAATTATGATGATAAAAGGGACAACTTAGGAATCGCATGGAGTTGACTTTCTTAGCCTAAATCAATTGATTAGACCAAAAGGAGATTAATGAATTTAATTATCCAATTGAACATGGGAAACCCTCTAGCTCAATAACACATATTCCATTAGAAAACTCATAATGAAATAAGCGGTGGCTGATCAAACCCATTAAAAATCAATCACAAAATAATCTTGGAAATCTTGTTTACAATTATCTAATTAAACAACTAGATAATTTATCAACCCAATTAAACAATTAAGATGATAAACCAAATTAACAATTAAATTAATAACGAAAACTCAATTACTAATTTAATCGAAAATCCAAAGGTTGTAAACAAGAATCCAAAGCAATAAGCATAAAAATTTCAAATCAGTCTAATCCAAAAGAAATAAGTTTACAATCTAAAACTAGATTGTTCTCAATTAATACAACTCAAAATTCTTTAAAACTAAATAATCTCAAGTTTGAATTAAAAAGATAAAAAGAAAGACACTCCCTTGTGGTCTTCAAGTATAAAACCCTAGGCTCTAGTTTTCTCCATGCTCTTCCCAAGTTGCCTCCTAAAGGCATAAGCTACCATGAGAATTCCTCCTTCGCGTGTTGAGTAATTTAGCACAGCCATGAAAAAATTGAGAAGATTGATTAATTCAATTCCCCTGTCCTTGCGCACAAGCCCACTGAAGAAATAGTTGAAGTAATTGATGATTCAATTGATGCAATAGGCAAAACCGTGGGTCCCGCGAGTGGATTGAATCAATAGATGAATGAAGGATTCTCCTGTGCGTCTTTTGTGCGTCTGTCCTTCCGGCTCTCTAAGAGAGCGTAAATCTCCTCTTGATGGCTAGGTTAATTTAATAGGAAGAAAAGAGGGCTTTTAGGGTATCAATTTGAGCCCATTAAAATATGAGAAACCCAATAAAATTCCACTATTGGATTTCTTTTTGCTTCCCTGAAAAATTCCGCACCATAGGATCTTTAATATGATAAAATCGTAATCTATCATATCTTAAGAAATATTATTTAATTACAATATAACAATTAGGATATTAATAATTTAAGCACAATAATCTCATAATTAATTCAGATTTATATTCTTTCCTAAAATTGGCTAACAATTCAAATATTATCTAATATATCCAAATTAGCCTAAAATAATCCCCAAAATAAATGAATAAGGCAGGATAAAATATATAAAAATATGGATTTATCACCCTTCTTGTGGGAAAGGCCGAAAACAAGGTTTCCTAATCCCATCCTGTGACGAGAACATCTTAACCTGGAATAGATTAAGTTATTGCTTGCTACCGCTCTAGTTACTTCTAATGTGCATGTTTGGTATGACTTTTGGAGGATCCAATCGGACTTATGTACTATTTAAATCGGACTTATAGGAAAAAGTATGTTTGGTTGAGAAGTTGTTCCAATTAGACTTATGGATCAAAAGTAACTTGTTTGAAAAGTTACTTTGAGGAGCTTTTGTTTCAATCAGACTTATGAACCCAGATCATGAGGTATTTCTTTAGTATCATTTAATATCTGAATTATATGTTTAATACCATTCAATTACCCTAAAAATATTTTAGGCTCTTGACTAGTACTAAAAATCATTTTTTTTTAAATCTTAAAATAATTTTTCAAGATCATGAAGTCTTTTTTTAATCTTGTTCAATATCCGAATTATATTTTTAGTATTATTCAAGTACCAAAAAAATATTTTTAAGATCTTATTTGGTACTAAAAATAATTGTTCAAAATCATGAAGTATTTTTTAGTACAATTCGGTATCTGAAGCATATTTTTAGTATCAAAGGTCAATACCCTAAAAAATATTTCAGATTAACTATAAGTTTAAATATCAAAAACCAACCTAAACATAAATCACATTTCACAATCTAACTTTTACCCAATCTGACTTTTTCATAGAGCAACTTAATTTTGTTATTTAATATATATATATAGCAAGTACCTTACCTCTAGACATTGGATATTTGAATTGACAATCTGCTAACCCAAAACGAGAAGCTAGAGAGTGCATACCAGAAATAAAGCCGAACAATAGTAGATCTGGAGACCCGAGTACCTTATTTTTTTCTAATATACTTCCTCATTCCTTAAATGTAAGAATCAGTAGCTCTATTTTTTTTGTTCTAAATATAAAACCTCAAGTTAGTTTATTTTATAAATTTGTGATTTTTTTCCTAAATTATTTATATTGATTACACATATTAATAGAGGTTTTTTCATTAAGGAAATAATTTTCAATACAAAAGCACTTAGTTCCCGAGGTAAAAAAATAAAAAAAAAAAAATCCGTGGTTGGATATTTCATATTTGACAATCTGCCTAACTAAAAGGAGAAGCTAGTTAGCCGTCCCTCTGTGTGGGGTGAAAAAAAAGCCGACCAACTATTATTACGAGACATACACAAATGTTAATGTCTAAGTGAAAAATTTCAAAGTTTCTTTGAAGTTCGGAGCCGTTTTGGCTCCAGTAACATTAAGCGCCTACTTTTTTTTTTTTTTTTTTTTTTTTTTTTTAATGAAAACTATAATTTATTAATAATTTAAAAGAGCATCTACAACATGAAAAATTATAACTTACTATCATGCACCAACAACCGCCTTCTTGTACGAAGGTGGGGGGTGATCAAGGAAATAAAAGACGTTATATCCCCATGGATTCTGATGTTTCTACTTGCAACCTTGTATTTCATGGGGATTGTTGTTGGAATTGATTTGTCATAGCAACTGATAATTCATGCGTGACAAATTCTGTTTCATGCTAACCACAAAGACTCCAACACTTGAAAAGGTAAATAAGTCAAGAAATTACTAGAATCTTTATGATTTTGCAACCATGAGACTACTCATTGATGCTTGGAATGATCACTTTACAATCTATTCAAGACATAATGTATGTAATAAACAATTAATAATTGCATTATAGAAAAATAAAAATAATTTAATCTAAAATAGAACCCATACTGACCAACAAAATGTAACCATTACAAAGATGAGGATCAATATTTATCCTAATTTAGATATGATAATTCAAGTCAATATCAAACTTTTAAACTTTGTTCTGGACAATTTTTTTTTTTTTTTCCCCCAAAAAGTTCCATTTGAATATTTTTTTTTTTTTTTTTTTATTTTATCAAATGATATCCCCGAGCCAATATTTGGAGCACTTTTCTTATATCTCATTTAAAGGGTAAGAGATAATACTTTATTTTAACCATTGTGGAATAGATTGATTTTAAGTTAGTAAACACCACTTATTCAAATAAAAAACAGATAAATGAAATTTTATTTCATGTTTCACGAGTACCATCCACAACAAACCCGGATGGCGGAACGAGACTGGCATATAAAGCCATGCATTAAAGGGAAAACAGAAGACGTTCTTGTTGGGGAATGTTGAATTTTCAGAACGTGAATATGATATCAGTTATTACAATTCCACTTAACTTCTTTCTTCGCATGTTCACATTGCTTGAATTCCAATTCTTAAACCACATGGGGCGGCGAATTATTCGAAAGTGATTCCCATAAACCGGGAAAAAAACTAAGAACCTTGGAAAACATGAAGCATGCTGTTCGTGGATATCTCATAATTGTAAAGAAGTAAAGAATTCTAGAGACAATTCAAGACTTGATATTTCATGAAACACGAGCCACAAGACACTGGAAGATGAAGACGAAACTGAACTCTCAAATTGTCAAAACAGCCCAATCTGAATACAATAGGAAACCATTCAACTCAACACCGACCTCTAGAAGCTTAAGCGCTCTACTTTTTCACATCCTCCGACCACAGATATGGCAAGAAACAGTCAATCACCACGTTTCAATTTCTTTCATCTTTTTACAAATCTCAGGTAAAATGTAATTCCTTCACCGAAGGATTGGTGGGGCGGCCCCCCATACCCGACCCGCACTGATTTCAGTGCCATGAGATGTGATTAGGCACGGTGTCTTGCTAGCTACCAGCTTATTAATGTAAAAGGTCCCCTTTTGATGTGACAAATTATTTTCACAATAATAAAGACCACTACGTAAAAGGACCGGCCTACTAAACATTACATTTCATTAACACCTGAGAAATGGGAAGACCCTAAAAGGGGGCAAGCTTGGGGGGAAACGAACATGCATCCACTGTCTCTCATATGTGGCCAAGTGAGTCCATCCGATCTCATCAAGCAATGAGAGCTTTAGTTCATAGAGTTTCTTCTTGGCTGCCTCCGAATCATCTTGAATCATGTCCATCAATGCCTGTATCGAGGGGAGAGAAGGTTGATATAAAATTGCTTAAGAACTCAACCTACCAAAGAAAAGTACCTTTTTCCCAATCCCAAATCATCATAAAAATTAAAAAACACATCCAGAAGCAAACGGGAAATAATAAACACTTGCTTTGCTAGAACAGATTACCTAAATATAATGTCTCACCGAAAGTTCTATTAATGCAGAAATCAGAAATAAATGAAGTAAGGAGTTAAAATGGAATATGAATGCGGTGGATACAACATATATTTGGGGTTTGAGTCACTCTTCATTTAATGATAAGAACAAGGGAATTAAATGGGAGGTTGTAGGTTTGATCTTATTTGCCATCTCAAGTTGGTAGCTTTGCCCATACAAATTATAAAAAAAAAAAAAGGAGTAAAATACAATGACCTTCCGTGTTGCTAAAACTACAAAGACCTCCCCACTAAATCCTACACTTTAGCCCAATAGTTAACAAATCCGTTAAATATTCTAAATACTAAATTTTATTATTTGTAAATATTCTGCTATAGAGTAATATGCACTTGTAATTCAAAAAAAGAGAAAAGAGAAAGGAGTACAAGGGAACTATATGGGCTGGCGTGGAAGAACATGAAGAGGAAGAAGGAATCCAAGGATACTGTCAGAAATTGAAAAATTAAATATTGAGTGGTCATTCACATCAGGAACTTATGAATGACACGAGACTTAAGTGAATCAATTCCAACTTTGTAACAATAGATACCTTTAATGCTGTCCCAAGCCTTTGACAACGCCTCTCCCTTATCACTAGGAGGATTCCATATTTAGAGGACTTCACAGAAACCCACTTCTTCAGTTCATCAAAGTTCTCTTCAAACAAGTCTGGATGAGTTCCCTCTTCTGGTGCAGGGTCTGGATGAGTTCCCTCTTCTGGTGCAGATTTCTCATCACTCTTAGGGTCCGCAGACTTTTTTTCTTCTTCCGTTCCAGATGAAGCCAAGGGTATATCCACCTCCTTTGACAATATACACCAAGTCAAGTCTGCCAACTTTTTATATGATAAAAAATGAATAAAATTTACCACTATCAGACAGTAAAGCATGATTTATCAAAGGTTACTAACTCCTTTGCTATCATCCACAAAGGAGTAATGCAAACTAGAGACTGAAGGATGCATGTGAAAACAGTGGTTCAAACAAGTCATGTTATATATAAGCAAATGCATGCAACAGTAAGGTATGGGTAATGAAAGTTGCCAGTTCTGCCTTCAGAACCTATTATAATGGTCATCTTGGTCAGAAATATGTAGCATTTTAGCCGAACTACATTCATGGTCGAGTTTATGAGAGGAAAAAAAAATTATTACATTCAGGGACGTTTCACATTTTCAAAGGAGCACTTGCTAATTTTACAAGATCAAACGCAGCCTTAAACAGCTACTTTGATGAAGAGTTCCATATTGCATGGTTTGCCAACAATCAGAAACAGATAAAATCTCTAACCTTTAAAGATTCAATCTCTGCCATTGCAAGCCCCTTTTGGTACAGTGCCTCCGCCAATTGGTCTCGGGTTGACTCCATCTTTTTCTTGATTTTCTACAAAAACCATTAAACCATCAATAATTTCCAACTATTTGCAATATATATTGAACTTCCAGAACAAATTAAACTAAAAGCAATTACTTTAAAAATGCAAGTAAATTGCTCAATTGTTTTGAGGCTTTGCACTTCAATCAATCATTTTACACTTTTAACAGCACCATCACCATGCAATTTAACTTCCATCTTTCAATGCTGATTAATTATTAGCATCATGCATTCAGTATTCTCTTATTTTTGTCCCCTTAAAAATTTCTCGTTTATTCCACTTTTCCTTTTCTCTTCTATTCTTTATCTATCGTTCCTCCATATATTATTACTTTTTACTCTTTTTAAATCTACTTATGCAATGAAGCTATTTTTGGGATCGGTCCATCATTATAATTATTTGGTAATTATCTTACCAGGATGCTGGTGCATATGCAGGAAGAAATTTTTCTACAACAGAACTTTTCTATTATGCTAAATTCATATTTTATTGAACTCATTACACAACTAATTTTTCATAAAATACCCTAGACCTCCAGCAGGTCCAACATGGACTCTGTCGAATTCTCAATGTATGTTTAGTCAATATGACTTCCCACTAAAAGCAGAGAAAACCTGGCAAGTGGTGGAGGCAAAAAGAATCCAATTTTACAGACTACCAAAGTGCCAAAATAAAAAATTTGAAGTGTAACTCAGGAACTAGCACCACTGAGTCAATATGTAAGTATTGGCTTCCTGTGTAAGTATAACTTCATGAGCTCTAATTTAAAAGTGGTTGAAAGGGATAACTAGATTACAAGAAGCACAGGGTACAACAATACCTCTGCTTCCTCATCTTCTGTCTCATTTTTCAGAGCAAAAAATTTTGCTAACTCTTCCCTGTCAATACTATCAATCACCTCATTCGCTGCCTCAATTATCTGCAAAGTAAAATGTAACACAGAATAAGCCCTTTTTGACATGGAGGTAACGTTCATGAAATACTTAAGTCATACATTTACCCATATAATCGGTGTTCTAGATGCATGTATCATATTACTTTTGTGAGAATATTATGCATTTATTATGATTATTATCTCATTATTATGATTAGATATAGGTATATTTTCATCTTAGGATATTTCCTATTATATCTCAATTAGTTTGATTTACTTTGATTTGATTAGATTTTATGGGATTCTAGGTTTAGCTCAATTTGCCTATATAAAGGCTTATATGTACTCTTTCAGTTTGTGAGATTAAAATAAGAATTTTATTTTGTCTCTAATAGTCCACATGGTATCAAAGCTACAGGCTATATTTCTTTTCTTTTTTTTCTCCGCTGCACAGTAGTTTCTGTTGAGAGAGGTTAACGACACAGTGAGAGAGGGAGAGTTAGAGTTCTATCTTCGCCGGAGTTGGACCACACGCGCCGCCCCACCGTGCTCAGGCGGTCCCGATCGGCGGAACCCCACCGGTCGTTTTCCGTTACGATTGCGCGTGGTGGTCCACGCGCCACCTACAGCTCCGCCATCGTCCACACGCGCCGGCGCGTGACGCCATTTTCCAGCGACTTTTTCGCCGCCGTTTGCTGCTCCGTGGTCGACTCACTGCACCCTTCCAGACCCAAATGGTTTCGTGGTGTGGGTCTCTCTGTTTGGCATTGTGAAAGGATTTTTTGTGAATTTTCCAGATTCGGTGACGTCATCGTTTTCTGATTATGAAGTAAAGCTAGGTTATTCAACCCTAGTAACGTTTGAGCCACAGTTCTTCATCAACATCATTGTTGGTGGTAGTTCCTCTGTCATCGTGCCTCTCATCTCGTCCGACGGCTGGTTCCGTCGTCACGTTTCCAGCACAGTTCTTCATCAACATCATTGTTGGTGGTAGTTCCTCTGTCATCGTGCCTCTCATCTCGTCCAACGACTGGTCCCGTCGTCACGTTTCCGGCACAGTTCTTCATCAACATCATTGTTGGTGGTAGTTCCTCTATCATCGTGCCTCTCATCTCGTTCGACGACTGGTCTCGTCGCCCCCAATTCGTGAGCACAGTTCTTCATCAACAACCCATCTCCTCCTCGACGTTGTCATCGTTGTCGAGCCTTTCATCGTTGTTGGTGGTAGTTCCTTTGTCATCGTGCTCCTCAACTTGTCTGACGACTGGTCCCGTCATCCTATCAGGTATTATTCATTTTACCTTTGAGCTTCGTTTGTCTCTACAACGGTCAGTACGTCTACACAGTCAGATGCCTCGTCCTCTATGCCACGACTTGGGTCTAGTGACATCTCCATTGTTCTTATTGTCTCTGAGAAACTTACCAGCAACAATTATCGGGAATGGTCTCAATCCATGATTCTTGCTCTTGATGGAAGAGACAAGCTTGAATATATTAATGATGAAGCAGTAAAGCCCTCAAAATCAGAAACCCCGGCATTTCGAAAATGGAAGTCAGAAAATGCATTGGTATCCTCTTGGTTGATTAACACGATGTCCTCCTCACTTAAGAAGAGGTTCATGTATCTTCCATCAGCCCGCGAGATTTGGGAGGCTCTTCGTGAGACATATAGTACTGTAAGGAGTCGCTCCCGCATCTTTGGTGTTAAGAAGAAATTATGGGAGCTGAAACGGGACCACATGTCACTCGATGATTATTATCGGAAAAATCAGCTACTGTGGCAAGAGTTCGATGCCCTAACAAATAAAACTCATCATTGTGGGGCCGATGCTAAAGAGGACCACAAAGAAAAAGAAGAGGAAAGAGTCTATGAGTTGCTGGCTGGGCTCAATGTTATTTATGATGATGTTCGGCCATGGATTCTTAGTCAAGAGTCCTTGCCTTCTGTGCGTGAAGTCTATATCACTTTGCGCGATGAAGAGGATAGGCGCAAATCAATGCTTCAGAATCAGAATAATTCCACTGTGACTTTTGTACCTTCTGAGACCTCAGCACTTGCAATTCGATTCAAAGGTCCTAAAGGTCGACTAGTATGTGATCATTGCCAGAAACCGGGACATAAAAAGGATAACTGCTGGGACCTCCATGGTAAACCTGCAGACTAGAAGCCAAGAAGAGAAAAAGAAAGAGATGATGAAGTTGAAGCCTCCAAAGAATCATCCAAGAATGATCAGCTCAACAAAATCATTGAAATGCTAGCCGCACTTCAGACCACGAAGCAACCAATTGCCAGCTCGGCCGTGGCAGCCACGGTTGACAAAAAGGAATCTACTGACGTAGGCGGCGATTACTGGTGATAAGGGAGTTGAGAGTTGTATAAGCAAGTTTGACATGATTAACATCCATGATCCAACTTGAGGGGAGTGTGAGAATATTATGCATTTATTATGATTATTATCTCATTATTATGATTAGATATAGGTATATTTCCATCTTAGGATATTTCCTATTATATCTCAATTAGTTTGATTTACTTTGATTTGATTAGATTTTATGGGATTCTAGGTTTAGCTCTGTTTGCCTATATAAAGGCTTTTGTCTCTAATAGTCCACAACTTCAACAACAACAACAACAAAAAACATTACCATAAGATTGCACAAACTGAGAGTGAAATTCCAACAGCATAAATATCCTAAAGCTCCAGAGCCTAGCTCAAATACATTATAGCTTCTAACAAGTAAAATCACCAAAATATCATTATGGTGAGAAAAAAATTACTAGCTACCAACAAAAGTTACCTCATCACTGTGGTGGATTTTGTCTTTGATATTACTCCTAGAAACCAAACCATCCAAAATCTTTGCAAGTAAAGGAGTATATTTGGGATGTTCAGACTGCAACGAAACATAACAAACATCTGTAATATCTTAACAGCCTGAAGAAACAGCTGAATATAACTACAATTTTTTTCCTAAATGTATCAATATATATCTTACAAATAGAAGATAACATGCGAGTTTATAAGAATAAAGGGAAAATTGAAGGAAAGCAATTTTAAGCTACTGACTTTAAGTGAGGCAGATAGCTTCTTCCATTCCAAGCACTCTTCTTCACTTTCTTGTTTTAGGCCTCCCAGCACTTTTATTTTTGCATCCCTTACCTGGCAAGGTGAAAGTCAAACTATTCCCAAAACAACATATAAAAATAAGAAATCACCTAGAATCAACTTTGTGGTGATTACGTATGATAAGACATGAGATTGTTGATCAATTTATACAAGCACACCTGATGATTACAGCCAATACTAGTCCATTGTCGATTAAATTATCAATCAATTTATAACTGTGATTTCTGATTCGTGTTTTAAATAGATGATGCAGAAGGTCCTTCAAACACAAGTTTCCATTTCCAAAAGGTAAGAACACAATCAGCATACACAATATTGATAAAATGTCATTGAGTTTAAACCACAATCAACTTCACTGGCAACTGAAGCAGTTACAAATTAATATAAGGTCCACAAGAAAATTTTCATCTCCACAGCATCTTTTTGCCACAACTTCTAATTACTAGTCTTTGTAGTAATTATTATTCACATTACCATTTCACTTTTACAAGAGCATATAACAATTGGGCTTACACAAAGGACTAACAGGCAAAAGTACACAATTAAATGCAAAAAATGATAAACATTCAGCCGAAATAAAATGAGATAAGAAACAAACCAAACCAAAAGGAAGCTCACTTGCTGAAGTAAGGGTGACATACCTCTTCTTCTAAACGTTCAGAAACTGTCTTCTTTCCAGATAAGGAGGAACTTTTTCCCTTGTCTTCCTCAACCTTTCAATAGAAACTAATGTAATCAGAAAGTGTTTCAGACTTTACTGCACAAATTATATGATAGCTGATACTTGATGCAACAAAATTGCATCTTATTACTTCTTCACACCTCAAAATGCATGTGCAACTAAAAAGCATTGAACAAGACCTCAAGTGAATAAGGCAGAATGGAACCTTGTTGGGGGGGACAATATAAGAAACCCGATATGATACAGGGTGCTTTTCTGGATTTTTATTCTCCCCATTAGATAGTTTTCCATAAGATATTGCTCCTACTAGTACAGATCCCGGTGGAGAATTCTGTAAAAGGTATAACAAATAAATGTTATCACAATCTATCAGAGCCAGGATCTAAACAAAAAAGTTAGGAGAAAAACATACCTTGGGAAGCTTATCTTTAGGTGGTGGACCCAGATAAATCGCCTCTTTTATACTACAAGTAAACAAAAGTCAGCACCAAACAGAAGATGAAATCAAAGTTCAGGAACTAGTCACCCATAGACACATACCCTGGAACTAACGTTGAGGATTTAAAGGTGCTATTTCCAATCAAAGGACCATCAGGTTGAGAGAAAAAGCACAAACGAATAGCATCCTGTAAAGAAATATAATTATATAAAATAATGAAAGGGAAAGATTGAAAAGTGAGATATCTGACAAATCTTTGAGATTAAATAGTAAGAGTTAACAAAAGGTAGTATTCATGATTAGGCTATAGAGTAAAAATCATAAAAGTGATTTCACCATGTATGATCCAACTTTACTATCAAAGTTCTCCTCTTTCCAGTGCAGTTCAACAAGAAAGATTTCCAGTAAGGATTTAAAAGGAGGGTAAACAAATATTTGTATCTCCTCAATTGTCAGATATGCCTGTATTCACACTATTAAATAAACTTTTTCTTTTAAGAATTCATATATATTTTTTCATTAAGGTTAATTAATCCCATAGAGACCCCAACTTATCTACAATCAAATATGCTGCCAATTCAGAAATCATGAATGGTAGTTGAAACACTCCACATACCTTGTCTTCCAAATTTCTCTCAATGAATAACACCAACTGCTTCATCTTTTCCAAAATCTGGACATTGTCATGCCTGAAACAATATATCAATAGGAGGTTGAATTAACTCTACAACTTACGAAAGTCTAGAAATATTCACTCGCAGTCTGAGCTGCCCGTTCTCATAGAAGGGTTAAGCAACTAAAACAAGCTGTGGTCCTCAAAACAGCACTAGGTCAATAGAATCAATACAAGTTTAACATCATTATTTGAGAATTTATAATTCTAATTAGTTTTGAAGGATAAAGGAGAAGGGTTTCTGTTAGGCCTCAAGAGTCGACATAAAAATCAGTCACATCTCACATGGATATAGACCATTAGCTTTGAAGGTTGCAATGGCAAAATTTATCTTGCCTAGTAAACAACAAGCTTCAGAAGAAACAAAGTCATGTGCATCCATCAAGGATATATGCGGAGAAAGTGTCCTGTACCTCAAATATAACTGTAAATTGTATTCTCCCTTGGGAAGCTTTGTTGACTTCGGGTAGGCATCACCACTTGAATATATACGCTACAGTCAGAAAAGAGGAAAAGGAAAATAAGGAGATAAAAACATGTGAAGCAAATACGGAGCCAAAAAGAATGTCAAAATCCACAGGATAGCAAGGAACAACAAACCAGTAGAAAAAACCCCTGGTACCGCATTTCTCTATCAGTAACCAAAGGAAACCCAAGAAACATAATATATTTCAGTTTGGTATATCAATAATTTGAAATTCTTGAATTCCTATATTTGAAACAAAATTTTTGGATATGGGATCTTAAATTTTCACATATGGCATACTCAAATATCATATGGATAGGTTCTAAGATACTTTGAATTTAGAATTTCCACATTTGAAATGCATACATAGTCAAAAGGTACTTTGTAGAGTATAACTGGCAAAGTAAAAGCAGAATTTGAAAATATGAGCACCAATTCCTCCAAGCATGTATGACTGTGATAAGGATCCAACTCTGTCAGCTTTAATTTATTAGGAATTAATTTATTGTTTTGATTATCTTTTATCTTTTATTTAATTGAGTCTATTTTAATTATATTATTTTTAGGAATATCTTATTAGATAAGATATAGTTGTTAGGATTATTAGTTAGTCTACATTTTATTATTGTCAGTAGTATAAAGTTGTATAGACAAGTTGGACATGATTAACATCCATGATCCAACTTGAGGAGTGTGAGAATATTATACATTTATTATGATTATTATCTCGTTATTATGATAAGATATAGGTATATCTTTAGAATATTTCCTATTATATCTCAATCAGTTTGATTGATTTTGATTTGATTAGATTTAATGAGATTCTAGGGTTAGGTATAGGTTTGCCTATATAAAGGCCTTTGTGTATTCTTTCTAATTAAGAGATTACGAATTATATTTCTCTCTCAAATTCCACATGGTATCAGAGTTAGATTGATCTTGAAGACAAAAGAGTTCAGTTTTATTCGTTTGGCGCTGGTGACTCATTGCTCTCTCTAAAACTGTATCTCCTTCATGCTCCACCGTCATTATTTCGGGCATTGAATCAAGAGAGAGTTGGAGAGGCTGCAAGTCACCAGCGCCACTTTCATCGTCGTCGTCTGTTGTTAGCCAGTCGTTGGAATATCTTCATTTGAGTGTCTGGTTCCTTCTGCATCAGTAAATACAGTGAGAACGAGAGAGAGTAAGGAGAATACGTGTTCTATCACCGAAGCTATCTTGGAACACGTGCCACCCCATCGGCATCCCCACCTTCCGATCGGCGAACGCCTGAAATTTGGTGGCCATCCGACGCTTCTAAGGCGGCGCTCGGCTGGCAGCATCCCTGTGGCGGCGCATGACGGCGCGTGTGATATCCGTTTCGCCGACGACTTCTGTTTTGACCTTCTCTTCTCATGTCCGGCATGATCCGTGAGTGTTGCAGCTTCTGGTGACTGTTTGAATTTTTCCGGTGAGATCTCCGGTGAGAATTTCCAGATTCCGGCGACATCATCGTTTTCTAATCATGAAGCACAACTAATATTCAACCCTAGTAATGTTGGGGCACAGTTCTTCATCAACATCATGGTTGGTGGTAGTTCCTCTGTCATCATGCCTCTGATCTCATCCGATGACCGGGTCCGTCGTCGTTTCCGCACGCTCTGATTCTTCATCAACATCATGGTTGGTGGTAGTTCCTCTGTCATCGTGCCTCTCATCTCGTCCGACGACTAGTCCGTCGTCGTTTCCAAAGACAGCTTCTTCATCATGGTTGGTGGTAGTTCCTCTGTCATCGTGCCTCTGATCTCGTTAGACGAGTGGTCCCGTTGTCCTCAACTCGTGAGCACAGTTCTTCATCAACAACCCATCTCCTCTTCGACACTGTCATCGTCGTCAAGCCTTTCATCATCGTTGGTGGTAGTTCCTTTGTCATCGTGCTCCTCAACTTCAACTTGTCAGTCGTCCCGTCGTCTTCAACTCGTCCTAGTCGTAGCCGCTACCCGTCGAACTTGTCACGGTCGCTGTCCGTATCTGCGCTGCTCTCTAAATAGGCCTCTGAGACTCAAGAAATACAAGCTTAAGGGGGAGTGTCAGTAGTATAAAGTTGTATAGGCAAGTTGGACATGATTAACATCCATGATCCAACTTGAGGAGGAGTGTGAGAATATTATACATTTATTATGATTATTATCTCGTTATTATGATAAGATATAGGTATATCTTTAGGATATTTCCTATTATATCTCAATCAGTTTGATTGATTTTGATTTGATTAGATTTAATGAGATTCTAGGGTTAGGTCTAGGTTTGCCTATATAAAGGCCTTTGTGTATTCTTTCTAATTAAGAGATTACGAATTATATTTCTCTCTCAAATTCCACAATTATTATATCTTATTAGATAAGATATAGGATTATTAGTTATCTAAATCTTAGATTTAGATATTTCGTATTTGAATTTTGAATAGGCCTCTTTGTAAATCATTATAAATAGGCCTAGTGCCTCATCAATAAGGTGTCGAATATTTCGTAGAGTAATTTATCGGAGTATCCTCCTAGACTTTAATTAATTAGTGGAATTTCCTAATTATTAAAGATTGGCTAATCTGATTGACGCGCGTGCGCTTTCACCGAGATTAGAGATTGTTTTAGTCCTCACCTATATTAGGTCCTAACAGACTGAGAAACAGAAATCCCCCAATCTTGTAAGAAACAAATATATAGATATGAAGTACCTTGTTTGAGTCAGAAATCATGTAAAATTGAGACTCAAATTTAGTATCATATATCCGATTATTTAGTAATGCTATTTGAGGTTTTACTTCAGCTCCATCCTCCAATTTGATCTTGTAGCTACAAAATAAGAATCCTGAGAATAAGCCATCTGAAAAGGCACAAATAAGTGAAGTAAATAATGGAATTTACAGCAACTAACGTTAAGATCAGAGCAAGTGTCTGCTTTCCAGAGGGAAGTCTATCACGATCTGTTGAAAGTGCAGTAATTTTTGCCTCTATTGGTCGATATGGAATCCTTATCTGCATGTTTAAACTTATACAAGGTGAATAGGCATTACAATAAGCATAACAGAAAGACACAAAAAAGTAAAGGGAGAAAACTTGTAAAAAAGAAGACACACAAGCCAGATAATTAGAAAACACTACATGCTTCACCTTGTTTAGAATTGCCACAGGTGCAAGTTTCTCAGAAGCCAGAAGCGCTTCAGCTTCAATTCTTACTGGTGCTTCACTTCCATCAAGTAATATTTGCTCTTGATTTACTTTTACACCATGAAACATGACCTAAAATTGCATATAATTCAACAAGCAGTATCTTTAACAAATAGCAGGAGAACATATGAATATATAACATCCGTTTTCACAATTTTTTATTGATATTAGCCCTTTGTGAATAAATTAGATTCACATAAGTTGCAAAGACACTGTTGCAGACCAAGAAAGAAATATAATGTGCTTTTCCCATCTATGTTGCACGGACACGGCAATTTTTGGAAAAGCAGACCAAGAATCGGACTGAAAGAAAGTCAACGATTCAAATGGCGGTTTTGTACTTTTATAAAAAGCTCCTGTCTTTAGCTCCACATTTTGGCCCTAATCGGCATTTTGACAGAATTTCGAGCACAGCAGCATCTTTCCCAAATTCATTCTCTCAAGTTCAACTCCGTGAACCGACGGCGACGCTCTCAAATCGATCTGCCTCTGTCTCTCCCAGTTCCGACCGAAATCAACGACGCCGTCCCAAATCGTGCGTGTTTTTTGCGGTTCTCCCAAATTGAAGTGACTGGAATCAATGGCGACACCATCTAAGACAGTGAGTGAAACGCCTAGTTTATGCCCTCAGATTTCTGCTACTGCTCCAGATTGAACCCGCACATTTCAGATTCCTTGCTATATCATCCGTTGGGAATATTAGCTTGCTTTGTCCCTCAATCTATCTCGAGGACTTTCATGTCTCTCATTCTCCACTGAGTCATTTATCTTCTTGTTCTTCCGGAGGGAGTGTCCTAAATAATGAATAATGTTTTTATTAATAAACATTTAACTCTCTCTATATTTTCTATTTATTTCTCTATATATTTTATTGAATTTCATAAAATGAAGTTCATATTTTAAAACATCACTCTTCAGTATTTATACATGGCCTCTCCTATTGGAAGGAAGGGGTATTGTGTGCCCTTCACTCAACCTTATATTAAAAATATTATTTAATACTAAGACGTGTCGGAACATGTCGAAATATTAGTATTTTTTTAACATCGAAAATTTGCAACATAGTTTCCCATCATGCAGTGCAGCTTTAGCCACAGCTAGAATCCTCATCCACAGTTCACCCAGGGACAAAATGACATCCCTAGATACAAGCATTCCACGCTAGCTATACCTTCCAATTAGTAAATAGACCTCGCATTGCCACCAAGTTACTACATCCTTCACACAGTTTTTAACATCATTTGGTTAGTAGGATATACACGTTTTTTAAGTTGTTTATTGAAATGTTCAAAATCCCTTTTATGCTAATTGTCACGACCAGCAAACAAGGAAGCTAAAGTCGTAAAGGAACTGAGATCCACCTAGGAACAATGAGCACATATCTTAGTAATTCAAAAACTAGGATGTAGTCTATTTCAGAAACAAATTATCCAAAATTCTGAGAGGAGAGGCAGTCATACAAATATGAATATGAATATTACCTCAAAATCCACGCTGGTAGTCTCCTGACTTCCTATGCCACTTGACCAGAACTGAGAAATGACTAGTTCCAATGTCTGACCGCCTACTACCTTGAAGGTAAAGCTTTTGGAAGCAGGAGAAGAAAATGATGTAAAACTCTCCCATTTCAGAGGTCTTTGCAATGGGCATATCTGGAGACAGAAAGCATGTTAATAACTGTCCAACAAATCTAGCACAGTTTCAAGCTACATGCTATACCTGAACAGCATCCACAAAAAATCTTCTAGCTGTATCAAAACCTGATGCTTTCATAGTTGCTTCAGCCCAAAATGCGCCCTGTGGAACTTCTATGTATCTCCTTTCTATGTGGCCTAATGAAGCAATAATTTGTGAAAAAAATAATGGTTACCTTATTTTTACAATTGAAGACAGACAGGAAACTGGAACCAAGAAAGCAAATGCAACATAATTAAGATGCTAAAGTTGCCAACAAAATATTTAGAAATGAGAAAAGGCTCATAACCAACAACTCAAATGGTATGCTAAGAATGCATTCACATCTAAATCATGGTAGGCCACCAGCAGAAATAACATAGAGATTATTTTAACACATGCACACCTGGCTTGAATAACATCTTTGAAAATACAACTTGTGGAGGCCGGTTTGTCACAGCCTTGGGCTTGGTTATGGTAACTGGAATTCTGAAAAGTGGACCACGCCATGGTGCCTTGCAGTCAATTCCATAGACCTCATAATAGTGCAGACCAGCACTCAGATTAGTAGGATCAACAAACGTGCTGAAAGTTGGAAGAAAGTCACGAGTAAATCACTCAGCAAACCACAAAAAAAAAAAAAAAAGTATATTAGAGATATAAATGTCAGCAGCACAGTTTAAGGAAGATTGACACAATGATATGTGATAGAGCCCAAGCAGAATAGTAGATATCAAACACTGAATTCATATTAAATAATTAAATATCAAAATATTCTTCCCTCAGTGGAATGAAAGGAGTTACAATATAAGAAAACTCACACAAAGGATACAAAAGGAGAGACACTAAAACAGAAATAGAAAATAATGAAGAAAGTTGATCTTCTTCCACCCTCAATCTGGCATTTGAGAGGCCAGAATTCTTCTCACCACTCTCAATTTCAAAAAGACAGAACATCCCTCTCTCTGGACCAAAGGAAGATTTAAAGACCCAGAAATTTACAACAGACACCACCCCTACCCCTAGCTGCACCAAAAACCTACTCATATGGCACTCTACCCTTGCGGCCATGAACCATGGAATAATCTTCTAAACCAGCAGTACTGCCCCCTTCTAACCTTTTCTTCCTTTCCTCCTCTAGGTCTTAGCAAACTCAGTAGCTCTATCAATATGGCAATCAGGAAGGCATACTCAAACTCAAACAACAGAAGAAGATGCACAGTTTCACTTCCTCACTAAAGCATATGCAACCACCAGCACCTCTGGAAGTTCAAATGTTGTAAAAGTTGTGAATTCAGTTAATGAATTGTATGGATAAATAAACTCATGCCTAACATATTATTGACATGTTTGGCGATTTGTTCATAGCTAACCCAACAGGTGGTAGTATTTTATGAAATATAACGCAGATAAAGGTCAAAGAATATTCAATATATTATTTAAGATGCAAAAAAAGTTAACAAGAGTTAGGGCAACATAAAGTGCCAACACAAAATAAATCTTGCTATATAAGCATGATTCTACCACAGGAAGCCCACAAGTATTGTTTATGAGACAGGTCATGACTAGAGCAACTATTCACAAGAGACTAGTATCTTTTCAATGGGGAATTTACAGTTGTTCGGTCCCTCTAAAGCATCCATGCAAATAAGTTATGCCTAGTTTCAGCCACCAGAAACCCAAAAAATAAATAATGTTATAAGCCTCGAGACAAGAATCATGGAACTAATAATGGTCTACAACCAAATTTTGGAGACAGAATGAAAGATTGCTTCAGGAACCTTCAACAATAAATTACTTTAATAAATTACTTTATGTATAAGTAGGATTAGCATACACCAGGCAGGCACAACCACTTTGACTCCTCTATATAAGCTTTTGTATTGATGAATATACATCCATTCATCACAAGAAGTTTTTGTTAGTAAATATCGAGGGTATTATTCAATAATCATTAATGTAGAATTTGTTTGGCGTTGTATAAGGATGGGAAATTTTGAAGTAAATCCATATGACGAAAAATACAATAATATCAACGTGAATATATAGCCAATAAATGCTGAGTATGAAAGAAAGACAAGAGAAAGCTGACTAACTTAAAGGTGCGCCCATTATGAGTGAGCAGTAGATATTCAGGAGCCTTCACAACTGTATTATCAGTAGAATGTAACTCAATGCACTCCTCAAACGGAACTAAATCCTCAAAATTGTTGGCATCTTCATGAAATTTTGGACTGACTTGCACTGTCCACTGTCAATAGAGTACTACCATAAGTTACACAGGAAAATTCGTCAAATCAAAAATTAGTTTTAAATGAAAGAATTTTTGCAACATTGATACTTTTTTTTTTAAAGTAGAGACAAACAAATAAGGATCCCAGATAAGTTTGAGGTTATAACATTCCCAACATGAGTAACAAATTTATTGGACGATTTTTGCATACTAAACTTATAAAATAAAGAGATGGCAATCAATGGCTGGCTTGTTAAGATAGTGATGAAACAGTGTTTGAGATTACAAAAATAAACAGAGGAGTGACTAAAGAATAATAGGAAATAAAAATTAAAAGATTGCCAGGTAAAATCAATTTGAATTAGCATGTTTAGTATTTATATATTTGTGCATGTGCGTATCCTTTATTGTAGATATGCATGTGGTATGGCTTGAGCTGTTGTTTGGATTCTTTTATAACATGTGGCAAGTGTATATTATTTGTGTGATAACAAAACCTATCATATATAGGCTGGGAATAACTAGTATTGACCATCCTGATGATTCTCCTCATTCCTAGTTGTACACTTGCATTCTCTTGCCTTCGGCTTTATTTGTTGGAGCCAATGGGAATCAAAGAATAAAAGAAAATGCTGAGAATATAAATAATATTACATTTATTAAACTTGTTAACAAAGAAGAATCAACATAGAAAGGGTCCATCAAGATTCATAATATACCTCCTTACTTGACTTTTCTACCAAATAAAATAGTTGTATAGTGATCTGACTCACTTGTCTAATTATGAAAAAAGTCAAATGCACAAATGTTGTCACCCTAGCAAGAAAGGTTAACTAGTACTTCCTCTAGTCCTATTTATAAAAGCTTGATGACCGAATTACATGGTTTTAAAACGGTTAAAATTAGTTAAAAATAATAAGTATGTCTACAATAAACTTTTTTTCTTCTAAGTATGCCCTTATTTATGAGGGGTAAGTAAGAGAGAGAGAGTAAACATAAGTATCATCAACCCTTTAATGCAATATAATTAATGAGGGGTAAAAATGAAAAAACTCATTGAATGTTCAGACAACTCTTGTCAGGCTCTCATAAAAAATACCAAGTCCATTCAAACTTTGGACTCTTATAAGAAGGAACGGAGGGAGTATTGTTTATCAATATTCAACTTCTTGTCATTCTAACCAACTGACTACCATGAGTTAAAATTTGGGTCTTACCGTCTTTTTTCAGTTTCATCCCTTCCCACTTTTTGAATTAAGATCATTTACAAATCACATTCTTCAAAGTGAAGACCTCATTTAAAAGTATACTTATCATTAATGCACACACAAAGTTATGAAAGACCTCACCTCAGTAGGTTGCTGACAAGCACTAGCCTCCCTAAGGTAGATGCCTCGTGATAACGGACCTGCCATCAGCAAGCAAACAACAATTTAATTTTCCCAGTTTCAAATAGACAATCTTTGCTTGATGGAAAAGTTTTTTAAAAGCATAAGTTACAGGCATATGCAAACATCTTCATTTTAATTTCACTATTTTTTGTATCCTTTATTATGCTGTTACTCACAGCATCACATTATCAACAACATAGGTAATAATGAGCTCATGCACACTGCAGAGCACACAGGTGAATTGCACCTCTGTTAGCTTTATTTGATAGGTAAAAATTGAGTACAAAAGGTCCTAATATAAGCAGCCACCTAACCCTAATCCTAGGATCTTAGATATCAAATAATTTACCAACTCCTAATATCTTAGATTTATCTGTAAGCTATAATCACATATTAACTTAAGATTTATCTCTCGGCCTCTCCGCCTCTGGGTTCAGATTGAATCCACAGCTCTGATACCATATCATTGAATTAGAATCAAATTACACTGTCTTAATATTTCCATCAGCGAGAGTAACAATAAATATCGGGGCCAGAACAGAGGAATCACTTGGAGCAATTATGAGAAGATTACAATCAATCACAAACCAAATCATAATTTTTCCTAAACTAGAGGAACTAGAATCGGGGGATATGATAGGGCTAGAATCATGGGATATCAAGTGCTAGAATCATGGGATATGAGAAATTGGGCTGATTTCCAACAAAAACTAACCTAGAACATGCATAATTGATAAAATTATAAATCATAAATATATTAAATATTTTTTCCCTTACTTGGCGCCTCTCAACATACACAATAGAGGAACTATATCCCATCCAGAAGTCCACATTAAGAAAGGAGAAACATTTCTAGACATGTTTAAAGAGATTATGTAGGAGTTGTTCAGAAATTGTTTTCCTAAACATTTGAATTTTTTTCCTTAATCCTATAAGTTGTCATGAGAGTTTACACTCAAATTGTAACACTCGCTCAACTTTATTATCAACGGTGAACCAAATTAGAAGCTAAATTTCAAACTACAGAACTTATAATGAGTGAAGTTTGGTTCAACAAATTCAAAGCTTGAAGCTGATTCAAATTGAGAACATTTAATGTGCCATATATAAACTTACTGCAGATATTCCAGATTGTTTGATGTTTACTCACAATGAAAGAATATAAACTTACTTTCCTTTCCAGATTGCTTGATGTGTACTTGATACCAAACAGGTGGAACATTTTGAGATAGCCGTAGATATTCGTAAGCCCTGTCATGTAATCAATGATTTAATAACAGATCCTTATAATGCTACCATTTACTACATTTTCCCCAAAGATAAAGACAGGGAAAAACATCTAACTTGTCAACTTGCATAAGCCCTTGTCCAGTGGATAATTTTTCCTCAGCTGAATCACCTATGGGAATTGCTGTATTCTCAAGAGCCTTCCTCACAATATAGGGGCTTACAGGAATTCCCTCAGCCTGCACAGTTGGTACATTGCCAAACATAAACACACTAACATTCAAATCATTCAAACTCTTTACATGCATCTGTCCCTTATTGATACTAATAGGGTACTATTAACAGTCCAAATAATCAGCTACTTCCAACTTAACCCCATACTAATAATACAGTATCAGATTATAGATATGGAAGCAAAATAGCAACAACTAAATCAGACAAGCCAGAACAAAATCACATCCTAGAACCTTCATTGCACTTATGAGTAATGCGATTCCCCCACAGGCTGATGGAGATGCCATTGACGTCCCATTCATCAGCATGCGCTGTTGAAGAGTCCATGTAGGAACAGGAGCAACAGCACCACCAGGAGCACTTATGCAGACACCAAGGTCTCCATCAGCTGTTGGCCCTCGGCTAGACCTGCAAATTGCTTCCATTAATTATAAACGATAATAGGCGAATCCAGCTAACAAAATCAAAGATAGTAGAGTATAAGAAGAAAGTTATCCAACAAGAAAGCGTCCACAGAAAAAGCAAGCATACCAAGTGTATTCAAGCCCATCAGATGGAGGTTCTACTACGCAATGTGCACCAGCTGCCATAGCAGGAGAGACATATGCACCAACACCAATTATGCTTGAAGATGTCCCACCAGGAGCACCAACAGTGTTCAATGCTGGGCCACTATTTCCAGCACTGCTTACAAATATGAGACGATGCTTGTTTACAGCCTGAATATAAAATCATCAAAACATCCATGGCATTTTTAGAAAAAGGAAACTTCAAAAAAAAAAAAAAAAAAAAACATGTGAATAGCCAAGATGGTAAAGCAGGGTCTAGAACATACTTCATTCACGAGGTCAACAAAGCGTCCATAGTCAGGAAGTAATGTTGGTTCACCATAACTCATGTTAATTAGATCACATTTATGCTGCAATAGTAAATTTAGAAAATACTTAGAGCCCAAGATGAAATTGTTGGAATATCCAGGACAACAATGCACTCATGGAAAGAGTAAGGCATTTTGAAACACCTCCACAGCAGCTATTATTGCCCGTGTCAAACCAGTTCCTGTTTCCATTGAACCAAGGCGAGAGTCCCCAATTTTACAAGATATTAATTGTGCTCCAGGTGCAACTCCATTCAACAAGGGCTCCTAACAATAGTATCATTTATCAAAAGGTATATTGTTCATTCAAGATTAGCAATATGTGAATGAGATTATATTCAGTACCTTCGGTTGGAATGCAGTTGCTATACCAGAAACATGGGTACCATGGGGGGAGCAGTCTGTTACAATACTTAAGATGTTCCCGTCCTTGTAGACATTAACAACAAATGAACAAGCGTCTAATTTGCTGAAGACTCCATACTTCCTCTCTGTCCTGAATGAATAGAGTGACATGTAAATGATCATTAAAATAATACTTATCAAATCACAATTCAAATGTTGAAACAAAGGCTATTTTTTAATCATGAATTGTAAATAGTGTCAGATGATACAATTCAGAACCACAGTGGGAAAAAAAAATGAAAATATTATGAAAATTATGACTGTGGACTTTGAAAGAGAAATATAATTCTTAATCTGAAAGAATACATATAGGCAAACCTAAAGCTAACCCTAGAATCTCATAGAATCTAATCAAACCAAAATCAATCAAATATAATAGGAAATATCCTAAGATATAATATACTTATATCTAATCATAATAACAAGATAATAATCATAATAAATGCATAATATTCTCACACTTCCCCTCAAGTTGGATCATGGATGTTAATCATGTCCAACTTGCTTATACAACTTTATACTACTGACACTCCCCCTTAAGCTTGTACTTCTTGAGTCTCAGAGGCCTATTTAGAGAGCAGCAGATATGGGCAGCGACTGCGACAAGTTAGACGGGCAGCGGCTGTGACAAGGACGAGTTGAAGACGACGGGACCAGTCGTCTGACAAGTTGAGGAGCACGATGACAAAGGAACTACCACCAACGATGATGACAGCGTCGAAGAGGAGATGGGTTGTTGATGAAGAACTGTGCTCATGAGTTGAAGACGACGGGACCAGTCGTCGAACGAGATGAGAGGCACGATGACAGAGGAACTACCACCAATGATGATGTTGATGAAGAACTATGTCGGAAACAACAACGGGACCATTCGTCAGACGAGATAAGAGGCACGATGACAGAGGAACTACCACCAACGATGATGTTAATGAAGAACTGTGCCGCAAACATTACTAGGGTTGAAGAACTGTGCTCCATAATCAGAAAATGAATTCTCACCGGAGATCTCACCGAAAAAATTCAAACAGTCACCAAAAGCTGCAAAACTCACGGATCATGCTGGACATGAGAAGAGAAGGCCGAAACAGGAAGTCACCGATGAAACGGAGATCACACGTGCCATCACCCGCCGCCACAAGGACGTCGCGCCAGCCGAGCGCGTGTACACCACGCGCCACCTTGTAGATGTCGGATGGTCGCCAAATTTTGGGCGTTCGCCGATTCCGGGGTGGGGATTCCGGTGGGGTGGCGCTTGTTCCAAGAAGCCGTCGGGAACAGAACGCAAACTCTCCTCCCTCTCTCGTTCTCACCGCTTCGTAACCCGTAACGTCCGAACTTTGGACCCTCTCAATGGTACAAAGAAACCAGAACTTTGAATGAAGAAATTCACACACTCTGCTCCGGCCCTGTCACCGTTTCACGCGACAATATGGTTCACGCTACAAAGGATGACGGCGGCCATGGAAAACTGAAATTGGCCAAGACCTAACTAAGCTTTGATACCATGTGGACTTTGAGAGAGAAATATAATTCTTAATCTCTTAATCGAAAAGAATACATATAGGCAAACCAAAAGCTAACCCTAGAATCTCATAGAATCTAATCAAATCAAAATCAATCAAATATAATAGGAAATATCCTAAGATATAATATACCTATATCTAATCATAATAACAAGATAATAATCATAATAAATGCATAATATTCTCACACTCCCCCTCAAGTTGGATCATGGATGTTAATCATGTCCAACTTGCTTATACAACTTTATACTACTGACAATGACCATAAAATATGCTCAAATAAAAAATATAAACAATGAATTGACACCAAAAGAAAAACCTAACCATATGTTTTGCAAACAAAATCAGAAATCATGAACTAGTAACTTCTCACTAAAAACTTACCAATCAGTTAAAAAAATAAAAAAGCCATGCAATCAAACAAGTCCAAACTAATTATCCTCCTATTTATTGAGACTAGTGTCCTCACTCATTCAGAAGAAAACTGAGAGAGAGAGTTCCTTGCATTGTCCATACATGAAGATTCCACTCACAATTTATACAGCTTAAGTGGATCATTTGAACAGTGCATAGAAACTTGAAAGCAAGAAATTATTATCAAATTTAAGTGCATCTGCCGATTCCATGTGTGACTATGTACAGAAGACATCAACTGAGATGAGCATTTAGAATCCATATTAACATTGCAACCATTTACCTATAATTAGTTAATGGAATAAAGTCAGCAAGCTTCCCACCATCTGGATCATCCTCAAGACTCTGAGTGTCAAGAGCCACCCTCCACACCTCTCCATCATGCCAAACGACAGCATCTATGACAGGCCCTTTGTCATTGTAGCTCTAAAGATAACAATAGCAATGCAGCATTACAATTAGAGTTTGGCCAATCGCCGTAAAAACATATAATTGTCTCATAGTTTGAAAAGGGAAACATGAATTTGTGCCTCAAGAAAATCTTAAGAAGAATATCGATAAAGTGCTTTTTGGTTTTACTTTTTTCAATCCAATTCAAACAACATTGTTTCAGTTCCTTTTCAGGAATTTTTGAGTTATCATCTTATTTACTATACATAAATATTAGATATGGATTTAACATTATTTAACATTTTTTCAAGATTGAAGATGTTATTTTAATGACTGTTATTGATCATGGAACACTATATCACGTAAAACTGTGAACCTCTTTCATGTAAATGGAATTACTCAGTGAGGTCAAAAATACTCAAGTATAAACTTATTATTTTCATCTTAAATTAGTTGTATAATTAATGATTTTTCTGCATTATATGCTTAATAGATAGCTAAACATGCACTCAACCACATCATTTACCACTATTTCAACAACTGAACAGTTAACCAAGAACTTCTCCCTCTACTAGTTCAATCGCACATTACCCATAAGAATCTTGGTCTATTATGGTTGGGGGATATAGGTATCCAATATCTAAATAGAAAAGATATGCACTTTTAGTTAATTTTGGTTACAAATTTCAGGCATTTTCTTGGGGCCCAGTTCTTGTATGTGATACAAGTACTCAATACACACACATGCAAGAAGAGGCTGTCCCCACCTAGCCTTATCCCACTAGATGAGGTTAGCTACATGGATCCCATGCACCATTGTACTCTATCAATAACCAAATCTTTGGATATATATTGCTTGGTTCGTAGTTAATTTAGTCAGTTTCAATATCAGGTCTTTTGTTTTGGTCAGTAGAAATAAATTATTCCGCCAACAGCATTTGGCTCTATTAATAACGCTTCTTAGTGCTGCTCTGTAGTTAGGCATCGACCAAGTGCTGTGCATCCTTCCCTGGAGGTGAAACAACCTATTGACCTCCTAAGTTTGCCTCGCCAAAATGAAATGAATATATACATAGATAAGTTATTCAGTTTAAGCTCAATTTAGGATATTTCTTAATGGTTTCAGTGTTGCCCAAAATATATTTGATACCAAACCATTTGCCATCCCAAATTAATCGTGTTATGAAACAGGATTAATTAGCATGGGTAGAGAGTTGACGAGGATTAATTATCTTGGTGATTTATAACAAGTTTCTATCTTGTTGGTTTCTCAGTGACTTTGTCTGCGGAGGATTATTGTGATTCTGGCCACAAAATAAATAGCATTAAGTTATTTCCACGAAGCCTAGAATACGAGTATACCAAAAGAAATCACAAGAGAACCATTATACATCACTAGACAACATAAATCTACCATTATCAGCCCTTGATACATCCCAAACATCAAAATCATGAGGAATATGCGGCAGAGCAAATACATCCGGAATATCATATGGCATTCACTAACTGAATTATTTACATATCAAAGAGCAGGAAAAGCAGCAAAACGACCAAAGAGCAATAGAAGTGATGTTACCTCAGACTGCTTTCTAAGGATGTCAAGTCTATTCTGGATATCTTCACGAGCCTTTTTTAACTTTGCATCCTCTACTTTGACGTGTTTCTAGAAAAGCCATCATAATTTATCATACACAGGATTACATTGTATGGCAAATAAAAATACAATGCAAGAAGGCACATGAAACCCCAAAGTTCAAAAGAATGTAATATCTAAATCCTAACTTGATCTGTTAAAAAACGAATATAATAAAAAGCCAATAAATAAAAAATCCTTTTTACAAGAGAAGCCAAAAGGAAATAATTGTCTTATTGTTGATTTATATTCAAGGCTGCATTTTTCATTTTCTTTCTCTTTCCTTACCTTTGTTTTTTAAAGGGGGAAGGAACAATCTTCCTCTCGTGTATTTCCACTAAGAACACATTACAATCATCTTATGCCCAAATATCAAAAGCAGCATTACTATTGCCACCCAAGAAGGGCAAGAAGGGGAGAATTTTCCCATTCCTGTTTTGTCATGCAAGCAAATAGAAAGGAAACAGCAAGGTAGAAAATAAAATTATGCATTCATAACGAAATAGTTGGGTCCTGTGTATTTCAGGGAATATGAGAAATTTGCCGCACAATTCATGAGCCACGAATGGTGCGGATTGTTAGGATTTCTACATTATATAACAGATTTCCAAGCATGATACATATAAGAATTTGCCTTCATATTTATTTATCTATTCCACACAAATTGTTAAGGTTGTGAGTAGATTGCATATAATTTGAGGCACAGTCATATTCAAGCAGGATTAAGCAAATTTTCCAAAACCTTGTCAAAATCATCAAGTTCTTTCACAATCTTAGCAATTTCCTCCTGGTTTTTCTCGTCCCAATTTTTCTTTCTTTCTTTCTGCAAATGAAAATATGAAGGAGAATAAGGAAATTGCATACGTTAACCATAAGTATACCAAACAGTAATTAACCGATTAAAGTATTGCCTTAAAACTAAGACATTACCTTCAACCTAGAAGTCAATGTATCTGTGAAGAACTCATAAACCAATTTATAACCCACATGCCATTCGCCAGAGGGATTTTTCCATGAGGTATTGATTACCAGAGATGACCCTGCACGTCATATTTAGGGGATTTAACACAAACAAGAGATTATAAGCTCAATACTTTGATTATTCGTATTAACATACTTAGGGAGAACACAAACTCAAACATGCAGGAGAGATGGGGTCGGGGGGAATGATTTCATGACAAGATTATGAGTATATGAGAAATAAATTAAGGTCATGGGACAAAATACACTTGAGACTCTCATAGGAGTATTAGGAAAGGTAAAATACACATTGGTCACTGGATTGAGGCTGTCCTACTCAGTCCCTGTGTCACTGCTTTATGCTTGTCTTTAAACTTCCTTCATTATTCTATAATGACATATTGACATGTATGAAACTTCAAATAGCCACTAATCCATTCAAGTATTAGTTTGAGAATAAGCAGGCAGCAGGTACCGCACGATGAGCATGAGGAGGAGATTTGGTTAGTTCTCCCATAGGCAATCATTGCAATTTATTGTAGAAGCACAAGCCATGAAATTATGAGATATACTTCCAGAAAATTGTTTCCCTAGTAGTTAGTCAAGAGCAAATTAATATTCTCCAGCACTGGCCACCGTTCAAGAATTTGCAATTGCAATTGCTACAAGCTAATTAAGGAAGTCTGAGAACTCACAGTGTCTTCATCGCATATTAACATCCATAGTAAATTACAGACAACTGAATATTCACAGGCACTAACCTGATGCCCCGGAGATGCGACCATCAGCATCAGCCTTCACCACCTTTGAGGTATCAATATCTCCACTCCCTGTGCTGAAGGGAAAGGCATCGGATACGTGTTGGTAAACCAGAAAAGAAATTCCCTATTAATGATAAATACAACAAGTAGTCCTCCACTTACCAATCAAGGATATCGAGAATTTTTGGTTTCCCATCAGAAGTAACCTGTAATCCAGCAGCTGCCGGGTCTACACCGGAATCTGATAACATGCAGATATTTAGAATGAACAAATTAGTCACATACTCACATGACACAGCATCGAACTAGCAATTATAGCATAGTTGCTTTAGCACAAAGATACATCAGAATACAAGAAGTTTTGATATATAAATCCTTCTCAGTAGCAGCACATTGCGTGGGCACAACGCCAACAGAACTAAAAATGCTACTGAATCCACTTATATGTAATGTTGGTAAGCAATAGAAGGACTAGAGAGAGAACAAAAAAAGAAAGAAACACACAAAACAAACAAAATCGGCTGTCGGAGTCGACGCAGAGAGTGATTGATGAGCTAAATGGCTGGAAGAGATACCGAAGATAGCGATGACAACACCGCGGCCATCGTACTCCGGGTGATCATCGAGGAAGCGATCAGCACAAATCTCTTTCTTAGGCATGAGGGAAGCCAGGAAAGTGGACTCGTTCAGCTTGAAATTGCGAAGAGCGCCATTATTACTATTATTGCTGTAATTATCACTATCCTCACAGCTGGATTTGACAAGAGAAGAGGCAGGCATTGGCTTGAGAATAACCCAATTGCACTCACTCCAGCCGGAAGCTCTCTGAGAGCGTTTCCTCCTCCTGCTGGTGCTCTTGCTCGTCTGAGTAGTAAATGAGGTAGAGTGGCGTGAGGACGATGGGGAGAAGGAGAAGAAAAAGGCGAGGTTGGAATCTGGAAAAAACGGCGGCGTTTTTGTGCTGCATTGGGGGGAAGGGTGTTCTGGTAATTTCAGGAGAAGTGGCACTGGGGGTTCTGAGCTTGGATGCTGGTGGCGGGAGGTGTTCAGGGACAGATGGTGGATAAGAGGAGGAAGAATAGAAGGATATGGCCTGAGTGGCGCGATTTCTTTAAGGTGAAATTACAAATTGGTCCTGCCAGGACAAGTCACCCTCAACCATTTCCCCGAAATTGAAAAATGCCCACGTGTACACTTATTTAAATGGGAAAGTATCACGAGAAAAAAATATCAAAAAAAAAAAAAAAAGTTCTAACCCCAAATCCCTTATTAAAAAAATCTGTAGAAAATTTTTTTATATTAATTACAAAATTTCAAATATCAAAATAGCTTCATTGTCAAAATAGTTTTTTTAATGTTATTAAAATGCTTTTTCATGTTATTAAAATTTTCGTATAAAAAATTATTATCAAAATGGTTTTTCATATTGTTAAAATAATTTTTTTCTCTTGTCAAAATTTTTTCAAGTTTTTCTCCGACATGAAAAATCATTTTAACAAAAAGCCTATTTTAAAAAAGCCATTTTGACAACAATTTTTTATAGAAAAATTTTAACAAATGGGAAAAGTTTATTTTAACAACATAAAAAACTATTTTGATAATGAGACTTTTTTTATATTTTTGGACTTTTTTTATAAGGGATTTGGGGTTGGAACTTTTTTTATATTTTTTCTCTTCCTTAGGACCTGAGTAATATTTTCCCTATTTAAATCTGTCTCATCTTTATCAATATTCAATAAATGGAAGACAAATTGGAGAAATGTGCTTTTCCATTTTGTGTGCTTATTATATGCTTCTCCCTCCAATCACAAGGAAGAGGGGTTTTTTTATTTTATTTTTATATTCATTAATTTATTTAGATTAAATTATTTGTTGCATCTTGAATTTTTTTTTTACTCGATCTCAAATTAATTTATTTTTAGGATATTGGTCTTTAAAAAAAAAATTATGAATGTAGGAGTGCAAATTAATTAATTTGATATACTAGATATAAAATAAAAATTCATGATGCAAAGATATAATTTAATATAAATAAATAAAATATATAATTAAAAAAATTCCCTCATCCCTATAATCAAAGGGAAAAGCACATAGCAAGCACCTAAGGTGAACCACAAATTGGATAGTATTAATAAATAATTTATTCAGGACAAAAAGATTAATAAATTCTTAAGTCACTTTTATTGTAGAAGGTGACCCATGTTTTGGACTTGGTAGAGCATAACCCTTCTAACTATCCCAAACAAAATTAAAATATCATTTTTGTCATTGAAAGTATTTGGTTAGAGAGCATTCAACACCCGAAAGTTTTTTGGTATCATTTTTGTCTCGAAAGTTTACAAAAAGGAGCAAATATGCCCCCGGAAGTTTTTTTAGAGAAAATTTTTGTAAACTTTTGGGGCAAAAATCATACTTAAAAATAATCAATCCAACGGCCAAAATCAACCAATGAGCAAGACAAAAATGATACCAAAAAAACTTTCGGAGTGTTGGGTGCTCCAAAACCAAAACTTTCGTGGCAAAATTGTTATTTATCCCAAATTAAAAAATAGTACTTTCCCTTATCCTTATTATAAGACACCAATTAACAAATGTATTTGATCTTTTTTCTAAGGCACTTATTTATTTACAAAGAGCATTAAATACTTTTTTCCATGGCCATAATTAATAAGGATATAGATATTAAAGTTTTTCAAAACCTTCATTTCAATTAAATTCATGTTACCATTAATGAGTTTTCTTGTCAAATAGCAGCATGTGTGGTTCATTTAAATCCATGTAGAAAATTGACATATGGAATCGCACGAATGCGTGCTTTTTTTTAAGGGAAGCCTTTTTAAGGCCTACTTAAAGTCTTTTAAAAAGACCTCATATTGTAGGCCTTGAAATAAGGATAATATGTGAAAGTATCAAAATATATAAATATAATAATAAAATTAAAATTTTGTTATTAATTATAAATATAAATATATTTAAAATTACTTAAATTTTAGAACAAATTTAATTACTTTTTAACCTTTTTTATTGATTTGAGAAAATTGTTAGACCTATTCCCACCCCTACTTATAATAAAGATCGAAGGAGTAACTCATATAATTAAATTTCTTAAAATTAATAATGCACTACCTTATCATAAATGCTCTTCATTTAATAGGATAGATGAATCGTGGATAATAATAAAAAAGTAGGTGTTAAGGAAGTTATTAAAAACTTAACACTTCAAAATATTTGAATGAATAATTCATGTTAAAAAAATATTTGAATGAATAACTCATATTAAACTCCTCCGATTTTTAATATAAGACATATTTAAATTTTAATTTTAATCCTTAAATATAAGACATAGTTTCGTATTTGTCAATTTTTTTTCTAATTTATTTCTACTAATACTTCATCAAACATAATATTAGGAAACATAGAAGGAGGAAAATAAGAAAAATAGTTAGGCAAACGAAGTTGTTGAAAAATAAAATATTTGAATAGCATGACAAAAGTTAAGTTTAAAGGCTAAAATCATACTCTTATCATTCTCAATATAGACAAGACCCACTGTGCATTTCAAATAGTGGGTCTTATATTTATTTAGGGCAGGATGGGGTAGTTTTTAAAATTCTTTTAAACAACATTATTATCTTTTACCAAAAAAAAAAAAAAAAAAAAAAAAAAAAAAAAAAAAAAAAAAAAACTTCATTATTATCAAACCAAAACCATGGTTATCTCATGAATACATGCTTATCTTTCAACTCTACTCAAAAACGATTTCCAAAACCCAAATGTGAACTATATAGATGGCAAAGCCCAAGCCGATTCTGCATTTAACAAGTGCCAGAAAACAAAATTAATCCCATCCTTCCAAAGCAAGAAGGCCCAAACAAAAGTTGGACATATAATAATCAACATCAACATTGATCAACCATCAACATTGACGAAGCAAGATAGGACATCGTTCTTTCCATAAAGATTAAAAAGCATCCCAAAAATTTGTCAAACCTTGAACTATCAATAGATTCATAATTAATATATCTATATATATAGATAGAGAGAAAGAGAGACAGAGGGAGACGCAGTGTTCAAAGGTCAAACTCATCACAGGCTCCGGACAAATCACTCTGGTTAACTAACAAACCATGACAATTTACTAGCACAAGAAGGTAATTCAACATCATCCTAGTGATCATGGTCATAATCCTCCTAAATAGTGAGGAGACAATTAAGTATACTTTTCCATACATTAAAGAATGCCCCCATTAAGAACAAGTTAATATCCCTTCTCCACCGCTTCCCATAGCATCACACCAAAAGCAGGGGTAAAATAAAAGGAAAACCCAAGTCACAAAGAGCTTTATAACACGCAAGCCTTGGCAGCACTGAAGTTGTTAAAAAGCAAAGGTGGAACAACAAGAGAGAAGTAACAAAAGGGGAAAAATTTAACCAAGGGACAAGGGATAAACTTGTGCAGCTTTCACTTCTTAAGGCTACCGCGAACACCGGGGCGAGGTTTCGACGACTCGGGCTTCGACGACTCGGGCACAAGGCTGGCATGGCGATTCACGAGCTTGGACTCCTCAAAGGGGATCTTAGGATGACGAGCATCGTGATGAATCTGCATAGACTTAATATCAGGGGCTGTGGTCTTGCAGTGGGGACACTCATACTTGGCGTGCCCACCCTTTTCCACACCGGAACGGTCAGCCTGACCGGCTTTGCCTCCACCCCTATTAGTGGTAGCAGCATCGACCTTGGCGGCGATCTCCTTGGCCGTGTGCTTCTTGGGCTTGGCCTTCCCAGTCATGATATTGGTACAAATAGCAGTCTCAAAAGGGTGCCGCAGGGCTTCAAAAGATTAGGCCAGTGATCGGACAACAAATTGAATAGAAAGGAGGAGGAGGCTTTGGAAACCCCAAACTCACTCTTGAATCAGCATGCCACTGAAAATTGCAACAAACAGTACAGAAGACAAAGATCAATAAAGATATTGCATCTGCCAAAAAATGCATGAAAATTAAATTTAAGTTAGATACCATTGGCGATTAAACAGGTCAGAAACAAAAATCAAAACAAGATTTAGGCTTCACAGTGACAACCAGATCATACTGATAACTGACTTGATCCTATGGGTATGCACATGTAAAATAAAATTTACGTTATATAAGTTTAAAAAAATTTAAGAAGAAAAATTGATAGGCCGATAAATCATGAGCATGGTTGCATACACACGGTGTCCTCAAACAATTGGTGTCACTTCCCAAACTTGGTCTCATCCACTCTAAATTCAGAGTAGATAGGTAGGAAAAATATTTAAACCCCAGTTACTGATGTTTCAACTTTCAAGACGTATAAACTGAGGACATAGAAGGAATAGAATAGACTAATAGAAAAATATTCAAAGCAGAAAGAACAGGACAAAGCAGTAGCAAAAACAAGGCTTGCTCAAGAGTGGGTCTCTCCTTCGAGCTGCAACAAGGACAATCAAGATTAGTCAAGTGAGAAGCAAGTTAACATGATGCACTCAACGTCAAGAAGCCAAAGTCCACTACCAACAGGAGGGGCCCCCGGGGGGATTACACTTTAAAGATCTGAAAGAAGAAGAAAGTTCCCCAGAACCGGATGATGTGTCCAATCATACAAAAATTATTCAAGAAAAAGTTCACGTCGTTTAGGAACTTACAGATTGCCATTAATTATAGGTGGAATAAACATACAAGTATTTCCTATCAGGTTACTAACTAGCTTATGTTGGGTGGAATCTAAAAAAGACCTAAAAGGCCTACTATCAAAGAAATTCATGAGAGCAAATATAAAACAGAGCCGTCGAGAAAAGATATGTAACAAGATCATTTAACAAAAAAGTAAAAAGAAAAGAAAAGCCGTGGTTAATTAGCATGGTTAGGGTTCCGGTGATGGCGAAACACATATCTAATTTTTAGATCAGTAAAACAGGAAAGGCGATGCCTAATCAAAAAGATGAAAAAAGAAAGTAGTACCTCGTAAGCCAAGTTGAAGATGGATCGGAAGGCCGGTGAGACAGAGTCTGTAAGAACAAAGTGGAATCCTGACGGCGTGCTCGGACACTGATATTTATTCGAGAGGATTAAAAGGTATTCCTTTTTAATAATAAATAATTATTCCCAAGCAGGCTCGCTCTTTCATTTTTTGCCCAATAAAAAATGAAAATAAGTGGGCTTACAAAAAGCCCATTTATCTGTAATTATTTTGGGTGAGGGCGGACAGACAAGAACCCCAGAGCCCAGATCCTCGAAAAAACAAATTAAGCACCGTTTGTCTTTTAATATAGACGACAAGCTCTTGTACGAACGGTGGAAGCAGTTTGTATTGTTTAACTAAGTTCTTGAGTTTGAAACTTGTGAAATAGAAAAGTCTTGTTGTAAGACTCTCCCACCATAACCAGGTATGTGATGAGGTCAGATCCAAAGTAGTCAAAGTGAAGCTGGATATGAGATGGACAAAAAAAATTTGTTTTATTTTAGCTTTTTAGAAATGTTTTTGCAGCATTCAAAATAATATGATAAAAGTTTCATTTAAATTTACAAAAAACCGCTTACAAAAGCACTTTTCTCTGAATTAATGGGAAAAAATTGTAACAAGATTGTGCATGTTTGAGTTGGAGTTCAAAAAGAACCTTTACACAAATTAAAATAAAACTCTTTTCACATACTTACCTTAGATATCGTAAATCACGTTAGAAAAATAAGGCACTTAAGGAAACAAATAAGCTTCCTCCTCAACATGACATGACGTGCATCACTTGGTATTTGTACCGTGCCCTACAATATGTAGGAACATCCTAGAACAAAACAATTTGTGAGCTTCCTGCATGTGCCTCTCATGAAAGTATATGAGCACACACCAATATTTCTCTATCTGCATGAGCAATTTTCACAGTCCAATCTGCATAATGAGCTACTGGCTATCTTTCATGATCTGTCTAAATGGGTGATGTTCCCATTGTAATTTGAGCAGCGTTTTAATTGCTTCTAGCGAATCACAAAAGACCCCAATCTCGTTCATCCCAAATCATCATCATTATAAAAGTAACTTTTTTTTCCGATGCAAAAGAGAAAGCAAAAAAAGAGTTCAACACAGCAAAATTAAAACTAAGTTAATCCGGCCATGCAGAGGGCATGGAAGAGCGATCACTAAAAAGGACTAGTTTCCTTATAAATGTAAATTTTCAACTTGATCTTTTAAAATGAAAACCTATTAACTTTATTTCTCAATATTTTTATTATTATTCTTATATTTATTTTTATATTTATTTTTTTTAAGGTTTTATAATTTATTTTTTAATTTAGTATTGTCTTCCATATAAGTGATATTAATTGTGGAAAAAAGATCTTATTAGAGGATTTATGTTTTTTAATGTTGTGTTATTTTTCGTTATTGTAGTAGGACTATATGATAACCTTCGCTTATGGAGGATTGAGTCTTGCTCTTGCAGAATTTGGAGGATGTAAAACTTATAATTATAAAATGCTTTTTTTCTTCATTTAAAATGGCTTTATTCATACATACTTGGATGTAAAAACAAGGGAGCTTAGTCTGATATTACTTAGACAAAAGCTCTTGTTCAAGAAAAATGGAGGAAGTGCTCTTGCAGAATTTGGAGGAATTATGGCTTTGTTCATCCATACTTGGATTATTAAACTTAGTCTTAGACAAAAGCTCTAGTTCAAGAAAAATAAGTGTGTAATTAAATTAAAGTTGACACTAAATTAGTCGAGATCTTGGGTCAAAGATCAATGAGTCGATCAAAATCAAATTGGGGTTAACATAGGGTCAAACTAGTGAAGATGTGAAAATTTTAAGGTTGTTAACATGAAATTGAAGAAAAAAAATTAAAAAATAGTGAACCGGTTTAGTGGTTAACTTAGATTGGTTATATAGCCGGTTCAATGGTTTTAGGATCAAACCGGCCAATCCGATCCAAGTTTAATAACCCCGATAATCAAACTGTTAGTGCTACCCTCTCATTTCAAAAAAAAAAAAAAAAAAAAAAAAAAAAAAGTGTGTAATTGGAGAAAAAATAGTGAAAGGGTAATTTATTAAGAGATTGTCAAAATAATAAGAAAATAATACATAAATGTGTCTGATTGAATAAGAATCACTAGAGCTATACTTTTCTCCATTTCTTTTCTATCTTCTATATTCCTAGTTCTGTCAAAGAATTTGCTTTCTGTATCACTTTAATTATATGCTTGCATAGCTCTCTACCTAAATTCCTTCAAGATTCCCCCATCTCATTCATAGAGAGCATGTCTCTGAGAAACAAAGAAGCGTGAAGATAATAACTCTTCACTCTCGCAACATTTCAACTTGAATCAGATCTTCTCTGTGATATACATTGAAGATAGAAGCTAGATCATATCCCCAATCTTTTCATCAGCCTGAAACATTTTAACTTGAATCAGATCAGGTATAAATGGACATTAAGGCTCCAAGATATCATCCGAGATGAATGAGAAGAAAGAAGACCAAATTAACAGTGTGATCCTGTGGAATATGTCTAGGAATACTTTGTCTATAGGGCCATTTATTGTACATTAACCATTTAACCATTTAAAATTAGTCTGGGTAGTTTAAAAGCCACTGAAATTTTTCAATTCAGTACATAAACCATTTAACCATTTAAAATTAATTCAATTTCAAATTATTATTTCATTCAGTTTTTGATAGAAATATCATTTGAAATCAAATGCTTTTACCTGAGCCAACGGTATAAGATTATGGCAAGTCTTATCGCATGGATATGCACAGTCTATTTCCTTGGTTCTGTCTCTACCAAAGTACCAATCTCCAACTGCTTCCGCAATGGTCTGCAAAAAACAGTTCAACATGTTTGAGTTGAAGAAAAACTCTGCTGGAAACCCAAAAAAAAAAAAAAAGAAAACTAAAACTCTGCTGAAAACCCCAAATATTATTTTACATAAAAGTTCATCAAAATCTTTTAAAAATCCAAAAATCAGACTTGGATCTTATCCTTAATCAAGTCTCTTTAATGGTACAGTATTTCCATTCCATAACAAATTCAATGGACTGTGACAAGAGATCAAAAGCTGGCTAACTTACTTGTTATGCAGTAACTGAAAATTAATAAGCAAGTAACTTTAAGAAATCAAACATTAGGAACAAATTTATCATCATCTTTCTCTATCAAGGATCAAGATTGGTACCTTGTCGTTTATTCTTGGGGAATCATCTGCAAACCATGTATCTTGGGATTCACTTTGACAATGAGCAAAGCATGAGTTAATGAACATTCCCCTCTTCTTGAATAAATATAGAATGGTCTCAAAACTGCAAGCATGTGGTTCCTGAAGCCTGAATAACGTGCAAATGAGTTAAGAGTCAGTAAATTCATAAAAATCAATTTTATTTACTGAGAATGGAAGCATGAACATTGAACACGTGTAGAATAGACAACATAGTCCCTCTATTCCTTAATATAAGATATAGTTATATAATTTAATAAGATTAAGGAAATTATTGAGTTCGTTAATATGACATGTTCTCCTCTGGTTCTTATTATAAGGCACCAACTACAAATTCTTACAAACTAATAAAAATAATTTAAAGCATTAAAGTTGTCTTAAAATTCAAATGATTTCCATGTTATTACTCTTACTAACTACGTTAAACTTAAATATCATATTTATTATAACTATCTCTCTCTCTTATTACCCTTATTGAATATTGAGTATACATGGAAAAATAAATTTAATGCTCCTTAGAAACTTACTAGTGCCTTATTAAAATGACAAAGAATACTTGTTAGTTGGTGTTTTATAATAAGGATCTAGGAGAAATATTTTCTAAAATACCATAATCATTTTTTTTAATTCCTCTCATTCACTCTTGTCCATGATTTTTATTGAGGGAATATAATAAGGATAAATTAAAAAAAGATTGATATATGAAAATGATATCTTATATTTAAGATCAAGAAAACCCCCAAAATATGTCTTATATTAAGGATGGAGGAGTAGTTCTTTGGGGGCAAAAAAACAACCTTGCAGTACACCAATTTGGTCTGGAGTGCATGCTGCAGGGTTCATCTTGCAGTGATTCCAGTGTCCACGCAAATCAGAAGAAGGTGGGACCAATATGTGGTGAAACTGTTGGCATTATTTCAAGTTATATTCATTCATCGTAAGTCGTAGGTTATGTAGTGATAAGATCACACGTTGAGGTAAGTTTCAGAAATTCTTACTTGGAAAACATCATAAGCAGTGTTCAAGATGAAATATGGTGTAGTTATGTATTTCAATACATACTCAGGAAAGAAGCACTGCATGAAAAATGACACAAATCAAAATCTTGTACTGAGAAAACAGTGAAAAATTACCGAGTTCATCAAGAAAATTTACCAAGTCTGGAAAGAACAAGGACCTCGTGCAGTTTCTGTTTAGATTTCGCTCTATCCCCTGTGGAATAAATAGTGTCCAGCAAGATTGCAATTAGAGCTTGCAAAAAGAACAAATTTATGAGTGGTTCCATTTTCTTCTTTATGCGAGATCTTGAATGTTAAGAGGAAATTACATTCACCTTGATGACCATCCCTTTAAGGTTCAATTCATTCTAAAATCTAGTATATGATCTAAATTGTGCCTCCAGATCATCTACTCACCTTAAAGATGAGTGTCCTGCTCATTGTTTAGGTATTTTTCAATTTAGTTGATATTAAGTCAATACAAAATATAAAAACTCTAGTAAACCACACACTATTTATGATCCAAAAATAATTTAGTTTGTTTCTTAAATTTCATGCAATCCATAAGCTCGAATATAGTCAATATATAGGTAGAAGATAGTTTTTATAATTTTGAATTTTCAACTCCTCTCAAAATGAAAGAAAAAACATCAAAATTATTTAAATAAATAACTGAGATTTAAATTGTTTAGTATAATTTTGATGGTCTTAATCAAGCAGCGTAATGAACTAAGGATCTATTTTTGTATAAAATTATTAATGAAACCTGATACTCTCGTGACTCTAGCTACCTGAATTTTTTTCATCAGAAAAATTGTCAATATTCTACTTTGACCAGTGATGACAATGACAAGCATGTAAGCTCAAGTTTAGAATGTCTTGGGACTCAATGAAATTGCATTAATAGCAAGCTTGGTATAATAATTATTTATATATTGCTTATGGTTTATATACGGGTTATAGTGTAGACATCTTTCCCAAATAAAAATATGTCTCATAATAATGTTTATTCTTTTCGTGGTTTGTAGTTCTGCATGCCCCACTATCACATGCAAAGCACAAATGACAGCCTCATGAGTTTTATATTAGGCAGTTCTATAGAGTGCTCTGCCTTTCAATTACTCTAATTTTCTATTAAAGGCATGCCTTGGATTCACACCTTGCCAATCAAAAATCTAATGAGAATCTCAAAATAAATCTAAAATAAAAAGGCTGCTTTTTTTTTTTTTTTGAGACGAAGATTTATGCCTAAAGGATACAGCTAAAGATGTGCTTATGTTTTTGTATTGTTTCATAAATTTCATTTCTCTTGAAAAATACTTAAGGACAAAAAAACAGAATAAGGCCTGGCGCTAATTGATACACTAAATAAAATAAAATAAGACTAATGAAAAAAAATCAAATAAAGAATAACCTTATAAATATAAAAAATTATACTCGTATTTTTTAATTGAAAAATAATGAAAAAAAAAAAAGTAGATCATAAAACCAGGACAAAAATTATATATCTCATTCTGTTTACCAAAAAAGTAAAAATCGAATCTCTCTCTCTCTGTTTTTTTTTTTTTTTTTTTTTTTAATAGCAAAGAGAATGTAAATGCAGATAACCCCCAGCTTTTCCCTTTTTCTTTAAGGCTAATTTCATTTGAGAACAGAATTTTTTTTTTTTTTAAAAAAAAAATATATCTTAAAATGATGCAGTAACACACTGACACTTTTGACAGACACTGACACCCAAATGCATATTGGGTAATGGGAGTGATGTATCAGAGGTTTGATTACCTGCAATAAAACAAGGCTTTTGAAGAAGTACCTCATAGTGTGATTCAAAGCGATATCTCTCCTGCACAGAATATTGAAGTAATTTAATGCAGATGAAGCTTTATTTATAATTAGAATGCTTCCAATAATAAAAGTTCTTTCATAAGTAAAACGTCGCGAATTTGAATTACCCATCAAGAAAGAAGCCAGCATCACTCAAGCATTTAACACTAGCATTCTTTGGCAAATAACTAGCGAAGCTGTCACAGTGATGAAATGTCGCTAAACCTCCTGCTGAACAACCAGAAAGCAGAGCCTGCGAGCACATACAAGCAGAACATAATAGTAACTTATTCTTCATATATCCCACCAATTTAGATGTAAATAAAATTAAAGGAAAGCTTTTGAGTATTAAAATATGGTTAATCAATTAGATGGCTTGAAGAAATATCCAGAGAAAGTGAAGAGGAATAATGGTATACCTTGCGTGCATTGCCCAAACCTTTAGGCAGTAGGTCATGAATGATTGCTTCCCAAATCTTTTGTCCTTTGAAATAAAGTAATGTTGTCTGGATTTCATTTCACATGCATGCACCAAAAGTCAATACATGTTGTCTTAGCTTTCATAGTTAAACAGGGAAACTAATCAAAAAAGGTCCTTTATTAAACACTAACCCCTAATTAACTGGCTCAATTAATAAAGGTATTTTTGAAACAAAATCAGTAATGAATAGTTGTTTATCTAAAATATACTCCCTTTTATCCTTAATAAAAAGCCCGGTTAAATTTTTTAAAAAGATTAAAGAAACTAAATAAGTTACTTAATCATATGATGTGTTGTATATCATTAGAGATTATATATAAGTTTATAAGTCAATTAAGAGAAAAACAAAATTTAAAGTAACTTATTTAGTTTTATTATACTCTCCAAAAAAATTAACCGGGTCTTACATTTGGAATCGAATGTGGTATATCTTATATCATGAAATATGAAATCAATCCAAAAATTATCTTTTAAATCAAAATAGATGGAGTATATGGTGAGAGGGGAAAGAAACAATTACCCCGTTGTTGAACAAGGCATCTCCCATGAAAGAGCCTCCATCACAATATCTAATCTTAACGCGGTTCCAATTGTAGAAATCTGCGCGTACCCAAATTCAAGACTCAAAAACCTTTTGAATGCCTTCAAAAATGTATATAATAATGACGCCATAAAGACCACAAACTTATTATATTGTTACGAAAGAAAATTTACATTTAAGAAGTTTTAATTGAACATATTAAAAAATTATATTTTTATTTGTAATATATAGAAAAAAAAATAAGACTTTATATATCTTGCATTTAATAGCCCAGAAGCAACAAAGAAGGGAATCAGGACAGGACAAAAGAAACAGACAAGGGTGGAAGGCATTTTACAGGAGAAAACACAGAGCTATATATATAGATCGATCTCCTAGAAGAGCATGTGAAAGGAACATGGATGGGGACACCTGTCGTGGAGCTTGAACAGGGACAACAAAATTTTTAACCCCTTCAATGTGAAATATTCATATATATACTTTATTTTTTATCCATCATCATATGTATCCGTGATCATTATTTATAGTAATTGTTGTAGTCATTTGAAAAAATAACATAAAAAAATTGTGCATGCTTTAATCAATGTTATCAAATTAAATTCCTTAATTGACTTATAACATGATGCATTTTAGTTCAATTCGTCCTTTCTTTTTTCTAATTTTTATTGTCTCCTAAAGCAGTGTAATAATCTAATGTATCATCTCCTCTCAAAAGTGGTTTCTACGCCAATTCTTTCTTCTTCTTTTTGAATTATAAAGGTAGGTACTAACAACATAATACAGTATCATGAGTGGGATTGAACCCGTTAATTCTCACTTATTAATGCATTCATGCTACTAGAGTAGAGTATTGACAATTTGGCATAGACCAATTTTCTCCCTGAAAGCTTTTATCCCTGAAAGCTTTTAATGTTAAGGGATCATTGTTATCCTTATTTTATTCTAATGATGGTAACTTTAATTTTTTCTAAAGAAGTAGAGAAAGACCAAAATAAACACTTACTGAAGTTATATGGTGAGAATTTTTTATTAATAATATATTTAAATATTTGATTTATAATGATATTGTGCAATTCATATAACTAAACCCATCTAATATGAGAAGACTTGTTGATTTTGCAGTCATCATGGTATTTCTTTTCTCAGTTATAATTAACAGTTAAGTTCAATAATAAATTAAATAAATTGTTAAATTAAAAACAAATCAAAGATTTCAATTCTAAAACTTGTGAACACTTTTAATAAACAAAATAAAACTAGAAGTGTGTGTACCTGGGTTGAAGGAGGCATTGTTACTTAAGATACCAGAGAAGACCTCCAATTTGGTCATGTAGCGAGTTGAACCCCGGCGAGTCTGGGCTCTCTCGGCGCATGTTTCCACGTCATTACACCACCCACCTCCCTGGTAGGCACCATAAATTGACCATCTTATTTATGATTATTCATGCACAGCCTCAGCCTCCAGTATTTAATATAAGAGATAATTAGGGATGGTTTTAGTTCTAAATATAAGATGTAGTTTTCATAATTTATAAATTTTTCTTAATTTATTCCTCTTAGTGCTGTCTCAATAATAATCAGGGATAAAAAGGAATGAGAAAACTAAGGCAAATCGATGACTTGGATGTTTTAAAAAATACATGTTATATTAACTAATTTAACAAATTTTCTTTATCTAATCAAATTAGGTAAATATATCTTATATTTAAAACCACAGAGTAGTAAAAAGAGAATAGTGTAATAAATGTAATTCTCACAACTAAATTTACTACCCCAATTTATTCTGTATATATCACTATTTTTTATATATAAGCTTTTTTCAAATGCAAGGCCACTATTACTCCTTCCATCCTTTTTTATAATAAACAATTATCAAAATTACGCGGTTCAATATGAATATGTAAAATTTGAACTCTTCTTTCCAACAATACCAGTATTCTTATTTATTAATAGAGTACATGAGAGAATATGAGTCTAAATTTATAGTAGAGAGATAATGAATTACATATATTTGATGGGGTAAAAATTGAAAGATTGGTTTAAAATTTCAGATTAAAGGAATCTGTTTCTTATTTTAAGGACCACTTTTATGAGAGAGATTGTTCCTTACCTTATAGAACCGACAAAAGGAAACATTGTGCAAAATAAAAGGAAATACAGAAAAAAAAAATACTAAAAGATAAATAAATTTAATATATCAGTAATAATTATAATTTTTTTATTGAAAGAAATAGGAAACGTGCCTAAAATATTCAGATCTAGTTTCATCCACATTGGATTTCTTCAAGTAAAATTTATGACCCACCAGACAAAACTAACTAATCAGAATCTCATATAATGTCCCTTCAATTCCGTTCTGTAACCACATTTCATTATTTGATGTCTTTTAAGTTGCTTGTATTTAAAGCTTGGTATCATAGTATGGTGTTAATAGACTTTATTCTCCATCGTCCCACAATTCATTGGTGTATCTACCCTTGCTCTATCTTCAAGTGCACGTTAAGGTAGTTGTTGTAGTAGTACACAATGAGTATATATAATTTAAACAAACTTCAACCTATGCATGCATGGTTTAATAAATTCTATCTCAATGGGTTCTTATCAGGAATGCCTTTTGAATTTATTTTAGATTCTCACTTGTTCATATCTATTTAATGAATCAGAAAATTTTATACATAAGTATCAAATTTTTTAAATGATCCTAATTTTGCAAATTTTTGTTTTTGTTTTTTATACTAACTTAATAAACCGTAAACATTTTCAGGTTAAAAAAGATCAAAAATAAAATAAATTAAGACAAAATGGACATGCAGACGTACAACTTTAGATAAAAATAATATATTTAAAAAGAAAAAATTAAAATAAAAGGCATGTGATTATCAAAATAAATAAATTAACTATTTATAAATGATAAGTACAGTTCTATCCCAAGTCCATAATAGTATTGAAGTGGTTAAAATTAATTTGTCGCAGGGAATCTTAATTGGTTGAAGAGAAGAATGATGTCACATGTTGCCAGTCTGTTGTTCTAGTTTCATGGATGATGACTGATGAACCAAATAAATTAACTATATAAAAAGTGCACTTATGCCTTTAAAGAATTAAATTAAAAATAAATAAATTAAATTCTAGACATTTACAACTTGTTACGTACAGTTCAAGGTTGCAAACATTAAATGTTTTTACTATTTTCTTAATAACCAAAATAAATGAAGTGCAAAATGCAGTTATTCCTAAAATTCGGTTGGTTAATCACTTATTAGAAAAATACTCCTCAACAACCAATCAAAAATGAGTACGTCATCAGGATTATTTGGATCGGCCGCGCGGAAATGAAAAAAGCGGGCGCTAACTCCAGAAAGACGACATAAAAAGTGTTGTCGTATAGAATTTCGAAACTAACCAATCCTCATTCTTCGCCCTAAAAGTTAAAAAACACCACCATCACTTTTTCACACAAGAGAGACTGCAAAAGTCTAAATTCGGTGTGAGTTTGTATTCTTAGATTCGGTGTGAGATTTTTATATTAAAGTACGATATTTTTAGATAATAATTTATACGTTAAAATATTTACTATGTAAGAAAAGCTTTATATCAACTTAAAAAAAAATCTTCTTTTTTAGGATTTTTCTTCAAAAAGGGCCCCCATATAAATTTTTTAATTTAAAATATGATAAGTCTTTTTCAATTTAAAAAACAAAAACTAGATTTCGTTTCAAAATTAATTTCACTAAAATTAGACGGTTACTTTATTAATTTCGCCGTAATTCAGCTTATACGATAGCTAGTATATTTTCATTTTTTGTAATAATTTTAAAATTTATAGTTTTTTCTTTTGGCCAATCTTAACTTTTAAAAGAATTCAATTGTATTTCTAAATATGCAATCAGATATAGTGGTTTTTATGTTTTTCTATGTTAAATTAAACCGTGCCCTGTTAAATTTTTTTTTTTTTGCACCTTCTCCTACATTTTTTTTTTTTTTTTTTTTTTATAAGTTCCCAAGTAATCAAGCCATGAAATTTTTTTAAAAAAAAAAAAAAAAAGGAAAAGGAAAGAAATTTTTTTGGCGTGAAAAAAAAAGCTTAAAAATTGTAGAGTTCGGGGTACCTCAAATTGTAATAGCCAGTTGTTGGCTCCGGCGCCAAACCCTCTGTGTAAATGATAGGCCGGTAAACTCCCATCCAAACAAACTACAGATTTTATTATAAAACAAATAATTAGTGTATGGTGATTTATAATATCAGGAGTTAAATAATAAATACAAATAAAAAAAGGTTCAGAACTTACGAGCACCAAGAGCTCGAGCGCTATGAACAAGAGTCATATCCACCAGAAGCTTATCTTCCGAGAGTACGCGCCATGGCGCAGATGTAAGAAAAGCAAACAATGCCAAAACGACGACAGATTTCATTTCCGAAATCAAATACTCCCTGGAATCGGAGCCTTTCGCAAATGAGAGAAAGTGAAGAAAAAGTGTGTACTCTGTTTTCTCAGATTCGGTACTTGAAGATGGAAAATTATAGATCTACTGGAACTTAAGCTTGAATAAATGTTTGGCCGGTTCATTGATTGCGAAATGGATAGGATTCAATTCCGATACGGAATCGGTGTTGTCGCCATCGGATAACAGCGAAAAGTGTCGACGGTTGTCTGAAGAAGCGAGACGAGATACTCCACTAAGTTCCGACGAAATTTCGAGGGAAATGGAATCGGAGTAGGAGCCGAGCTATTCCACCGTCACGTGAAGAAGAAAATTATAGGAGAGGAAGAGAAAGAGAGCGAGAGTGAAAGAAAGGTGGCTTAGAAGAGAGAGGAAATGGAATGAAGGAACGTGAAGAAAATTACGGGGCGCGTTGTCGCATTGAGAAGAAAGGGGACAGAGCCGAAGAGAAATTAAATAGAAAAAGTGAGTGATCGGAATGATATTGAGGAAGTTTTGGGTTAGTTCATCAACAAAAAAAATGGTAGAGTTGATCTCTAAATTCTAATGCCTCAAAATTCAATTTTTTTGCACGGGTATTTTTCAAAATATTCACGTGTTGTTCACGTCTCTTTTCAGTTTACATTGACTGTACTGTCAAAAAGGAAAATCCATTATTGGCCACCACCATTACCCTTTTAACACATATTCAGTTATGGTAATCAATATTTTCAAGATCCAGTATGCTTAAAGAGAAGAAAGATGGAGGCAAAAAAGATAAATGACAACAAAAAAAAGGGAAAATCCTCCTCAGGGACCAAGTTACCAAAATATTGTCAAAGAAGACCTAAAGAAAAGTTAGATATTAAAAAAGGCCTTAAAACTTTTCTCGATATTATTTCAAAAACGTCGTACGGATATAATTGTTAAGATATGTACTAATATAATTCTTCGATTTATTTGTTAGGATGTTGTTATTAATAACGTATATTGATTTAGTTGTTAATGTTATCTTGATTTAGTTGTTAACGTTTATTTATTTTATTTTTTTGATATGTAACTTTTTTTAGGCTTTTTTTTTTTACAATTTTTTATTTTTGGGCCCTGAGGGAGATTTCTCTAAAAGAAGTACTATATATACGGATATGTTTATTTATAATTTATTTGCTTTCATGAAGTATAAAGGAAAATTTACGAAAAAAGAATACCTTCAAAATTTGAAAATCTCAGATAACTGATTTCTTAGTAAAATAAACTACGAATTACTAATCAAATAATGTAAATACCTAATTTATTTGGGCTAAAGGATCGAATCCCCTCCTTTAGGTTTTGTCCAACCCCCATTTTAGTCCCTTAAGTTTGTAACCCAAGTGAGGGGTAGTTGTTAACGTTTATGAAATAACCTAAAAAAAAGAGTTACATAAAAAAAGGCTCCAAAACTTTTTGGTATATTTTAATAAATTAATATTTTAAAATTAATTGAAAAAAAATTTTTTGATATGTAATTTGTGGTTTTTGATAATTTGTGAAGATTAAATATATTTTTTTGGGCCCTGAAGAAATTTAAATATTTTTCAATTAATATATTTAAACGGATATTTATTTCTAATTTATTTGCTTTCATGAAGTATACTTAAAATTGTTTTTTTTTTTTAAAAAGAATACCTTCAAAAATTGAAAATCTCAAATAACTGATTTCTTAGTAAAATAAACTATGAATTACTAATCAAATAATGTAAATACCTAATTTATTTATTGTAAGAAACAAAACTGATTTAGAATTTTAATATTTTGAAGGGTTTTTTTTTTTTTTTTGGAATTTTCGTAAATATAAATGCAAACATACTTTTACAATTATTACATTTTGCTAGTGTCACAATAAAAAAAAAAAAGTTGCATATATGTTGCGGTTGGAGTTAGAGATTAGTTAATAACTAAAAATTGGAAGCCAACTAACACACAGACATGTCGTGTTGCGTCCTGACCAGACCAAGACTGGCTAGCATGCATGAGAGTTATATTCGGTGAGAGTATTGAATAATTAAGGTGTTTTTGATTTGACTCCATTTTATAGTTAGAGGTTAGAGATTCCCAGCTAATAAGTGTCGATTCCGTTAACATGCATTTGAGAATATTTTTTTCTTAATCATCATCACGGGAGTCTTAATAATGTGTTTTGAAGTTAGGTGGATGCCAAACTTCCAAGGCAACTCAAAGATGCATTATTGATTATAGGTTTTACAACATTTGTAGCTTTTGAAATAGCTTTAAGGGAAAAAAAGAAGAAGTGAAATCAAAGAAGAAAACTAATAATGGATAGGGTTGGGTCCCAATTTATGAATTGTGCAATCAAGAGTAAATTGTACTCTTTCTCATCCCAACATACTATATTCAATCCTAAATATAAAACCTCATTAATTTATTTAAAGATATTAAAAAACTAATTAAATTGCTTTAAAGTAATGATTTACTTTTTCTCCAAATTATTTTGTTTAAGTTATAAACTAATATAGATTCCAATAATACAAAACATGTTATATGATTAAGTAACTTATTTAGTTTTATTGACCTTTCCAAAAAAAGAGTCAAAACATGTCTTATATATTTAGAATAGAATAAAGTAAATTTTAGGAATTGATCTTATTCTTAAATATAAATAAATTTTTCAAATTTATCAATATTTTTCTAATTTACCCTTATTAATACTCGATCAACAATAATCAAGGATGAATGGGAAACAAGGAATTGATAAAGATGATTATGATGTTTCAGAAAAATGCATATTATATTAACTAACTTCCTTTATCTAATCAAATTAAGTAAATATGTCTTATATTAAGTATCGAAGAAGTAAGTTGGAAAATAGGTCTGTTTGAGTTGGCGTTAGAAAAACACATTTACGCAAGTTGAGATAAAACTCATATAAAAAACTTATCTCGTATATTATAAATCATGTTGGAAAAAATCAGTGTCTGCAAAAGTATTAAAAAAAAAAAAAAAAAAAAAAAAAAAAGAAGAAGAAGAAGAAGAAAGGAAAGTGAAGTGCACGTTTGGTGGTGAGTGGAGGGTGTGTTGAAAGGGCACTTGATGAGGAGTGGTGATAAAATTAGGCTTGAGGTGGTTGATAACCACTGATGAAGATGAAGACTTTTACATGGTTACACAAGCATGAAAAAAAAAAAAGGCATATAAGTTGTGGGGCGTGGAAAAAATGTAGTCATTTGGTTGTCCAACTTGCTCGTGACTGCTGGCTTCAACCAACTCTCGAATGTTACGTTCTTTTCACTATTTTCTTCCAACCATGTAAAATATAGGCTTCACATGATCAGGTATTTATCGCCGTCATTAGATTTAACTATTATTATTTCTTTCTCTCAACTTACGTAACAGCAATTAAGCGCCTTCCGTTTGATTTTTGGTTACTCTATTTCATTGTTTACTTCTAAGAAACATTAAGACTTTCAATCGTTAATTATAAAATATTAACAGTGTCTTTCAATAAAATATTAATAATTTGAATTTAATTAGAGAGAAGGTACATCCAGCACCCTAAAGCATTTTTTCCACATACAATACCTATTTGGGTTGGCGGTAGGAAGCGAATGGGCTTAAAAGCCTATCTGACTTTTGTAAAAGCGATAGGAAAAAAGCCAAGTTATAAATGTGATTTGTGTTTGGATTTGCCGTTTGGCTTTTTGCGAGAAGTGGTTTTTTCTAAACTAATGAGTGTTTGGGTTATTATTTAAAAAATCGGTTGAGAAAAAGAAAATGACTGAAAAGGGCATGAATCATATTGAATATTACATTTACATATTATTTGTATATATTGAGATAATAAAAATTTTAATTTTAATTTTAATTTGAAAAAAAAATTTAAATGATTATTAAAAAAATTGACGAACAATAAAATTCTTAATTAAATATATTTAATGGATAAAATTGTTTATAAAATAAGATATGGATAGAGATGAAAATTTTTATTAAATTATAATAAAATCATTTCCAAAATTACAACAATATCTTGGCAGTTTAATTAATTCCATTAAAAAAGAAATCCACGCAACTCAAATTTTTTTGCATACTCATATATTGTATTTCTCTTTTTTATTCTTTAGTATGGGAAAAAAAGGACCCCGCAAATGTTTGTCTTCTTTAGTATGCATACTCATATACTCAAACAAGTGGACCTGCAGATGTTTGTCTTCCTCATTTCTCCTTCACTGATTTTTAACAAAGTGCGATGGAGATCCCTGATGAATAGTGCCGCCAACTCAAAAGTTCTCGAATTCATTCTCAAACGAAGTTGATGGAGCACCCTCTATACAGTCTCTGGTTGCTACCTCTTGGGAAAGGACGATGAATAGTAGCCTCCTTCTCCCTCCAATCTGACTTTTCTCTCTCCACTGTGAACACTGGCTTCGAACGTTATTGCTCGGTGAGTTACAAGATAAGCTCCATTTTGGAGCGTTCAAAAAGCTCATCAGCGTTGAGGGTTTTGGAAGAAGCCCAGCAGACACAACGTATCATCCAAACACTCCTCATCCGAGTTTTTTCACTATTGATCATTTGCTTTTCCGCCACTGCACTCTTTTGCCTTCAACGCTCCCTTCAACGTGCCATCCAAACAGACCCATTAACAATGTCTTCCTATAAAATATTAATAACTTGAATTTAATTAGGGTGAAGGTGCAACTAGCACCCGAAGTATTTTTTTCATATACCATAAAATATAATATTTTAGGATGTTAGATATACCTTAACCCATTTTGATGATATACATTCACTACTAAAAAATGTTATATTTGAATTTGCGAGGGAAAAAATTTCGCAAATTTTAGTCAATTTGCGAGGGAAACGTGTTTCCCTCGCAAAAACCCCAATTTTTGCGAGGGAACCACGCTTCCATCGCAAAAATTGGGATTTTTGTGAGAGGAAATGTGGTTCCCTAGCAAAATAGCACCAAAAAACCCGCCAAAACCCCCATCTTTTGCGAGGGAAACGTTTTTCCCTTGCAAAAATCCCAATTTTGCGACGGAAGCGTTTTCCCTCGCAAAAATTGGGGTTTTTGCGAGGAACGGTTCCCTCGCAAAAATAGGGGGCAAAAAACCCTAATTCCCCCATTTCGCGTCAAGTCCTCCATTTCCCCGCCAAGTTCGCGTCTCTCTCCTCGTCCACTTCGGATCCGCGCGTCTTCACTCTCACGCTCGTGAACAACCGCCGCAACCTCGTCTAGTCCTCCCCCTTGGTCCGTCGTCTTCCTTCATATTTATCCCCTACTCCGGCGTGCCCTTCGGATCTCTAGAGTGAAAAGGCACGTTAGTCTTCGATTTGTCGCGGAGTTTCATTGCGGCTTTTTTTTTTTTTTCTCCTTCCTTTTGCCTAAAAATTGAGGCTTGTGCTTCGGATCAAAATTTACCTCATTCCGCACTATCCGAACTCGAATGGACACGCCGCAAAGGATTCACGGCGGCCATCAATTTCCCTCCAAAACCCCTCAGTCACGAACCGAACCGGAACCAAAGCCCCAAGTTCATCACCCGTTTCATCTATCAAACATTTGTTTTATCTTCTCTGCATCAATCTTCAATTTTTGTACTTTGGACACTGCAGTCTTTTCTTTGCTCTAAAATGCCGGTTTACACAGGCCTCACCTTGTTTCCGTCACTATACTATTAGTTCAAAATTATTATCTCGTGAAGTTTATTTAAGCCGCACATAATGTACTTGGTTGATCGGGATTTACTTCTTGGCGCTTGCGGTTTTTCTCCGAGAGAAGATCGGTACATTGATCGATGCTTAAGGTTCTTTCGAGGTATAAATTTATGCACAACCTTTTGTTGTTGATTGAGAATGTGAAATTTGAAACAGAAAAATCCCGTTCTTGCTAATTTTTTAGGTTAATCTTTATTTGAGAATCCCTTTTATGAATGGTAAGTCGTTGCTTCTCAAAATGTCTCCACTTTTCAACATTGCTTTCTTGGTTGAAGCTAAACTTTCAAACCGAGTTGCTTGACTTTCAGTTTTTTTAGCATGCTCTCGGTTCAACTATTGAGGCATAATAATTTTGTAAATTTATCCAGGTAAGTTTTTAGGATGCAATTTAATGTTTTCGCCTATTTATCCTTGATCCGGTTGTTTGCAAGCGACCTCCAAGTAGGGATATCAAGATCATTCTTTTGTGTTTCTCTGTTTTAGACTCACGCAAGTCAAATCCGAAGTTTAACTTCTACAAATACATGATACAAGCCCTTGAAGATTATTTTAAACAAGTTGTTGGTACAAGGTGAGTGCTTCTCTCCGGATTCAATATGTAACTGTAATAACTAGTAATGTTGTTGTGCATATCATACATGTTGATCACTTAGACTTCCCTATCTTTCTTGTTTGTCTTATTATGTGAGGGAACCGATTACGTACTCATGATCATACTATTTTTTGTTGCAGTTGGTATCTTTGGATGTTTGTGGTCATCTTTTTGTTGCTTAATGTTAATGGTATTACTCATGATCATTCTTCCGTAACTAATTGTTTCTTTTGGTTTTGTTGGTTGTCAAAAACCATTACTTTCTGTCTCCAAATTCCGATATTTCCTTTGATCTTACAGTGGCATACATATTTTTGGATAGCGTTTAATCCTTTTTTTGTAAGTATCCCGATAAGATTTTTTTTCTCACTTTTTGCGGACATGCCCTTGTGATGTGAATGTAATTTGTTCCGTCTACGATTCATCATGTCTCAATTATGTATAAAAAAAAAAAAAAGGAAAACATTTACTCGTACTTTTATTTATTGATCCATTTAAGCACACTCAAATGGGGTCAAACTCTTATTTCAATGCTATGTCATAATTTTTTGATTGCTTTCTTCTATTGGCATGGCTTCTATTGAATTGATCTCAAAGCAGCCTTTAAATTCTGAATGTAATAGTTGATAGTATGGCTACATAACTTACTGAACCAACTTCTAGTAAGAGTTGGTAAAACTGTTGGGGTTTTGAATGACTTTATAGCTAGTGGATAGGCTTTCACATGAACCCACAAATTTTAGAAGTGATATAATATGAGAAAATCTTTGCCGATACATCTACTCTTGTAAATTGTAATTGTATCTTTTTTCTTTTCGTTTAAGCCTTAGAAATTAAAAATTTGCAACAAGTTGATTTTGTACATCCTCCTCAATTAGTCATTCCTTTCAATTTTGGCTTCAACAGTATGTGCAACCATGAAATTAAATTTTATCATCATCCACGGGTAATATCTTTTCAAAGAATATATCAATGGACATTAATGGGAACGTGGAAGTGGTCAACTCATTTCTATATTGGTCACAGGCTTTTGTTTAAACTTGCAAGCGAGATAACATGTCACTTGATTTTTAGAAGTATTTTGTTACATTCAAGTACCTCTCGCTAGATTTGATTAAGAGTGACATCCCGTATAATATAATCTCGGAATTTTTTGTTTACTGACTTCTTAGAACTGTATTGCATGTCTTTTAAGTGTCCCCTTTGTTTCTTCAGTTTCTTGTCAACATATTAAGATAGTCATGTACTCTTTGCGATGTAAGTTCATACATTTAGGGACTTTATATTCTTGCTTCTTAATTTTTCTTTTAGATTCTTTGGTACCCACTTTTTATCTCTCTATTTATCTCATTGTATCGATTTGCATTCTTTCAGCTTCTACTAGCTGTAGGCACTAAGTTGGGGCATGTAATAATACAATTAGCTCATGAAGTATCTGAAAAACATGGTGCCATAGAAGGTGAATTAGTTGTTCAGCCATCAGATTGTCACAAAAAATAAACTCACTTCGTAATGTTGGTTTTGCGAGAAGATAAGAGGGTAAAGGCATTAGAAGCGAAGGTGAGGGAGCAAGGACATGATGATTGCGAGATGCGGGCACTTCTCCGATGGTGATGACGATCTACGGTCTTGATCATGACCAAATTGTTTAGCGGTTTAGACTTTTTTTTATTTCATTTTGGTCGAAAGATTATAATTTATAATATTTTGTTTTTGCTATGTAAACTCTTGTGATTGTTACAATTTATTTTTATGATATACAAGTTTTTTATTTTCTAATTTTTAATATTTTTTTATGTATTTATTTTATTTTTTCTGATTTTTTATATATTTTTTTTTAAAATTAATTGCAATTTTGCGAGGGAAAATTTTTCCTCGCAAAATTGAAAATTTTGCGAGGGAAAGGATTTTCCCTCGCAAATTTCAAGATTTGTGAGGAAAAATTTCCCTCGATTTTGAGAGGGAAAAATGCATTTTTGCGAGGGAAAATCGGTTTGCGATGGTGATTTTTGCGACGGAACTTTTTCCGTCGTAAATTCCGCCGCAAATCAGTTTTGCGATGGAAAATGTCTCTTTTTGCGAGGAATTTTTCCGCCGCAAAAAACAGTATTTTTTGTAGTGATTTTATGTAAATTTAGCAACTGAAATGAAAAATATGAGAAGAAATTCTACTATGTAATAATGACATGAGCTATTCTGTCCAGATTTTAGCAATTTAAATTTATTTGTATATTTTTTATGTGAAATTATTATAGTAATATTTTTTGTAAGATGTTGAATTTGGACCCTTGAGATTTTAATTCCATGGTGAAAAAGGGAAAATAAGGATCGGAGAAGGGAAATGGAGGTACTCATGCTCCTGCACGGCTGCAAATAGTATAGCTATTGATAAATTTTGCTCTTGAGATTATAAATAACTACACTTAAGTTGTCATTGTCTTCATTCCACTTGTCAATGACGCTTGATAGGACTTAAGGAGCTAAAGTGGTTAATCTCATTACTCAAGTTGTCGGTGGAGCTCCGGTCACCGGTGTCGGGACTAGTCCCGCTGTGGGGTGATGCTTGACCTTGAAGCTTAGGCGATGGCGGTCGAAAGGGTTATCCTTTTTAAAACAAAAAACAAAAAACAAAATTTGAGGTGCATTTTGGTAAAAAGACAACATTTCAAAATTTCATATTAGTCCCTCAAAATATATTTGTCATTTCTATGTGTTAGTAGCCTTTTTGTAGTTTTTCACATTCAAATAGTATTTATTTAAAATTTCCCAAAAAAAAAAAGGTTGTCAAATCTAATTAATAAAAACTACTTGTGGGATTAAATATAGTCAAAGGGGTTAATCTCTTGTGTAAAGTAAAGAACTACTAGTATTTAAATTTTCATTGAGCCAGGGGCCTACATTTTATGTCAAACTGTGTCTTGAACAAAATCGACTCAATTTAAATGATGTTTGCGTCTAAGTTTTTCTTTTGTAAATTTTTTACAAAACCATCCGAACAAATCCAAACACCAAACAATACAAGATTAGGAAAATTGTCGTTGATTCTACTGATGATTATATATACATTACAAGATCTTCTAAAAGACAAAATTAACGAGTGAATAAATACGGGGATATAATTAAATTGATTTATATATTTTGAAAGTTTAAGAAATAAAACAAAACATTATCATCTAATTAAAGATATCAAATATATATATTCTTTCCCCAAATAAGAAGAGTCCCAAACAAATAGAAGACCATCACGTGGCTGTGATAAGAAAAACAATCCTTGTTGCGTTACACGATAGCGATGAAGGATGATGGAATAATGTATGATTGGGATTTACAAACAAAAAGAAGAAACTGCCAATTCTAGGTTGGGGGGTCACTATTATGCATTAATCTCAACTTGTTGTTACAGTATCACACAAAAGTATTGGGTTAAATACCATTTTTATCACGGAAGTATTGGTAAGGAGTTATTGAACCTGAAAGTTTTTTTATATCATTTTTGCCTCTTTACAAAAAAGAGCAAATATGCATTGGAAGTTTTTTAATGGGCAAATTTGCCTCTCGAAGTTTTTTTTAGAAGCAAATTTGCGCGGAAATTTACAAAGAGAGCAACTATCAACGGTTAAGATCAATTGATCGACAAGATCATTATGTTTGTAAACTTTCGAGGCAAAAATGATACAAAAAACTTCCGGATGTTGAGTCCCCCTTACCGATACTTTCATAATAAAATTGGTATTTAACCCAAGTATTAATCATGAAAATAGACTAGAATAAATTCGAGCAGAGACTAGTGGTACATATGAGTATAAATTCGAGCATGGGACTTTTAAAGTAATCTTTTCCCATCATCAGAATTTAATTCCTCAACTGTGATTGATAAATATTACTCGTTTTTATTATATTATTTTAAGAATAATGTCATCAACAGTTTTTCATAAATTAAGAAATGTAGTTAGAATTAGTCTATGTGCTTTTAATTTTCTAAAATTTCTTCCAATGAAGTTCATTTGACAGAGCATAATAAGTCAGTCAGGGGTTTCTTTTTCTTCCATACCAAAAAGTTGGATCTCTAGGATTTACCAAGATCGACATGTCTCTAAGTTTAAAGAGCGCGAGAAATTTCTAAGTTGGTGAGGAATTTGAGACAACTTTACAAGTCCTTATAAAACAGACTATGAAAAAAATACTTTATAATATCAATCCAAGGTAGTAAATTTCTTTAACCACTTCCCTTGGAATTTAAATTTCTTCCCCTAAGCATAACAAGTACTGTTGGTTATTACGAGTTTATATAGGATAAAATTAAACATAAAAATAAGGAAAAATCACATTTAGATCCCAAGGTACATAAATAATCACACACAAATCTCATACCAAATTCCTCTCTGTGACTTTTTTGTGATTAGTTGTGAATAAGCTATTGAATTCCCCTCACAAAAAAATGTCATTGTCAAAATAATTTTTATGTTGTTAAAATGTTCCTATGAAAATCTCATTGTGAAAATAGCTTGTAATGTTACTAAAATGACTTTTCATGTTATCAAAAATTTCATAAAATTCTACATGTATGGAAAACTCGGAGAATTTTTTACAAACATGTAAAACTATTTTGACAACATTAGAAGTCATTTTCACATTTTCACAACAAGATTTTCGTAGGGACATTTTAACAATATGAAAAATTATTTTGATAATGACATTTTTGTGTGAAGGGAATTCAGTAGCTTATTCACAACTAATCACAAAAAGTCCCTAGAGATTTTTTTTTTTGTGAGGGAAATTTGGTATGAGATTTTTTGTAATTATTTCTATACTTTGAGACTTCACTGTGATTTTCCCTAAAAATAATGTATTGATGGGTGATATGTAAGTATTTCCTAAATCATAAGCGTGGAGGTGTAAATTACGTGGAAAAGACAGGAGGTTGATACAAATCTAAATCTTCAATCCGTAATGGATGGAGATATACAGTGGGCACAGAGGAAGGAATAATAGGAGGAAGATGAAGACATGATATAAAATAGTAATTGGATAAGAGGGAGAGAATAATGTGGGGACAAACCCATAAATGGCAATGACAAGCCTGCCTTATCAAATTACTTGCTTGTAGTTGTGAATATTGGTTTTTTTTTTTTTTTTTTTTTTCTCTTTTGTGTGTGTGTGTGGGGTATGAACCCAGAGTCCCCCAATAATTTTGGGTTTGTGTCTAATTTGTGTCGGCTGAGAATGTTAAGATTAAAATCCTCTTAACAAATGCATTTTTTGGGATTCAAATTTACGTTATTCTTCTTATGAGATAAAACTGGTTATCATTTTAACTAACAACTTGTTCAAATAGTTTTGTTGGACATTAATATGACATCATTCTATTTTAGGTTAATGTGCTCTACCACATCCCCAATCCACCATGTTGATTAATTTTTCTACTTACCAAATCATGGCCAATTGGCCCTCTTGAACAACCTTTGTTGTTTATATTATACTCCGTTCAATCTAGAATATAATATTGGTAAACCAATTCACACGAGTTAAGAAATGTTAATTAAGTAATTTAATGAATTTTAAATTGATTAACATTTCTTATTTTACCATTATTGAATAATGTGATTTTCAAATATAGATTTTATATATATTATCTCTCCCTCCAATAATCGGTAAAAGTGGAAAACAATAAATAATTACCCTGTCAACTTCTTACACTGTGGACAGCAATTCTTTTCTTCTAAAAGACCTCTTATATTATGACCAGAGGGAGTCATTGGCAAAGTCACACAAAAATCCTAAGTCTCTCATATTATTTTGTTACTTCGATAGAATATGTTAATTAGTAACTGCGTTGAGTTTAGTAGAAGGGTCTACTCATTTACAAAGTACCTTTCCGATTTTTTTATAATAGCTCAAAATTAAAATTTCTTCGATCCTTTTTATAAGAGCCTGGTAATAGTTGTCGAATATTTGATGAGTTTTTTCATTTTTACCCCTTATTAATTATATATATTGTTTTAATTAAAAAGTTGGTGATACTCATATTTACTTTATTTCTTTCTCTTACTTGTCCTTCATAAATAAGGGCATACTTGAAAAAAATTATTTAAGACATACTTATTATTTTTAACTAATTTTAACCGTTTTTTCTTAAAATATGTAATTCGGTTATTGAACTCTTATAAATAGAATTTGAGGAAGTATTTAACTAAATTTTGAATTCACATTGAAAAAAATGTTTATATTTAGTACCCAACAATATCTCAAATAAGATTATTTCCGATAAAAAAAAAATATAGCAGAATGTGTTTAGAGAAAAACAAAAGAAATTAGATTTAGTGGCATGAATGTTGAAACTGCTGATTGGGAATAAAGACCTTTGGGATGTCTCCCGGGTTCAGATCCTCTCATAATCATTTTTCGCCCATCCCTCATCAACATCAAATCGCCGTTGAAATCTTGATCCAAGGGTCGAGTGATTTTTTTAAAAACCGCGGTTCTTTTTACCTCGCGGTTTTTTAAAAAAAAGATTTCTGGACCCTTAGATCAAGATTTTAACGGCCACGATTTGATGATGAGAGATAATGAGAGAGGTGATAATGAAGAAATCCTCTCCCGATGTCTCCCCAAGCAACAAAGCAAATGGTCTCAAGTGATACATATGAGTTATTGTTTCTGGGCTTTGGATACAGACTCTTGTTAGTCGTAGGTGGTGGACCTAAGCCCCATTGACATCATCATCCAAAAGCCCAAATAAAAAAAACCAGCAACTTCACCAATCGCACACATTTGGTAGTTTTGTGTTATATAAGAGCTACTTAATTCTTATCAAAAATCTTATAAAAAAAATTCTTATAAAAAAAAGAGCTACTTAATTAATTTAGGTAAATTAAGTAATTAAATTTTAAATTAATTTATAATTTAATTAAATTAATTTTTTAAAAATGAAGATATAATAGATGAAATGAATTAAAATCTTATATTTATAATTAAACTCAACTCACAATTAGCTCTTATATTTAAGGATATGAAGTGTTATTATTATAAAAATGATCAAGTGTAGTTTTTGTCTAATGAGTTTAATGCACGGCCAGGTATTGAACCAACTCAATGGCTGTCCCAACATAATTTCCTTATTTATAAAATTTGAATCTTAATACATCGTTTTAAAAAAGGGGTCGACAGATTATGACATGAACAAGTGAAAATTTTAAAAATATTTAACTTATGACTAAAATATACATTTAGTCTTTTATGTTTAATTTAAAATTTAATTTAGTATTTTAAATTTATAAAGGGTACTTTTGGTTACTTAATCCTAACACGGTTAGTCTCATGTTAACTATGTAGTTACTTAAAATATTCTTAAATTTTAAAAATATATTAAGAAATTCTAATAATTTAATAACTGTCCGTCTTCTTCCCTTGACGCACAGTGAAAAGACCTCTCCTTACTAACAATATTTAACTCTAATATTTTCATTTAACCGGATTAAGAAAACTCTTTTCTTTATAATAAATATGTACATCGGAGTTCAAGGCACAAATTTCTCCTAATAACTCACCACATAAAATTCAAAACTCGGACACAATTGTCGAAAGCGTAAGAATACACGAGTCCATGAGTTTTACAACATCACATCCACAACAAAGATTTATACCGAAGTATTTCCTCACAAGCTTTGATAGTGGATTCACTACAATACAATATCATATAAAATACAACTATTGGTTCAACAGTATATAAACACACATCTCAACTGTTAAAATAGTATTCTCAAAACATGTGGGCCCTAGTATGGCAATATAAAGATCATTACAACACCAAAACCAAAAGAGGCTTACAAATTTCACAACTATTAAGCCTCCGGTTGCTTCCCTTTACTACTAGTGGAGTTAGGAGCCTCGCTGAAAAATATTAATAATTACGGGGTGAGACATAAAGTCCCGAACCAAAATTAATTTATCAAATATGCGGGGAAGGATTGTAAGTCGGAGAAGCGGGTTTATCAACACATTTATAAAAACCATATCAAATAATCAACTAATCCATAATAATAATTATTAATTATTAATTCCAACCCTTCCATCCCGCTCCTCCTTATTTCCCGTGGACACGGATCGCCCTTTAGTGCTAGTAACCCGACCAAGATTTACTAACACTTCAAGGATCTTGTCCCCTCCCATACCACCACACACAATACCGTAAAGGGAGGTGTCCGCCCAAAACACTCAACTCAAGTCCGGGCCGGGAACATGAGAGAGCCAATGGGCACAATTTCGCCCTTATTCTCTTCATACAACCCAACATATCCCACAATAAAATAGATAATATGACACTAAAATCTTCATCAACAATTTACTAAATTATTATTTCACATATATATTATCCCACAACAAACATTACATCTTGTCACAACAATAAAAACCTTAATAGTAATATTTATTTAATTTCACGAGAATAGAAAATTACACTGCTTCACCGAAGTAACATCATACTCAAACAAAATTTTCCAAAACACATACAAGTAGTTTATATAACAAGAAACTTAGAAAAAATACCTCATGACCCAACACAAGCATATAAAATAAATTAACCCCGGTTACCTCAATTTCGACTAAACCTTATTTCGGAAGTAAAACGCGAACAATCATCGGCCACGAGATAAACTCTCTATATCATCACAATTGTAATTTCATATATCTTAAATTATACAATTTCAAATAACATATATTTTATTATGATAAAAACTAAAAATAACAATTTAAATCCTTTCAAATTTCAAAACCAACCGATTAAAATCTCTGTAATTTCTCTATTAACTCAAAACAAAATTTATACAACTTTTAATCAGTAAAAATATTCGGTAGGATATAAATCTTGAATTTCTAATGTAGAAAAATTATTTTAAATTCATACACAAATCAACCAAAAATTCTAAACCGATTAAAACTAGTTATTAATTGTTCTAAACATATATACAAGTCATCTATTATAAAAATTCAAAACTCTCCCAAAATCAAAATATCAAAATTTTCACTAACCAACACGATATTTCCTTTATTTGAAAGAGAAAAATATATAGAACAACTTTCATGAAGAAAGTTTATTGAAAAGAAGTTAATCTAACTACCAAAATAATCTTATAAAATAAATAACATACCTCAAAATACTCAAATATTATTCCACACGGCTTCTCTTCTCTTCTCCTCACTCTTCCGGACTCTCAGCTCACTTTTTCACCGGCTAATACACACACACGGTGCACACATATATATATAATTGCCCAAAGGTGATGAATCATCTCCTCATTTAATGAATATGGCGGTGGAATGATTCTCTGTTTTTTTTTTTTTTTTCCTTCCGCCAAGCACCACCACGTAGCTATCTATCTTTTTTTTTTTTTTTTTTTAAATTTCTTTTTCTTCTTCCATACGCTAACTCTCTTTCTCTTCTTTTTTTTTTTTTTTTTTTTTTTTTTTTTTTGAAATGTTGAAATGGGCCAAACTACTACAAAGGGCCCAACTTTATTTTAATTTTATTATTACTTTTTTTTTTTCAAATTTTACAACCACAATTTTTTTTTTTTTTAATTATCATATATAATTATTTCTTAATTACAATTAAATCCTAAAAATAAAATTTAGGATGTTACACATGATCCTCACCTTGTTAGAGCTGCATCAAAACGGCCACCCCGGCCCAAAAAAACCCGCATATTAAACAACCCACGCGGAAAAAAAATTATATAACCCTAAGGGTTAGGGCTAGCCCCGCGGGCCAAAAATCATTTTAGAATAATCAACTTAGGCTTGAATAATCAAAAAGAAAAATCATTATATGGAAATCCATGTCTTGAGCACCAAAGGGAAGCTATATACACAATTATTCTTAAACCTATGCTAGCTTTTTTTTGTTTTCATGATGCTCAGTTGCTTCAAATATGGACTTTATAGAATTTTTTTTATGGATTTAATTTATTCTTAAGTATAATAAATTATAAATATTGATAGATTTAATTTCAATTATTTAGATTTAAAACATATTCAAATCAAATTTTTTTGTTTTTACATTTTAATTATACACTATTAATGCCTATTTATTAGTAAAAGTAAATTCTAATAAGTTTACTATTTGAGTTCACGTCACTGTCTCAAATTTGTTTAAACTCGTGAATTTAAGAGCTTTGAGTTTTTTTTTTCTTCCAATGAGTACAACTATTTTTAACAATATATTTAAATATGTGTAGATATCTATTATTCCTACCCATGAAATACGACTTGTGCATCTTATTTAATAACTTTTTCTTTAATTATGTGTGAAAGTATCATATTCCAAGTGTTATTGAAAATTTTGTTACGCATAACTGAAAAGATCCATTGAATAAATAGGATTCTTTTATAATTATATATCAATTTATTAGGAAAAAAATATGTAAAAGAATATGATTTTATAAAAAAAAGTGCAAGTTTTTTAATTTCTTGATATGCATTACATATAATCACATTTATCGTAACAAATAATTGGAAAATAATTTAATTGACGAAAGACGCTATACATACGTTCGAGGCCTTAATTTGTTTTTTGATTTGTTTTATATATAAAGTGAGAAAATGGTATTTAAATTTTGAATTTATATATATAACTAGGTTCATAGATAATCTCTATGAGTATTTTAGTTTAATAAGGAAAAACTAATAAGGAGGTCATTGTAGTTTCCTATCATTTTTAATCAAGTCCCTAATTTTTTTTTTCCTTTTTGATTAACTCATTATAGTGTGCATCGTCATATAATCTGGTCATCATTCTCTTTCAAAAGCTGTTTAATTGGAATGAACGGACTCCAACCATTTGTGTTAGAGAGGATGAAGTTGCACACGGTGGATAATTTTGACAAAGTGGACTCTTGTGTTATGTAAACATGGAAGATCGAGAGTACTAGTTGGACCCGCGGTTGGCCCTATCTTAGCTCAAGAGAAGTGGGGGTTATTTTGGGTTAGGATAAAAAATAACCCTATCATATAAAATTTAAAAATATGGAGGCTAAAGGTGGGCCTAATTTGGCGTGGTCGGCCGTTTGTTTTGACAGTTCTACTCACTGTCCTCCATTAATGGCTTCTTCACTCTAATGTTCCTTCGATTTTCTTACCTTTTTTGTATTTGAATCAGTCCCAAGACATCAACGTTGGACAAAGAATCGATAAAGATGACCAGGATTGGATCAAAAAGAAGTTACATGGAAATAGCAGAATTGCATCACACATGGAGGGAGGGAGGAGAGATGTGTATGTAAAGATATTCAGCCACAAAAACGCTAGGTTCAGAAGAAAGCATCGCGTATGAACATGACATCACAAAGAGACGAGAATTCTGGCAAGCACGAAGGAGGTAGAAATAAAACAAGAGATGGCAGAAGTTAAAAAGAATACAGATCTCAGTGAATATAAACAAAATGGGAGAGAAAGAGAAAAGTAAAGCAATTTGAACAGCAAATTCACTTCACTTTTATTCTCTGTTTACAGTTTTATGAGGTTGTCATGAAGGAAGAAGAAAACACAAAAGGGAACCGCGAATGAAATAAGAAGAATGAGGAGGTCGGTGTGGAGGAATGAGTGGCAGAGAGAATGATAGAGAAGAAGGGGATGAAATATAATAGCAACACCAAAGTGAAAGAAGATAGAGTTGGTTATTTAATTATTGTTTTTTAATTAGTCAGTTAGAATATATAAGAATTTCTTCTTATATTTTTAAAATTTAAGAATATTTTATTAATTACACAGTCAGCATTTTTCGTTACATGCGAATAACGGTATTAGGATTAAGAGACTAAAAATACACTTTATAAATTTAAGGACTAGATTGAACGTTGGAGTAAACATAAAAGACTAAATATATATTTTAGCTTTAATTTATTATCAGTGTATTAGTATATCAATATATGAATTATAAAATATATCATCTCCAAAGTCTAAACATAAGACAAAGTGGACTTTTTTGAAGAGATTAATGAAGCTAATTAAATTATTTTAGAATATTTTTATTTTTATTTCTCACAAACTAATTAGTTTGACTAATAAACTAATATGTAATCAAAGTATACACAATATATGATATAATTAAATAGCTTATTTAAAGTTCTTCAATTTCTCTAAAAAAATCAATTATATCTTATATTTAGGACTAAAGATAATAGTATCATTGACTAGTTTTGAATAACTTATATTACTTGGCAAGAACATGCATGAAACATTCAACATGCTCCTTCCCTTTCTATCATTTTCATAAGCTCCAATTAATTTTTTCTGTAAGTTAATTAGAACTAGTTATTTTTGTTGTTGTAAATTCGCGATATTATCTTCAATGAAAGTTACGAGTAGGTGTTTGGTTAGGGAGGAAAAAAAGTTTATAATGAGTTTGGAATCCTAGGATAAAAAGTTCATGTTTCGGATAAAATATGTAGGAAGCACTAAAAATTTATGGGAAAAAAAGGAAGAACTTATAAGGATCAGTGGGAAGTTTGTGGGGAGCACTTATTTAAAGATAAGATATTATTATCTTATCGATTCTAAATATAACATGGTTTATACTATAAACTACATCTTATATTTAGAACCGGAGGTAGCGTGATTTTAAAAAAAATCATATTAAAAACTACATCCGGTCTTAAATATAGGATAAAGTTGTAGTGCAATTTACACTACATTACACTACAAATTTTAATTTTATATTTAGGATGGGAGTATTTGTTCTGGCAACCCCATAAAAAGAAGTTCCCTGGATATTAGATGTCTAAGAATAATGAGATACCCTATGAAGAAGCCATACTTAGGTCTCATATTTTTTTTGGTCAAAACTTAGGACTCATATTGAGGGCGTGTCATTAAATATTTTTGTCCATAGTGGGGCTTTTGCGCCGGCCTACAAGAGAAAAAGAGCAATGGGGTTTCTAGTTTTTGCTGCAAATAATAATAATAACACTCCCTTCATCTCTATATATAAAAGCTCTTTTTAATGGAACTGTGATTAAATTCAATTTTTTTTTTTTTCAAGTATTAGAGTCCAACAGCAGGATTAAGTATTTTATTTGTGAGATCTCTCAGTATTTTAGGCAATTCATATTATCCATTTGGGTTTCCCAACTCAAAATTGGCCATATGCCCATTTTCTTCAAATTCACTCTAAAGAAGCTGCTCGTATTGTTCGAGTGAACTTAGTAGCATGAATTTCTTTATCAATTTCTTATTGATTAATATTTTATTATGCAACGTTTCAATTTGAGAATTTTTCAAAAGACGCTTTGTTTGTTCATGTTTTGCCCATGGATTATCAGCTTTATCTTTGTGGCTTGACATGATTTTAATATTGTTATTGGCGTGACGGATCTTAAAATTAATTAGGGGCACCAATGATGAGGAGAGTCGGGGGTCAATTTTTTTTTTTTTTTTAGGAAATTTTTAAATGCATTAAAAAACAAAAGAATATAAACAAGAAAAGAAAAGAATATCAAAAAAATATTCATGAAATCAAGTGAATACTGATGATGTAATAAGAGAGACAATTATTTTATAAACTTGTCATTTAGAAAAGTAAGGCTAAGTGTTGTTAGAAATGCAACTACATAAATTATAATAAAGGATGGACACTCAATAAGATCAAGTACATATATTTTAATAACAAAAGTATATTACAATAAAAATAATTACAATGTTATCTTTCTATGCCTTATTTTTTGGAATTCATCATAATTATCTTATTATCAATGCTATCAAATACATCTTTTTCAATATAAGGCACTAAACAATCTTTCAACCATTCATCTCCCATCCGATTACAGTGCAATCTTGATGTATTAATGTTAGGTATTTAATTTAAGGGTGAGTAATTATTCAAACATATATTATTATTATTTTTATAAAAAAAAATCCAAATTCCCTATTTCAAGGGGACACTTGCCCCTTCTCTTGTGTGTGGGTCTGCCTATGGCTATTGGGCACATGCCACTATATATCTTTCAAATTAGGCTGTCAATTAGAATGGTTGTATTAGAGTCGGGAAATCAGGCCGAGTTCGTTTAAGCTTTGGCCTTGTAGGATTCGGGCTTGAAAAATAGACCAGAAATTTGAAATTGGCCCTGCAAGGTCGGCCCTGTAGGGCCTCGGGCTTAATCGGGCCAGCCTTGTAGGGCCTCTACCCTACGGTTAGGCCCGTTTAACTATAAGTTTAAAAAAAAAAACAATAATTACTTAGACTTCCACTTAATGAATGTGTTTATTTGTAATTACTTAGTTTTTTGTAGTTTAAACTATAACCCTTTTTTTATGTTTATTATTATTCGTATTAAAATACATAATTTGTTATTATAAATTTTGAAGAAGAGATGTTTTCATATTAAATAAACACATACTTTGGTATTACAATATTATATAAGTAATAAATTATAAATATATTTTGTGTAAAATAAGTATAATTATTTTTTCTTGTCAAGTAAAATCATGCATGAACCAAGGAATCTGCAGATACACACAAAATTACGAGAGGGAAAATCATTTTGTCATGGGCATATATAAAGTAATTCCTTTGTTTAATATTATTTTAAAAAAAAGGAAAAAAATATATTTTTTATGTTTATTTGTTTTTTATTATGAATTAATGAATGCGTTTATTTATTGAATGATTTATATTGTTTAGATATCAATGTTGATAACATTTATTTGATAAATTAGAACTTTAATGGTTGCAATTTATTAATTATATTTCTTTGAAAAAAATCGAAGGAAAAATATTAAAATTTGGAATAGTAATTTCTAGGCCTGTGTAGGCCGGCCTTGACCCCGGTACTATTGGGCCGGGCTTTGAAAAACAGATGTTCCTTACCCATGGCCCTATTAGGCCTAAACCGACTCGATTCCAAAGCTCTAGGTTGTATTTAAATATGAAGCTTTCAAGTTTTGTCTTATCACTCGATGCTATTTATAGGTATTTTTAAATTAAATCTCATATACCAATTAGAGTTAGTTAACTCAATGATTATGAAGTAAATTTTTAACTTTACTCTCATCTATGAATGAGTTTTTTCAATTATTTATTCTCTCTCTATATCTTTAAAATTTATTGTCATGGGTATAATTAATATGAGTAAAATTGTCACAATCTCATATCCTACCCTCAAATTAGACTTATAAATATGATTAAAAAAAATTAATAAAAAAAAAAATCATAAATAAAATTAGAGTGATATATATTTTACCTTCTGTTGGTGTTTGTTGTGTGAAGTCATCTTATATTCTTTATTTTTGTAGTATTTTATGTTGAACTAACGTTTTGTCGACATAATTGATCATTTTACATAAAAAATGAATTACGGTGTTTAAGAAAACAATTAAAGTTAGTTAGAAGTAATACATATAGGGAAATGTCATTTTTTTTACTAAATATACCTATATCTATGAATGGTTAAGAGATAGAGTAATAATGACAAAAATAATAAAAGATAATATATGGGGAAAATATGATGCGAGAGAATAAAGGAAATAAGTAATATATTAATTAATGTCATGTATAAAATTAAGTGTTAAAGGGCAATTTTGCCTTTGAAATTTCTTAGTGGGCAATTTTGCTGTAGGGCCATCTTAGTTAATTTTGATTAGTTGATCAAATATATTAGTTGATCAAATATATTAAGTTAGTAGCAAACATGTCATCTACGCCATTTTTGTTAATTTGTGAATTTATGCCAAAAACCTATATGTCATCTACTACATATTTTTTCAAAGTTCGATTTAAAACTTTTAGGATATATTTACATTTTAATAAAAATGACAAAGATGACCGTAGAATGCCGGTTCAACCTATTTTGTTAACTAATGGTCAAAATTAACTTAGATAAAGAGGGGGAAATTGCCCAATTTTTTACATTTTCAAAGCAAAATTGTCATTTGAAAAAATTCTGAGGCAAAAATGCCCTTTAACCAAAATTAAATGAGGGTAAAATAGGTAAAATGCATTTATTAGTTAGACTAACTCAAAGAGAGCCTTATAAAATAAGACAAGTCCATTTAAAAAAATGAGATCTTATAAATAGGAAATAGAAACTAATCGGGGATTTGATTTAATTTAAAATATGAGATTTTAATTCACTTTAATTTTCAAATTAATGATCTTTAACTCAAATCATTTTGATCAGCAACCATGATGAAAGGTGATATTTTAACAAAAACTAGCATATATTTATTGCAAATAATCAACCTAACTAATTTTTTAACGTACTCAAATTATTCATCTAATTCTTAAATTTTTGTATGGAAGTCAGATCTTGAGGGTGGAATATTTTTTTCAAAACAAATAAGAAATCAAATCAAAATAATCCGAGATTGAAAAAGAAAATATCTCAACAATAGGAAGACAACTTGGGGGCATAGGGGAAAATCCGATGATTTACTTTACGTCTTCCGGTGTTTACTTTACTTCTTCCCTTCTTCATATATTGTACTGTGGAGAAAAGCTCATCGTTGAGCACAAAGAAAGCGAAATAGGTCTCTGAAGCTCTGCTAAAAGTCCAAGGTCCGTCATTTCGAATACACCTTACCGATGATTGTGGATAACCTTAATTTTCTTAATTTTTGGTTCTTTTTCCTTCTGGATCATAGTTTAATTAATGGGTATGGTGGGTTTTGATTGAAATCTTGAGGCTTCCTCTACGATTTAAGAGTTTCAACTTTTAGGTTGTTTTGGGTTCTTTTGCGAGTGTTCGTTGTTCCAGTTAATAGATACTGTCGTTAGCAAGAGAAGACAATTAACATTTTGAGTATTATGCTCTTTGGCTGCTTCGTAGACTCAGGACGCAACAAAGATCCTCGAACACCGATTTAGTAACGTAGATGGAAAACAAAAGGTTCTCATAAGCTTGTTCAGAGGTTTGTTTAAGGGGCAGATGCTTGTTGATTTTGGCTATGTTGGGTCCTGATAATGCTTTTTTTTTTTTTTTTTTTATTTAAAAAAAAAAAAAAAAAAAAAACTTTAGAGTGCTTAAGCTTAAAATTTGTAGCCTTGATGTTACTCTGGGATCAATTGCTTTTGGTTTATAATCCCTTGTTTGCTATGTTGGGTCATGGGCATGTTTAACAATTAACCATACATATTGGTCATCCATTAGTATTTATAGAGTGAAGAACCTGAGGAACAGCTCTTTTCATCTATCATAGTATTCCACTTTTTGGGAAAACAGCAACAACCCTATTTACAGGAGTATCAATTGGTTTTGTTTTTCTGTGTTTCAGCATCTGCATTTTCATATTATGGAATAAAATAATGGACGCATGAGAAGCTTTCTATCACCACGCCTTTAGAATCTGTTTAATTGATTTTAACTCCTCCATCATACCTTTAGTCTCTGCATTTTCGGGCAAAAAGTGAGCAGTCTGTGTTCTAGTTTGGTTATATAAGCTACCTTCTACTTTCAAGTCACCATTTTTCCAGTTAAAACGTTTACACGCACTTACGATCTTTTTTTGATGTCTGCAGGTTGCATGGTTTGCTCTGTTCTGAAGTTTGACAAAACTATGCAACTTTGGTTGCCAATTAATAAGAAGTGGAATTGTTTTTATATGTATGAAAGCCAGTTTTAATATATTTTGTCCCTTATAAGATGGAATCCCTATCAAAACTTTTATATTTGTTGGAGCCTGCTCCTGTCACTCTTATCATTACAGCTGTAGCTGTGACATTTGGCTCTGCATTCCGAGCTTTAAACTATGGGAAAGAAATGGAGCGTAACCGTGACTTTTCAGAGGCATCCATTACACTGGATAGGTCACAAGCGTTAATGATCCCAGTAATGAGCTCTTTCAGCCTGCTTTTGATGTTCTACTTGTTCTCATCTGTCTCCCAGCTTCTCACAGCATTCACAGCTGTTGCTTCAGTGTCATCACTTTTCTTTTGTCTGTCTCCATATGTTGTCCACTTGAAGTCGCAGTTTGGATTAACTGACCCATATGTTTCACGGTGTTGCTCAAAATCTTTTACTCGACTCCAAGCACTTGTGTTGTTGACATGCATTGGCACTGTGGTGGCTTGGCTTGTTTCGGGTCATTGGATATTGAATAATATACTAGGCATATCTATATGTATTGCATTTGTAAGCCATGTGCGTCTTCCAAACATCAAGATATGTGCAATGCTCCTTCTATGTCTATTTGTATATGACATTTTCTGGGTCTTCTTCTCTGAAAGATTTTTCGGGGCAAATGTTATGGTGTCAGTGGCAACACAACAAGCATCAAATCCTGTTCACACTGTCGCTAATAGTTTAAGTCTTCCTGGTTTGCAACTGATAACAAAGAAATTGGAGCTGCCTGTGAAGATTGTTTTCCCAAGAAATTTATTGGGTGGAGTTCTCCCAGGGGAGACCGCAACGGACTTCATGATGCTTGGTTTAGGAGACATGGTATTGCATCATTACTCTCTTGTGTGAAATTATTGCTAGTTCTCAACTGTTTCCATACATTGGAAGGTCCTTGCTGTCAAAAATAAATAGTATGTATTACATTTTGTTGAGTTTATAGCATGCAAAGTCATTGGGAACCATGGAAGGGTACTGTAGTGGTGATCCTTTGTTCCTCTTTTTTGGATGACCACCTAACACTTGCAGGAGTGGTGGGACTGGACCCACTATCAGTTACCACCGGGGTGAAGTTGAGCCTCTAAGCCAACAAAACTTTGGCATCCCCTTTTGTTTGATTTATCAGTTGTGTTAGAGCTAATAACCTGTCTGTTGGTCTTCTGTGGGATCATAACTTCACATTTTTTAGGTGGGTTGTCATTGGTTATTGCTTTATATCCTTTTAAGGGGAATCCTTGGCCATTTTATGGTGGGATCAGATTTTTTTTTTTTTTTTTTAAAAAAAAAAATTGTGCCTCAGGTGTTTTTCTTGTAAAGTTCAACTGGCATATGTAGTCAGATCTAAATCAAGCACACGCCAAGCCCTGAGGCATAGCAAGATATGTATATAATGCTTTTAGCCTTTAGGCTAAGTGTGGTGGGTGCCTGCAGCTGGTTAATGAGTTATGCACATCACTTGAAGATTTAGGCTCATACCGCACATGTTTTGAGGATTTCTCCAAGTTTCACTGAAAATTTCTGTAAAGGACATTATTCCCCCTCTTTCTTGGAAAGGTTGGATTGAATAAGCTAAACTCTTTAAGCAAAATGCATAAATATGCTTGGAATTCATAACTTTTGGCTATGATTTATATAAACTGTCTCATTATTGAAACCCCAGTTCTCTACAAATTCACATGGCCTAAGTGCATGTTTGGGAAACAACAAAACCATAGTTTCAGAAGCCCTTTTTTGTAAGTCGAGGCAAAAATCCTCACATACTTTGTAAATCGAAAAAGCCGATTTTGTAAAAGCTAATTCAAATATACACTAAGTGAGGCAAATTGACCTTTGATCATGCTATTCTATGGTTTTACCATAGAATCCATGGGGCTCTATTATGAATACTTTGATAGGATCATTCAAAATCATGCTTTGGTTATATGTATTATGGTTCACAGATCACTGTGATTACTCCTCTTAGTTTTGACTGAGGTTATAAAATTTGTATTATTTGATGCACATGTTTGTCTACTCATCATTTCAGATTCATGTTTACTTGAACACCCAGTTTAAAACAGCTTGATTATAGTCATGATCATGTGATTCATGTTATTGCAGGCTATTCCATCAATGCTTCTGGCATTGATTCTCTGCTTTGATCACCGAAAAAGCAATAACTCGGTAAATCTTTTTGAATTACCTTCTTCAAAGGGACATAAATACATATGGTATGCCCTACCTGGGTATGCAATTGGCCTGGTTACTGCTTTGGCTGCCGGGGTCCTAACTCACTCACCTCAACCTGCACTGCTCTATCTGGTACTTCTGTTTTTGCTTCTTTTTTTTTCTTGTCATCTCAGTCTCGCATTTATCTCTTCATTAATGAATTTAAAAGTTATTTAGTATTTCCCCCTCTTACGATTGGGTTTTATTAACTTAAATGATGTATTTTAACAATGGTCAACATGTGATATTCATATGCATGGGAATCGTTAAGACTACTTACCGGCATTGTTTTATCTGGTATATTAAGCAATTTCTTGTCGCTGTCTGGCTATCTTACATCTTATATTTTTCTATGAGGCTGCCGTGGAAGAAATTTTTAGTATAACTATTCAATTCCTGTGGCATTGCCTTCTCTAAAAGATTCGTGCTTTTGATATGCTCTCCATTTCCTTCTGCTGCTTACATATTTCTAGAAGACATATTTAAGGAAAAAGAAACTTAGTTGTATTTCTGAAGTGTTTGCTCTCAAGTTTTCTTATAATTATGACATTTGGAAGAGATTCTTTGAAGGATTCAATAGTGTGTTGTTCATTGTTGAATTATAAAAACTGTCAATATGTTGTTATTTACTGAAGCAGCTAAGAAAGAACACTTAAAAGGATATTGATGGAATATGGTTCTCTGATTCATTCAGATCATTAAGAGAACATGTTTTGGGAAGAAATTGTTTCACCTTGTTTTAACATGGTTGTGCAATATGGCAAATGTAGGTGCCTTCTACTTTGGGGCCTGTGGTTTTAGTCTCCTGGTTAAGGAAGGAATTGATGGAATTGTGGGAAGGAAGCATGCCAACTATTAGTGGTAAAGCTCGCCAAATAGAAGTTTAATCGTTTAATTATCTTGCTGTAGGCCAAAGGCAAACGCTTAATGACTGGTGCTTATTGCTTTTTTATTTATAATCCATTTCAAAATGTTGTATATCCACTGAGATTATTCTATCATTATTATGGAGACTCATCAAAGTTTACTGCATTATGTTGATGTTTCTTCTACTTTTACTTGTACCCTTCCATGAAAGCTCTAAAGAATTTTACATGGATGAGCATAAGACCCTTGGCCCGGCCCAAATTGCATTGGACTCAATTAGGGCTTCTAGTTAATTGATTTTGGGCCTGAAATTTATTACTTCCTCCGGTCTATAATTAGGACCGGAGGTAGGATCTAATAATCTGTTAAAAAAAGTGTTGACTTTCATTTTTCTATGGTTAGTTATATTACTTTGATCCAATTGAGTTAAGCATTCTAAACTAATTTTGGTGTTCAGTACTTTAAAATATTTTTTCAGTGATATTTAGTATTTTAAAGTACTAATATGGGAAAAGGGAAGTTTTATTGCAGTGCTATGACATTAGCAATGCTATATAATAATGTTCGGCTTTAAAGAGATAACATGAATATACAGTGGGGTAGGTAAGATGAGGATGCTTAAATAGATATGTGGTCGTATTCATAATGATCATATACATGAACGAGTTGGAGTGATACTAAGTTAAAAATGGTAGAAAATAATGAGGTGATTTGGATGCTTTTCAAAGAAAGTCATTGAGTAAGTCGGTGAGGAGGCCGATCAAGTAGTATAGACTATAGAGTCCTCTAAAAGAGATTGAGGAAGATTGAAACTAACAATCAATGAGGTTATAGAGCTGAATCTTTAGGTCAATAACTTATCCAAAGATCTGATTTTAGATAGAGCACAATGACAACATGGGATAAAACTTTATTATTGTTATTCTTTTATCAGCTGCAATGAGTACTATAAACTTAAATTTTGAGTGTTGTTGAGAAAATATTTTGAGATATATGATGCACAAAATATTACTTTAGAGTACTCTGTGGTATTGAAAAAATATTTTAGAATGCCGCATGTACAAAAAAAATTCAAATACTTAGTGTTACTGAAAAAACCATTTCAGGGTGTTTGATACTACTTAACTCTTTTTTTTTTTTTTCTTTAATATATATATATATATATATATTAAAGAACAATGTGATATAGAGACTTAAGGTAATTACAAGGTATATGAAACTTGGAACTGTAAATTGTTGAAGCTTTAAAAGAAAGGTGAATATATAAGTAAAGATTGGTCCAATTGGTAAAATAGTTGGCCCATAATCATAAAGTTGTAAGTTCAAACCTACTAATGGAAAACTTAATTGTTGGAAACTTTTTAAGTACTTTCGTAAGTGTTTTTTTAAACCTAGAGATATGTCTTAATCCTAATGAGCCCTTAAACCCAACTAAACCAAACCGTTTCTTTAACCGAGTAATAAAGAAAGGGAAAGTATCGGGGAGAAAACCAAAGGTACATGGTCCAAAGCCGCAATAAGCTGTGTTTTTTTTCCCTCAGAAATAAGCTGTGGTTTCTGAGAATAAGCATACGGTATGATATTAAAAAATCATATAATGTTTATCAAAAAAAAAAAAAAAAAAAAAAAAAAAAAATCATATAATGTTTTGTTCCCAAACCTCTCATTTCCCAATTTATATTATTATTTTCAAATCAAATATTTTTTAAAATTACCCGAAGATTCAAGCAAATCTCGTTCTTTATAACTAGAAGTAGGGCGACTTTGTTTGAATTATGTATATACTTGGTGTAGTTTTTATTATAAGATACCAATTAATAATTCTCACAAATTAATAAAAATAGTTAAAGTTATTAAATTTCTCATAAAATTTAAATAATTTTCAATATTACCCTTACTCATTGCACTTTACTCTAATATTATATTAATTATTACTCTCATATACTATCCTTATTAATTATGGGTATACATGAGAAAAATATTTAATGCTCTTTGGAAACAAATAAGTGCCTTATAAAAAAGATAAAATACGCTTTATTAGTTGGTGTCTTATAATAAGAACCAGGAGGAAATATATAGACATGCCCAGTGATATTTGTTTTCACATAGAATGATTTTGTTTAGCTCTTAACTCTATTTTTTTTTTTTTTTTTTGTTAGTAACTTGGATGATTAATAATTAAATAGTAAAGTGACAATAAAGATAGATAATTTTTTTTTTTATATGCTATGTTGATTGATTTTAAAAGAAAAAATCTCAAGAAAATACTACTTAAACTTTAAAATCTCAAATAGGTGATTTTACAACCTAACGAGTTGTCAATTATTTTACTATTATTGTTATGCTTATTATTGTTGTTGTCAACAGAATTTAAAGTTTAAGTGATATTATTATATATATATATTTTTATATTTTATCATTTCTCATTTCAAAATACAAGAGTTAAAATTTTGTTTGAGAGTTTGGGGATGGCAGGAATTAAAGTGTATTTCAATGGATACACTATATACATAATTTGTAAATAATACCCCCATCGAGTTCTTAATATATGAGTTAAATAATTAATTTATAAGTTTCAAAAAGTTACTTAAGTTATTTTTTTAGTAATAAATGTGTGCTAGTTTTTTCTAAAATACTCTATTTAATAATTATCTTTGTGGTTGGAAAATCTCTTTAATATGTGTAATTAATAGGAATAGCTTTAATAATAATCTATAAATCTGGAAGACAAAATTAATTGAGGTTTTATATTTAGAACCAAAATAAACCTAGCAACTAACTCTTATAGAGTACTTATAAGAGCCTGCCCATTAGAGGTGGAAATAAGTAAGTTGGCTTAGGCCTTACCTAAATAGGTCTAGGTTTAGAATAGAGATTTAAAACCTAAGCTTGTGCTTGAACCCGTATGTAGACTTTTTTTTTTAGGGAGAATCACCGTAGAGGCCCATTTAACCACAATTAGTCCAATAAGGGCCCCAAGAATCTGATTTTCCTAGAAGCAGATCCTAGGGCCCCGATTGGGATTGAATGAATAAAAGAAAAGACCAAAAACACCCCGATTTAAAAAGCAAAAAGGAACAAGTCTCGGAAATAAAAAGTGAATGACACATTATTCGATTTTGGCGCCACACGAGAAAGAGAAGAAACCATCGTACAAGGCAAACGTGAGGGAGAGAATAGTGGGTTTTTCTCGAACCTATATTTTGTTTAACTCGGCGAGGAGAGAACATCTATATTACCAATCATCCACTTCGTTATAGGCTGAACTCATCTACCCATGAATTTGCCGTTCTTTGAACCTTTTTTCAGTTGAAGGTTGGGTGGCCGAAAGGTTGGACCTTGGCCAAATTTATGTTATAATCGAGATAGGAAAAAGGTAAGAAATACTAAGATTTTACTCAAGATATCATTATCACCATTCTAGTTGGTCTTTAATCATTTTTGGGTTGAGTGGAAAAAATGTTGCTGTTTTTTGGCATGAAAACAGAGAGAAAGATGTGTTTTTAAGTGGGAATAGGTGCATGGGATGAAGCTACACTTGGTTGAAAAACGTTGAAATGGGATAGTTGTAAAGATGATGATATAGTTGTAAATATGGTGATATAGTTGTTAATATGACTGATATAGTTGTTAATACGATTTGAATGTTAAAACGCGTAGGTTGCTCTGTTTTGGGGCATGGAAAAGAGGGAGGTCTCGCATTTGTTAGGGGAATGACTAATGTGAAAATGGTGAAATGATATTGTTGTAAATGTTGTTAGAGTTGTTAATGTGATTTGTTAAAGTTGTTAATACTCATTTTATGTTGCAGATCATAATTAAAGATGACCAAGATTGGGGAAGAACATATTTACAACACAAACATTTACGAGAGGGCATTTACAACAAAGAAAAACCATATTTACAACAGACAAAGCAACATTTACAACAAACTTTAAAAATTTGGATTTTCGTTCAAACTCAAGTCCTAAGCTTACAGAGGGCATTTACAACAGAAAAAGCCACATTTACAAGATAAAAAGCCACATTTACAACAAACTTTAAAAACCTGGATTTTTCGCTTAAACTCAAGTCCTAAGCTTAAAGAGGGAATTTGCAATAGCAAAAGCCACATTTACAACATCAAAGTTCGAACGGGTAAGTTAAGTTCGAATGGGTAAATCAAACCGTAAATGTTGGGTACAAATTTTTTATGTTTTTGAATATTTTTTAGGGAGAATGACGCATAAATACCAAATAAAATTTCAAAAACCCCAAAAAAGGAAAACAACCGTACAAACGTTATGTATTATAACTTACCCGTTCAACTTAACTTACCCGTTCAAACTTAACTTACCCGTTCGAACTTTGATGTTGTACATATGGCTTTTTCTGTTGTAAATGCCCTCTGTAAACTTATCACTTGAGTTTGAACAAAAATCCAAATTTTTAAAGTTTGTTGTAAATGTTGCTTTGTCTGTTATAAATATGGCTTTTGCTATTGCAAATTCTCTCTTTAAGCTTAGGACTTGAGTTTGAACGAAAATCCAAATTTTTAAAGTTTGTTGTAAATGTTGATTTTTCTATTAATGTGGCTTTTTTTTGTTACAAATTCCCTCTTTAAGCTTAGGACTTGAGTTTGAGCGAAAATCTAGGTTTTTAATGTTTGTTGTAAATGTGGCTTTTTACCTTGTAAATGTGGCTTTTTCTGTTGTAAATGCCCTCTCGTAAGCTTAGGACTTGAGTTTGAATGAAAATTTTTAAAGTTTTTTAAATGTTGTTGTAAATGTGGCTTTTTGTTGTAAATTCCTCTTTTAAGCTTAGGACTTGAGTTTGAGCAAAAAATCTAGTTTTTAAAGTTTGTTGTAAATTGTAGCGTCCTCCATTTTACATTAACTTAGGGTTGATCAACGACTAAGTAATGCTTCGTTGCTTGCCAAAATATACAATATAAATCGAGTATGCGAGAATGAGCCCTAATGTGGCAATATGCAATCATCCAACGCATACTGAGAAGATGGAAGCACTCTTTGCCCCGGGAGGAGTAGCCTAAGCTTCCAAAGTTTTCCCTAATGGACCGGACGAGAATTATCACCTGGAAAAATGTGGTAACCATCAATCCAACTCATTACGAATACTAATATGTCTTAGTGGTCTTGGTGTGGAACAATTTATATAACAAAGTATTTATATATATATATATATATATATAATTTGCCAATATCCACATCATAAAATTTCATATCGAAATTATGTATCACATTTTTCATTAACACAATTCCCAAGATACCTCCCACCAATCCATCCGAACCGCCTTATTTCCTCCGACTAGACCCATGGGCTAAGTTATATCCATGTTACCGGTTACTCAAAAGCTCACTTGGTCATGTGATGAGGATCGGCCAAAATCCTCGAGCACATGTCAGACCATGGGCCTTTTCCCCTCATTGAACATGTGGGGTGTCGTATGCCCTCATCAACTAGTGGGCCGAGTCCCCTCATTGAACAGGTGGGACAATAGAAAGCCAACCATCGCACCAATTGAGGCCTCACCACGTGGTGGAATATATTACTTCATTTCCTCCCAATTCAACCCTTCCCATAATTATCATAATAAATATCATTATATCAAAACTCTCAATTCTTATACATAAATAAATAAATATGTACAAATTCATAATTTAAATCATAAGGTTTTCGCAAGGCAATTTATATTAAAAATATTCATAATGATTTCACAAAATACTCACAAACAACATATCAATACACATAACAAGTGGAAAGTGGTTACCTCTCGCCGTAGTTAACTACTATCACACTGCTCCTAATCCAATAAATAGCTCAAACACACGCTTAAAAATCAATCTACCACAACCAATTTACTAACTGTTGATAAGTTTTTCAAACTCCACATAATTAAAATTGTAATTTATAATTTCATAAAAATATACAAAATTTAATAATGAATATTATTAAAATAAAAACTGAAAATAACAATCTTCACATTTCAAAACTAAAATGATAAAAATTTCAATAATATCTTTATTAACCCAGGAGGCTATTCTAAGACGTCATCAATACTTTAAATTAGAAGTTTAATAAATACCAATTATCTTACAAATTATGCTTTATTGCATTACATATAATGTTTCTAAAAATTCCAAAAATGTATATATGTAACTTGACTCTTTACATAGGACTTTTTCCAGAATTTTTCTGATTAAACTTTGAAAATTCGTAATTAATTCTACAAAAATCTAAATGAGGTGTTTCCAAAAGCTACGTGCTCCTTAGCGTGTCTACTTCCACATAAAAATAATACCAATAGCCATAAAATATTATATTATTCGCAGATTTTTAAAATGCAAACATTGTTTAGAAAACTTTTCAAAATTGTGACTCAACTTCCAAAAATCATATCTCGAGTTACAAACCTCCGTTCAAGGTGATCCAAAGCTCTTTTTAAAGATTAATATGTGTACTATCAACAAAAAAAATTTCATGAAATAAATCAAAGCTTTCATATTCCAGAACCATGCCAGAAGATGATCACTATTCCTGGAACATAAAATTCGTCCAGATTTTCGGTCAGACTTCGGAAAATCATATCTCTCTTTCTACACGTCCGATTTAGATGTTCTTTGGCTTTTTAGAAAGGTCTAGATGTCTACTATTTACTGTAAAAATATCAAGGAAAAAATAAAATGTTTTCCATTTCAAAAATGAGCCCGAAATTTACTGTTCACGTCTGAAGCTGACATTTTCCAGTTTTTAGTGTCTAACTTTGAAAAATCATAACTCTCAATCTACAAATCCGTTTTTTCTGGGATTTTGGTCGTTTTGAACCTTAGTGAGTCTATTATTTACTGTAAAAGTTTCAAGGAAAAACTCAAAGGTTTACTTGGTCCTAATTGCCACGTCATTTTCATGCTCCAGAGGCATACCAGAAATCTCCAGATTCTTAGCTCAACTTCCAAAAATCATAACTGGAGTTATAGACCTCCGTTTAAGGCGTTCTTTGGCTCGTTGGAAATATTGAGATGTATAATATTTACTGTAAAAATTTCAAAGAAAAACTCAAATGTTTGACATTCCAAAATCAAGCCCGAAAATCACTGTTCACCAGATGTGTAGAAAACGTTCCAGATTTTAGCAAAACTTTGGAAAATCATATCTTTCATTCTACACGTCCGTTTTGTGTGTTATTTGGCTCGTTTTAAATATTAGGATGTCTACTATTTTCTGCCAAAATTTCAAGGATAGAATCAGACGTTTGCCTATGAAACCGACCAGCAAAAGACACTCTGTTTTTCAGCCAAATAACAGAGCACGTTTTGTTTTCCTTTGCTTTCCTTCTAACCAGACAGATACCCAGCTGACTAAAACCCTGAGAATAAAAAGGAAAAGGCTTAAGAAACTCACCTTTGTTGATTCATCAAGCTTGCACAATGAGTTCCTTCATTTTCTCCGCCTTGCTCTCCCTTCAACTATCGTCTCTCCCTCTCTACATTTTTTTCTTTCTATTTTCTTTCTCTGTCCTATAGGGGTGCTGTTGCTTATAACAAGGAAATGGGGCAGTGCATTGGGCTCAAGAAGCAAGGGGGTTGAGCTGCTGTGATGTAAGAAGCATGGAGTTGAGCTGCTACTTCTCCTTCACGTAAACAACGCTGTTACTGTGTTTCGTGTGTCAATTTTTAGCTGCTGATCATTTACTGTCAACAACTCCTCTGAGTTTCTATGTTGGGCCGAAGATGAGTTAATCATATGCTCCCTGACTTTTCTCTTCCCAGCGTGTTCTGGGGTAAGTTCTAATGGGTTGCAAGTATGAATTAATGGTCCATTTGGTTTCAAGAAGGGAGTATACAAAAATATATATTGCTCTCCTATTATTCACGTGGTGGGCTACATTGAGAAAAGGAAGAAATGAAGATAATGGGTTTGGGGTTTGTCTTATTCATGGGCTATGTCACGGTGAGAATAAGAGAAGATCCAAAATGATTTGATATGTATGTATATATATATATATATATATATGTAACAATGAGAGAGGTGTGTTTATTGTGGGAATACTAAAAAAAAATCCCACTTAATCCTCCACAAGGCTCTTATTTGTAATTAGGTCCATTACTTAAATAATTGCAATTATTCGAAGATAAATTAATTCTTAGTTCCATATAAGGATTGTTCTCTTCCAATTAATTCTTCTAGGCCATATAATATCAATTCTATAACTTTTAAGCCTAAATTATCCCTTATTTGAATTATTATTATTTTTTTCCTAAAATAAATTAAGGAAAAATAAGTCTAAATTTCCAATAATTATTTTCATAATTATTTTAAGCCAAAATTTCATAATTAATTTCCATATATTCCAATTTTCAAATCCCAAAATTTGGGATGTTACATTGTAAATGTGGCTTTTTATCTTGTAAATGTGGCTTTTTTCATTTGTAAATGCCCTCTCGTAAGCTTAGGACTTGAGTTTGAACGAAAATCCAAAATTTTAAAGTTTGTTGTAAATGTTGCTTTGTCGTTGTAAATATGGTTTTTTTGTTGCAAATTCTCTCTTTAAGCTACCTCCCTTCCGGCGTCGTCTCTAACGAGATCAAAACCGAAGAAGCAAGGATGCCTTCCTCCGTTGCAACACACAGATCGAGCGAAAACAAAAACCCAAAATTAGAAAAACTTACAGATTGGAATCTTCCTCCTTAGCAAGAGCAGATCGACAAAGAACAGGAATTAACAGCATTCACCAAACTCAATCAAAAACGCCAAACAACCGAAGCGATCTAGTGGAGAGATCCAAACAAAAGAAACAAACACCGAGTAGCAAAGAGCATTTAATCAAAACGAAAGAGAGAGAGAGAGAGAGAGAGAGAGAGAGAGAGAGAGAGAGAGAGAGTTTTGAAATTAGAACCCCTTCCTTTTTCAGCTTTAGTTAGGGGCTTTCTTGTCTTTTCATTTAACATTCACATGTCAAAAAGGGCCCTAGGGCCCGTTGGGAAAATCAGATTCTTGGGGCCCTTATTGGGCTAATTGTGGTTAAATGGGCCTCTACAGTGATTCTCCCTTTTTTTTTAAGGTCTGAGCTTGAGCCTTCAAAAGGCCTGAAGCTTATTTAAAGGCCCGCTTAAAATGTAGGCTTTTAAAATCTATGCCTCCAAATTTATATATAACTCTTAAAGTGTATTTACAATCCTATATTATGTCTTAAAAGTGTGATATCTATTCTCGTCATAATATAAGAGCTTATTAAAGAAAATAAAAGAATGCCTAGTGGTAATAGTTGTCTGCTCAAGTAGGAATAAGAAAAACTAATCGCATGTTAACTAATGAGATATTTTCTAAAATGGACTAAGTATAACAAGCCGAAGGTAAAATTAAATTTTACCTTTCAATTCTTTTCACATAAATGGGGACAAAGTCCTACTACTAAGATTATAATATTTCATTTGACATTAAAATAAACTCATAGCAATTATTATGCTTTAGTGAACAATGCAAATCAAGGAAGAGGGGTGAGTTAGCATCGCCATCTCGAGCAATCGAAGAGAACAAGGATATGAGTGAGTGATTGATGTCAATGCAAGGTTTGAGTATGTGTGAATGATGGCGAGATGTGAAACATATAATTAAGATTAAGTTGGTAAATTTATAAAATAATTTAGATGATATTATATATACTTATATAATAATATAATTTTTTTTTTTAAAAAAATAAATAGGCCAAACCTATATGCTTGTAGGCTAGCTTTATAAAAATAAATCTAATATGATTATTTAAATAGATTAGGCTTTATATATGCAAAGTTGTAGCTCCTAGGGCCATAACCTACTTGCATCCCTTCCACCCACAGTTTAAATTACACTACGAGTATTTGAATTGGATGAAGTAACCATTCTTTTCACTTTTCATATTTTATATATTGATGATGTAACAGATATTTTAAAAATTCATTAATTGATTTATTATAATTTCAATTAAAAACTATTGTAAATTGTAGTGGCCTCCATTAATCCTGAATATCGATTAATTTATATAATGCCAATTGAAGTTTGCCACAGCTTTTTATATCATAGTAAATGGTATCCTTACCAACAGCAAATCAATCAACTCATAAGAGCCTTTTTCATATTAAAACAAAATCGATGGGGTATGGATGTGAGTAATTGAAAACAGAAATATATAATGACTCATTAATTATGGATAAAGACATCATTACTTGTTGTAATCAAACAATCAGTGTGTATTAAATGTTTGACTAAGTTACATAACTTCCTTAAATTTAGAACCATATACAAATAACCTTCTTCACTTTTAAAATTTAATACTCATTCGGCCCTAAATATAAGATATCGTTATAAATTATGTCCTATATTTAGGATCGGAAATAATGATAAACTCTCTAAAACCTTCAAGTCTATGCTGATAACTAATACTCTCTCTAAAACCTTCAATTATATGCAGATAACCCTAAACTATTAATTTTATACCCCATAAAACTTTTTTTTTTTTTTAACAAGCATATAATCCCCTCAAACTTTGAGCTATATACAAGAAAATTTCTTAAATTTTAAGCCATTTACCAATAAATAATGAATAAAACTAATACTCCCACCAGTCCTAATTATAAGAGTGAATTGACTTTTTTTTTTAGAGATTAAGGAAGTTAAATAAGTTACTTAATCATATCATATATCTTGTAGTATCCTTAGATTATATATTAGTTTATTAGTCAAATTAATTAATTTTTGAAAAAAATAAAAATAAAAATACTCTAAAGTAATTTGATTAGCTTCCTTAATCTTTTTAAAATAGTTAACTTAGTTTTATAATTAGGATCAAAAGTAGTAATACGGAAATTATCTGTATAAATGTAAAAATTCAGGGAGAAAGTTTTCTTGCATACGACATAAAATTTAATGGGTTGGTATATTATAATTAGCTTGAATATTCTATTAGACGCACTCTCTTTTCATTGTGTTTCTTTATGTGTGTAAGTGTTTTAACCTTTAAATAAGTAAAGTCTTGTTAATGCTTTGTCTTTGGTGCGTAAGCATCGCTTTAATCATCATCAAACATTAACACTTAAAGATAATTAATTGGTGAGATGATAAAGACGTTTTGGATGCTAATGTGATCACTAGCACATTGACCTTAATTTAATATGTTTATGGAATTTTATTACCATTTCTTTTGCGTCGGAGTTCACTTCATATCTATCTATCAATACTTTAGAGGCTAAATAAAATTGACATGGAGAAAAAAAAAGTAATTGTAGCGCTACTAGTTGTCCATTTTGCTACAAGCAGTAACATATGGCTGACTTCATAGCTTTTATATTAACATAGTGATTATGTTACCGATGAGAGTTGACATAGATGGTAAGGGATCGTGACTAGGCGCAGATGGTCGTGGGTTCGATCCCTCGCCATTCTTGGGACTCCTTTGATAGGCGATCTCGTAAGTCCAAGTAAGTGCTTCATAGAGCCTGCGGCCGTCGTGCCCGACCTTAGTGGGGACTGATGTCGAACCCCTCCAAAACTTATTTTATAGCAAAAAAAAACATAGTCATTATGTTAAAAAAAATATCAATGGCGGTTGGGTTAATTGGGACAACTCAAATATTTCAATTATTCTGATTTTCATCTTAACTGCTAATAAATATTAGTCCTCCTGTCCTTTTTATAAATACTTAAAATCTGAATTGTTTTGGTCCTTTTTAGAAGTATCCAATAAAATTGTCTGAATATTTAATGGATTTTTTTTTTTTTTTAAATTTTGCCTTTCATTAATTATAGATATTACATTAATTAAAAAAAGTCGACGTTATTTATAATTACTTTATTTCTCCTTTTTATTTTCCCCTTACAAATAAAGGCACAATTGAAAAATAAAGTTTATTTCAAACATACTTCTTATTCTTAACTATTTTCTTAAACCACGTAATTCAATTATCGAGCTCTTATAATTAAGACTAGAGCAGAAATCGCCAAGCCTATTCTACGGCCCTTTTAAGCACTAGCCCTTCAAGGGTCGACTTGAAAATTAGAAGAGTTTAATGAAATAAGCTTTTGGGTCGGCCTTGTAGGGCCTCGGACTTAAAAGAACCTACCTGTGCCCTTTTAGTTTATTATTATTATTTTATGGATGCATGGATTAATTCACATATGATGGTAATTTACTAATTTATATGTATTTTGTATTTGTTATAGAGTTATTTCCCCATTTTACAAATACACAAATACATAATAACTATACTCTAATTTTATGATTTGATTTATTATTTGTTGTAGATAAAGATTATGGATATGTTCATGATGCGGGAGAAGAAATTCATGATATTCTTACTCATGAACTAGAACCTATCCAAAGAGAAGCACAATCAAATGTCGTTGAAATTGATGATAATGGTGAAGATGACGACAATAATAATAATCGTACTAATGTCATTTTAGTGGTATGCTTCTTATGTTTTATGTGAGTTATTTGTGAGGCATGTGCTTATTTGTTGGATGATTCGTGTTGTTTTGATATTAATGTTGACAACATTTATTTGATAAATTAGAACTTTAATTGTTATAATTTCTAATTATATTTCTTTGAAAAAAATATAGTTAAAATTTGGAATAGTAACTTCCCCCCTGGAAAGCCTTGGCTTTGATGCTTTTAGGAAGGCTTTGAAAAACATATGTTTTTCTTACCCAATGCCTTGAAGGGCCAGCTTTATGGGCCCTAGCCTTCACGAGCCGGCCTTAGTTCCCAACTCTAATTAAGACTGGAGGGAGTATAAATTTTTTTTTTTTTAAAAAAAACATAATATATCTATCCCCTCCTTAAAAATTGAAAGGGATGACAAATTTGGAATGAATAAATTAATTCTACACAAACTCTTGTAAAGTAACTTATATGGATATTATTTATAAGGCACTTTTAGCATGTTTGACACAACCAAACAATAATTAAATTTCATTAACCCTATTTTAAAATTTAATAACTTTTCAACTTTACCCACACTCACATATTCAATGAGAACAAAATCAATACAATAATAAATTAAGAATAAAGTTGTATATTCATATGAAATATTTTTCTCTTTGTCCTATACATACCCTATAAATAGAACAAAAAATTTTCTTATTTGCTCTTGATAAATAGGACTAGAGGAGTATTTATTACCATAAATTTTTTCTAGAAACGGTTTTTATTATAGTCAGGAGGGATTACATCTTAAGTAGGGTCATTCCAATTCTCACATATAAAAAAATCATTTTAAAAGAGTTATGTCAATTTAGGTCTAATAATTTGATGACATGATATTATAAATTAATTATCCCAAATAGCCAAGGGCATTATGAACAGTCAAAAATTAAAAAATGAGTAAGTATCTACTTCATTATTGCGTGAGCCGTAGAAAATAACGATATCGAAATAATAATAATAATAACGAGATGTCGAGATCTTTTGTTGATGTCGTTATAATGTTGACAAAATATATATCATGGAAAGATGAAAATGTTTATCACTTTTAGGAGCATATATTTAATGATAATGACAATATAAGAGATAGTGTTAATAAGAATAATTCTAAACTAAGTGGCATCATATCAACAAAATGAATCTAACACAATAAAAGATATATAGGATAATAAAGTATGTAAATATGTAATGGTTAATTCATATATATATAATCAATATCAGGCAAATAAATGTGCAATTCTTTATGCTTATATATGGAATTTTTATTGTAGGAACTCCTGAATTTTTGTATAGAAATTTAAAAGAGAAGCTTGCAAAAAGTTGCAACTTAAGCATCCCATAATTTATTAATTAGTCAAAATTTTAAATTAATTAATGATTTAATGGGCGGTTGACAGTGGTTTAGTGATGCGGCAAACACTGGTGTGTTAAAAGTGGTAAACAAATGGCCAGTTCACATGGCATTTTAAACTGAAGAAGCTATGCATATATAAACAATTGTTTCAGAGAAGCAGTGAGTTGGAAGTTTTGTTCCATAGAGGATTTAACAACAACCACATCAACCAAGTAAATGAGGTCGGTTACATGGATCGTACCATATCGTTATGTTCTATCAACCACCAAATTATTAGATCGATTGTTAGCTTAAAGGTCTCGTTCAATGACCTCCATTAAGCGTTCTCTCTAGTATTTCTCTACCATTTTCCAGAGAGCTCCACATTGGTTAATTTACTTTTCTGATCGGTGCCTCCAACAATAATTTTTTGTTGTACATCTCCAAATCACTTCAAACAATTTTCTCTTCAATAGACACTATGCCTACTCTTCCCCTGATATGCTCATTCTGTTTCTTATCATTTGTTGTATGATCGTATATCAATCTTAACATCCCCATCTCTACGTCTCCAACTTTATCTTATGGTAGTACTTTCTCATCACTAATCACTCCAATAATTTTTTCATACTAGAACCACCCAACTTATATTGTACGATAAATGTAATGAATTTCAAGCCTCACAGAATAAAGATTTGTGAGGAGTTTATTGTTAAAAAACGTAAAAGTGCCTTTTTGAAGTGATAACAGATAAGCCAATCATTTGTCAATTTAACGTAAACATGAAATAAACAATTCATTTGTTTTGATTATTATTTGGAGGCACCAAACATGGTTGCCTTCAATTCAGCAATACGTAAGAGAAGTGCTCTATTATTGTTCGTTGCCATGTGACAAAGAAAAGGTAAAGACCCATTAATTATCTGATTTCAAATTCCTTTAATTAATCGTGCATCTCCTCCATAAAAACAATAGGTTAAGGTACGAATATACAAATAAAATATCCTTGAGTGTGGTGCAATTTTATCCACAAATCCAATAAAACAATATAGAATATCTCCAATCTATAACAGAGTCCAAGTGTCAGTTAAGTAAAAGTTGTGGGTTTCGTAAGCTATGCCATATGGGGCCAAAAAAATATATTTAGAATTCCCTTGTCTCTCTATACAAGGTTTTTTTAAATAAACTGTATTTTTGAATAAAATAATTTAATTAGTTAAAAGTTATAAACATGTTGAAAATATACTTTGTTTTTTAGATATGCCATTTCTTATGATTGGATAAAGGATAGAATAATAATCAGAAAAATGACGAAAGAGAAAGAGAACGTGCGGGAGAAATTAATAACGTGTAAAATGGGAAAAAAACATTTATACATAAAGTCAAGTATGACCTTATAAAAAGGGAAGGACTATTTAAAAAAGAGACAACCTTATAAATAGGGGGAGAGAGTACATAAATGGCAATTTTGACTCTCAACCCTGACAAAATGACATGAAAATCATCAAGATACTTGAACCCTTCGTCAGTACACATTATCATTTATAAGCCACCTTTAACTACCTTGTCAGAATTAAGGAGGAGTCACTAAATCCACTGTTAGGAAAATCGCTTTTTTAATCGTATGATCGCACGAAATCGCGCTTTTTAGAAACCAAATGATCTACTTGCCTATAGAAATCGCAGATTATGTTGGCAAGATAGGATCGGCGTAGGATATCGTATAAATCGCCAGATCGCACGATCTTTTGCGTTGTGAAATCCAGGAAAAAAAAAAGCCCAAACGGCAAATACTATGAATCAAAATTGAATAAACACAAATTCAGAAATCGAAAAAAAGTCCAAATACCATGAATCAAAGTTGAATAAACACAAATTCGAAATCGAACCCTAATTCGAAATTTACGAGCCCCCATTGTCGCTTTGTAACCGTAACTTGTTGCTTTCAACGCTTTTCGCCTCACTCCAAAAGCGTCGTTGTTCGTTAAATCGGAGATCACGGACTTCCACAATTCCACTCTCTGTCTCTAGTAAGATCACAATTCATGACCCAAAATTAATTTTTGCTGGCCACTGCGTGTTAGAACTTAGGAGAACTAGAAGAGAGATGGAATAGCCAACTATTCTAATTTCTAAGAACCATTACTATGCCGCACGCGTGTTCTCACTATGTTCAAGAAGTGGAGAAGAGCTAGAATAGTCTAATATAATATTACTAGGCTAGAATATCGGTGGAATTTTTATTTTATTTTAATAGTAATGGACTAATGGTTGGCTACGTGTGTTTCACTGTTCAAAAAGTCAAAAGTCTACAACTCATTTAATGGCAAAAGCAAAAGCAAAACCAAAAAACAAAAATCGAATAATGGCTCACTTGTTTTCACATTTTGTTTGTTTTACTTTTTTCGACTTTTGTTTGATATGGTACTTTATTTATGAGAATGTTGGTCAAAATACTACTAGAATTCTTTGCTTCTTTTATTTTATACGGTCATGTGCTATTGATGCATGCCTTTGTTTCAATTGCGTTTTTGTTTTGTTATACGTAAACTTGGGGACTTCTAAAGTTGTGGGTCACTAGTTGGTATATAAAATATTGATTTTATTGTTTATTAGGTATGGCTTCAAATGATGCTAGTAATAGCAATATTCAACCTGCTCCCGCCTCTAGTTCAGGAACTCAATTACACAAAAATGCTCATGGGAATAGATCGGATATTGGGTGGAAAAATGGCTTTCCAATTGAAGGAGATGTAAGAAAAGTAAAATGCAAATACTGTGAGAAAGTAGTGACGGGAGGTATTTACCGATTGAAGTATCATTTGGCGGGAACACAAAAAGATGTGGGAGCATGTAGAGCGGTGTCGGAAGAAGTAAAGAAAGAAATATTGAATATTGTAACCGGATTACAAGTGAAATTAATGAAAAATACTAGACTCTCACACAACTAGAAGAAGAAGAGACTGGTTGTGAAATTGCAAAAAGAAAACAAGATGAAGGTGGTGGTGGGTCTAATATTTTCAAGAAAAGCAGAATAACTACTCAAACAACTATCAACACCATACTTAAGAAGAATGTGAGAGAGGAGGCATGTTTTGACATATGTTCTTTTATTTATAGGAATGCCATCCCTTTCAATGTGTTAAATTGTGAGGAATTTAAGAAGATGTGTGAATCTATTTCAAAACATGGATTGGGTTTCAAGACATGGATTGGGTTTCAAGCCACCATCATATTATGAATATAGAGTAAAATATTTGAAGCAACATTATGATAAGACAATGACAACTATTGAAGAACACAGGGCTGAATGAAAGAAAACGGGATGCACAAGTAATAACTGATGGATGGACAGATAAAAGAAGGAGAACAATAATAAATTTCTGCGTGAATAGCTGTATGAGAACCGTGTTCCTTAAGTCCATTGATGCATCTCACATCACCAAAACAGTGATAAAATGTTTAAGATGATTGATGAAGTTGTTGAGGAAGTTGGTGAGGAAAATCTTTGTCCAAGTTGTGATCGACAATGCCGCAAATTATAAAGTCTGGGAAAGTTGATGATGGAGAAAAGGAAAAAGTTGTATTGGACACCTTGTGCAGCACATTGCATTGATCTAATGTTGGAGGATTTAGAGAGGAAGATATCCGTTCATCAAGAAACAATTCCAAAGGCAAAAAAAAAAAAAAAAAAAAAAAAAAAAAAAAAATCACAACTTATATCTATTCAAGGACTCATTCTCATTACTTTATTGTAGAGCTTCACCAAAGGTAAAGATTTGATAAGACTGCCATGACTCACTTTGCCACATCTTACTTGACTCTACGATGCCTCCATGAGTACAAACTTCCATTGATAAGAATGTTTAACTCCGACAAATGGAAGGGTAGCCGATTTGCAAAGTCAAGGAATGGAAAGTGTATTGAAGATGTGATTATGGACAAAGAATTTTGGAAAAATATTGTCATTTGCTTGAAGGCGCTCTTCCTCTTATGAAAGTGCTTCGATTAGTTGATTCGAGATGAGAAGGCAGCCATGGGATTCATTTATGAGGAGATGGATCAAGCTAAAATGAAAAATTCAAGAAGCTTTCAATAGTGTCCAAAAATTGTAAGTGTTTAAGTTTTATTTTAATCAAAAATTTGTTTCAAGAAGACTTCAATTCTTTGTTTTAAAACTAATTATTTTTTCATTATTTAGTTACAAGCCTATATGAGATGTTATTGATGCAAGATGAGACAAGCAACTCCATAGGCCTTTGCATGCTGCAGCCTATTTCCTTAACCCCAAACTTCATTATTCTCCTTCATTTAAAGTTGATCTTGAATTAAAACTTGGACTATATGATTGTGTACAAAAAATGATGGGAGATCTTGATGTTGCAAGTGTGATTAATGAGCAACTTGAAAATTTCAAGAATCGACGAGGTTTTTTAGGGTCTCCATTAGCAAGGAAGGGAGTTGAGTCCAAAAGTCTAGCAAACATGGTAGGAATCTTATGGGGATGAAGTTCTAGAGCTCCAAAAATTTGCTATTCGTGTCTTAAGCTTGACATGCAGTTCCCTTGGGTGTGAGTGAAATTGGAGTGCCTTTGAGATGATATAATTTGATTAATTCAATAATTCGAAGCATGAATTGTATTGTGTTTCAAACATGTAATATATGATATGAGCAGTGTACTAATTGCTTTGTGTTTGTTTAGGTCCACACAAAGAAAAGAAATCGTCTGAAGTAGAAGACAATGAATGATGTTGTTTTTGTGACGACTAACTCAAGATTGGCCGAGAAGAAGCACAGAAAACCTATTGAATATAATTTTGATGATCTTGAATCAGGTGATGATTGGATTGTGGAAAATGAAGAAGATTTGGAAGATGTAGAAGTAGATCAATTTGATTTGAATGGTCCAATTGAAGAAGACTTGAATGAAGTTGAAGAAAGGAAACCTATTAACTTCAATGATTTGGACATTCCCGATTGTGTTGATGCACTTGTTGGAGGAGGAGTGGAAGAGGATATAGCCTGGGAACCTATTAACTTGAATGACTTTATTTAAATTAGAGATGTTGAAGTTTTTTTTACTTTTGGTGTTTTGACAACTCTATTGTTATTGTTACTTTTATATGATGTTTATGAGTTTTACAATTGATATTTGTTATTTTACATGCATATATATATTCGAATATAACTTTATATTTTAGGTAATAAGATCTTACGATTGGTGTCAATCCCGCGATTTACGATCTTCACCCCTCTCCCGATCTTGTATAGGATCTCGATTTTAACAACATTGATTGAATCATTAACTTTATTTGACAAGCAAATATTTTGCCAATTTTGTCTATATTTAAAGCAAGAATATAATTCAAATATTTTTTTAATAAATTGAAATAAGGGTATATTTGGAAAACATTCATTAATTACCAACAAAATTACTTATATTACCTTTGATCACATATGTAAGACCCATTTAACTCTTTTGAATATATTAATAAAGTTAATTAAATTACTTTAAATTATTTATATTTATTTTTTTCTCTCCAAACTATTTTGCCTAACTTATAAACTAATATATAATATAATAACACACAATATGTGATATAATTAAATAACTTATTCTCGCTTCATTAGTCCCTCAAAAAAAAAGTCAATGGTATCTTGTATTTAGAATCAGAGGTATAGTATTGTGGATTAAATTTTATTTTTCCTAAAAGACACCCGGAATTAGGGATCAGAGGGAGTAAAATGACATTCTTTAAGGATGCTAATAGCTCCTCCCCCAAAATACTTACCATGTTTTGGTTCGAAGTCGTTTAGGCACCTAACAGCTCCTTTGAAATCAGCCAATGCCATTTTTTTTTTTTTTTTTTTTTTTTTTTTTTTTTTTTTTTTTTTTTTTTTTAAGAAATCAATCAAAAGTTATTGTTTAAGAACTTTATTGACTAAAATATAAAGTCCTAAGACTTTTGTTGTATGAAAACATAATAGGTTATTTTGGCTGATAAACTTTTTAAATACCTTTCATTGATTTATTTTCTTTAAGAAATCGTATGCTTTGGTTTTGTCTTTATTATTATTATTATTATTTTTTTAAAAAAATCAAATTTCATCCTTAAATTCCTATTTAAGTAGAAGCAATTTTGCATGGCTTTTGCCGGGAGCAGATCTGTTGCTAAAATTTAGAATTCCGGAAACTCTTAAAGCTCGCCTTCCCAAAGAAGAAAGGAAAATTTTATGTTCTTAAGAGAACAAGAGAAATTTAATTTACAAATCCTTATAGTTTCACTTATTTTTTAATCAAGTTCGTATAATTTTTTTTTTTTTTTTTTATTCGGCCCACATAGTTTCGCTGGATTTTTTGGAGAGAGAATTTTTTTAAGACCAAAAGGGTATCGTGTGTGTATATATATATATATATATTTTTTTTTTTGATACATCATGGTATGGTAGGGAAGGGGGCGGGGTTGAACCGGGACGGCGTGGGGGAAGGAGGCAAACTATCGGCTCCCATGCTATCAAGGCTTACTACTAAGACGGCAAGAAGTATCATGTATATTAAATATGAAGGGTAAAATTATGCATTTGTTATGGTATGAATTTATAACAAAATTCATACCATAACAAATGAAGGGTAAAATTATGCATTTATAGAAAACTTTCTCTCTCTGTCATGTAAATAAGACCAAAAGAGTATTATGTATATTAAATGGGAAAAATATTTCTCCAAGTCATTTGGAGATAGAGTTATCTCAAGTGACCCTAAAACTACGTCGTTTTGAATTAATGAAGGGTTTGTTAGTAATTTTAGGTGAATTAATGAATAGTGTTTTAGTAAAATATATATGATTTAAAAAATAAACAAGATTACGTAAAACACCCTTCATTAATATAAAACGACGTAGTTTTGGGGTCATTGAAGATAACTTTATCTCCGTGACCGGAGAAATCATTTACCCATATTAAATATGAATAAAGTTAAAAAATTGTTAAATTTTAAGGCAAAATTATTAAAATTTAAGGTTTTTCTTAATGTGCAACGCACTAGAAGTGGCTTATAAACGAAAATAGAGGAGTACGGAGTAGTTAACAATGAAAATCACTTAACTTTTATGTTAAATTTAATATTTTTAACTATTTATTGATACATGTGAATTAGTTATGAGAAGTTTTGAAAAAAAAAAAATAGTTATAACAAAAAAGTACTTCTCTAGTATTTAATATAAAACATATTTGAAGAGTTAATTTCAATATAAATATAAAATATAACTTTTATATTTGTTAATTTTTTTAGTCTACCCTTATTGATCTCCCTCAATAATAATTAATGAGGGAAGTGAATGAGAGAATTAATGAAAATATCAATGATAATTTAGAAAATATATATTATATCAACTAACTTCTTCAATCTAATTAATTAGATAAATATATTACATATTAAAAATTAAAAGGGGTACTAATTTTCCTTGCTTAGGAAAAAAAAAAAAAAAAAATCTTTCCATTGATGCTTATCCCCTGCCTCTTGTCTTTCTCTCGTGTCTTGGTCTTTTGCGTCCGTCAAAATCGTTTATTCCAAAGAATTCAATTTTTCAGGTCAGTGGGGTTCCTAGTTATTCCTGCCCTCGCTTGTCTCCATCCCTGGATACTACCTCACTAGTCTCCATCTCACCTTGCATTTTCATACTTTTTCTTTAACTAATAAACTTTAACAATTTAAAATACTTCTTTTTGGAGTTGGTATAAGTGATAAATGGCTGTATCATTTAAATAAAATCTCGAATTCATTAACCTTGTGAATGTAGAAAAAGTCTCGTTGGGAGATTCATCTCACCATAGCTAAGTGCCCAACCTGGATCGGATTAGATTAATCTGGATCTAGATCTTTGGATGGGCAAAAAAAAAAAAAAATTACTCCCTCCACTCTTAATTATAAAACAACATTTAAGAGTTGATTTTGGTTCTAATTATATAAACGTTAATTTTTGTCAATTTCTTCTTAAAATACCCCTTTAATACTTTCTCAATAATAATTTAATAATGCATCTATATATTTTATAAAGCAAGTTATTAATGCCACATACACCTTAATTCTACTATTTTTTTTAAGAAAATAATTGAGCAATTTTTGTCATATTTTTCTTATATATGACTTATCTTAAAAATTTAAAAACAAAATATATTAGAGTTCAAAATTTATATAAGGTCAAGTAATTGAAGTGCCAACGACAGCCTTTCATAAATTCCAGAAGGATTTAGATGTCTCAATTGAATTACAAAATTTATATAAGAGTACTTTAGAAACACAAGTAAAATTAACTAATTTAACTTTTATCCTTAATCCCTTCAAAATCAGTTAAATATGTTGTATAATAAAGACTAGAGATAGTAATAAGTTTGCTCATTTTATCATTATTTTCAATTTTGTGCTATTTTTATTCCGTAGTTAAAACAAAGTCTGGCATTTATTTATTTATTTTCATGGACAATATTCATTGACCGGAAAACGTAAGAAAATAATACTGATTATAATTGTGTGCTATTTCTAGCTATAAAAAAAAGTACGGCCTTTATTTCTTTTAATGGACACCATGCATAGACTAGAAAACGCAAAATAATACTCGTAATAATGATTAAGATACAATTCAGTCAATTTTAATTATTTCAATGGCAACTGAGTCGCCAAGTTGTTAAATAAGAATTAATAATAAGCAACTTGAAATTTAGAACCCCCCTCACCACCCCTTGGATTTTTTACATTTTCAATTTGTTTTAATTTATTTGTCGTATACTTTATTTTTTTTTTTAAAAAAATGTAATTATCATAAGATTTTGAGGAATTCGAATTAATTTTAAAGATAAAATACAAAATTCTCTTATTGTAATTAACATAATTTAATCATCACGCAATTGGATTTGGAAAGCTCACTTTTTGATTAAGTTTTTTAATTTTTAATTTTCAGTATTTTATTACAGAGTTTGTCGGATCCGGTAAAAGTGGGAAGAATCAAGTGGTGTTAGATTCAGATTCAACTACCTCTTTAATCTTGGCGCCGCCGACTTAATTTATTTCTAAATGAAAATGTTTTGATTAATTTATTTTAAATAGATTGTTTTAGCTTTAAGAGTTAAGACCCAAATAACTAATCATAATTAATATATATACTCTCCAAACAAAAAATATTTATATCTTAATCTTAAGATCAATTCAATTCTATTTTGGTTGATGAAATTAATAATTCTCTGGGGCTATCATATGAAGAGAAAAGTAAGATGGAGATTAAATAAAAATACGTTTTATTCCTATTATAAATTTTCAAAGGAAGCACAATTCAATTTGGACATCGGAAGCACGGTAGTTTGAACGTGGAAATTGCACATTAAAGGGTTAAATCAATTTGTGGCCGATTAAATATAAGATCCTGAGATCCTGAGAGATGCGATACATTAACATAATTGATTATTAATTGTTAGGTATGTAAGAAAACGTTATTCAATAAAATTCCTAATCGAAGATAACACCAAAAAAAAAAAAAAAAAACCCTCATCGAAGAACCTTATTTTTGTGGGGCTGGTGGAATACTGGAAGAGCATTATTGGCAAACAATAAATTAACAATATTTTATATTTTTGAAACAATTTTCATTTTCAAAAATAAAAAAATTACTTGGCAATGTATCTTTAATTAAGTATTTTTTAAAAGAAAAATTTTGCTCTAAAAGCGTTAAAAAAAAATGTAAGAATAATTTTATCTCAACTTAAAAAGTAGTCATTAAAAAACATTTTATTATGCTGCAACTGCTTAAAATTTCACTCTATAGTCTTAGTTGTCTTAAATATGATTTTAATAATCCAAATATCTTTATAAATATATTCTAACACCATAAAAACTGAAAACATTTTTGTGACAAAATTGCTTAAAAAAACTAGGAAGATTCACTAGATATGTCAAATTAGAACATTATTCATAAGAAAATAGGCTTTCAATACAATTCTTACATTGCATAGTTTTTAACTGAAAATAATATATTTATTTCTAAATTTTATTATAAAAATAATAAAATTAAATTTATCTTAGATATTGATTTGGTTCTTAAATTTAATTAATTATACATTATTATAAAATTTTAAAAATTAAATTGACAAAGAAGATCATGTTGAATTATTGAGACATAATTTCAATTTGCAGGACAAAAATTTCATCATCCTTTTTTTTTTTTTTTTTTTTTTTTTATTATAGTCCAGGTTGTTTTCTGTTTTCTTTTGAATCAAATAACGTCGGAGGCCAAGAAAAATAATAATAATAACAACAATAATAAAAATCAAATATATTTTCTTCTGCGGATTCCGGATAAGCCAGCAGTGTCCGTACTTTGCTTCCTGGACTCACCAAGCTTGGCTTAGTGGTTTGAAAATGTTGCGATCGAAATGACAAATCATTGAGAGCCCTACAAAAATTTCAATATTTTAATCTTCCCTTGTCACACCTTGCAAGTGGCCCTGGAGCTGCTGTAATTTTTAACAATGGAATCATCCTCTTTCTCTCTGCAATTCATCAATTTTACCCATCCACTCTCCCCCACCTCTCTCAGCTTTTTCTTCTTCACGGAACCCAATTTTCCCCGGAAAATCTAGGCCCCAGAAAATGTCAGATTCCGACGACGAAAATCCCGAACTTACTCCCCAATCAAGGCCCACCGCCGGCGAACCTGGCTCTGTAATGGATTTCGACCTCGACCTAGAGAGTTCCTGGCCTTTAGATCAGATAGCTTTCACCTCTAACCCTATGTCCCCTTTTCTGATTTCCGCCACATCGGAGCAACCTTCTTCCCCTCTCTGGGTTTTCTCAGACGTTGACGATGATAAGCAAGCTAAGCTTGCCGCTTCGGCCCTCTCCGATGTCCATCGATTTCTCTCCTGTATGGTTTTTTGTTCGTTTTGGATACGTTGTTTGGATGGATTTTGCAGTTTTCATCCATCTTTTTGTAGGTTTTTAAATGCTTACTATTCATCTTTTCAAGTTGGTTGCCAATTGAAAAGGAACCACTGAACAGGCTTTAGTTGACCTTAAAATACAAGAGGGTCAATGATTATATTTTTGCACCGTGTTCTGTTGATAAGGGATTTTCTTTGGCTCTTCCTTCGCCCACAATCTGTGTATATTTAATGGAAGTTTCATATTTTCCTTTTGATCCCTGCTGCCTTGAAGCTTTAATTATTTTTTGAAACTGAGAAACTTGATTAAGAGTCAGAAATGAAATAACAATGGAGCTCTGGCACATTGATTGTAATTTCTTTGCATTTCTCAATACAATGAAGTTTGTTGCTTGCCTTTGCGATTGAAGTGCGAAATTATTTTATTTTCGGTTACTAAACCACACATTTGAATTTACCTGATGGCTCATATTTTTATTCGCCTGTCTTGTAATTCCTTTCTTCAACATTGGAGCAAGCTGATCTTTACAGGATGGACTATTGTTTATACTTTCTTGTTCATTGGGCTTTAAATTTAGCCTATATTTTTGAGATCTTATTTTGATGATTGCAGTATTTATACATTTAGAAATTTAGAACTTATACTGTGTGTGTGATATTGAGCTCGCTGTTACCAAAACTTCAAACTTTTCCAGGCAGCTGCATTTCATCTGATGAAGTTACTGTTTTCAGGCAATTCGAATTCAGTAGCTGAAAAACCTGTGGAGAATGAAGAGACTACAAAAACACCTTCGCCCTTTGTTTCCCTGCCACCTGTACCATTAGAAACTCCAGAATGGTATTGTTTGATTAAAGAAAGGATGACACAAGCACTAAGGTACTTCAAAGAATTGGCTGGCCAGAATGTTCTGGCTCAAGTTTGGGCACCTGTGAGGATGGGGAACCAGTATGTCCTTACAACTTCAGGGCAACCCTTTGTTCTTGATCCACATAGTAATGGACTCTATCAGTATAGAACAGTCTCACTGATGTACATGTTTTCAGCGAGTGGGGGAAATGATGGAATCCTGGGGCTTCCCGGTCGTGTATTCCATCAGAAGTTGCCAGAATGGTCTCCCAATGTTCAATATTATTCTAGTAAAGAGTATCCTCGCCGGAATCATGCTCAACATTACAATGTTCGTGGAACCGTGGCTCTGCCTGTGTTTGAACCTTCAGGGCAGTCATGTATTGGTGTGCTGGAGTTGATAATGACTTCTCAGAAGATTAACTATGCCCCTGAGGTTGATAAAGTCTGCAAAGCTCTTGAGGTTGGGTTTCTTCCACCGTTGTTAACCATTTTAAGTTTTGTGCCTTGCTCAGTCATGTCAGTTTCATGTGCACTGTGTGATGGACTGATGCTTATATATGATTACAAAACATCCATGACTATTTATACTCATGATGCTAGCTTGTTGGAAAATATTCTATGATTATAAACATTTATGAGATTCCTCCGTCACCTGCTGTCAGTTTTCCTGCAGGCAGTAAATTTGAAGAGTTCAGAAATTTTGGATCATCCATTCACTCAGGTGATTTTAACTATTAATATTCCCATCTGATGTATACTGAAAGGTGTATGTGTATTTATGTTGTTATATATCTTACCCCTCTATTCTCACAGATATAACTTGGCAATAATTTTGAACCAGATTTGTAATGAAAGCCGTCAGAATGCATTAGCAGAGATCTTGGAGATATTGACCGTGGTCTGTGAAACTCATAAATTACCTCTGGCCCAAACATGGGTTCCCTGTAGGCATCGAAGCGTTCTGGCCAATGGTGGTGGCCTGAAGAAGAGCTGCTCCAGCTTTGATGGTAGTTGCATGGGGCAAGTTTGCATGTCTACTACTGATGTTGCATTCTATGTCATAGATGCTCACATGTGGGGTTTCCATGAAGCCTGTGCTGAGCATCACTTACAACAAGGTCAAGGGGTTGCTGGGAGGGCGTATTTGTCGGGCAACATGTGCTTCTGTGGGAACATTACCCAGTTCTGCAAAATTGAGTACCCTTTGGTACATTATGCTCTCATGTTTGATGTAACCAGTTCTTTTGCTGTCTGTTTGCAAAGCTCTCATACAGGACGTGATGATTATATATTGGAGTTTTTTCTACCTCCAAAGATCACAGACTTGAAGGAACAAAAGACTATGTTGGGATCTATAGTAGCAACAATTAAACAGCATTTCCATAGTCTTAAGATAGCTGCTGGTCTTGAACTCGAGGAGAAATGTTCAGTTGAAATCATTGAAGCAACAAGTGAAAGAGTTTATTCAAGATTCGAATCTATTATGATCACCCAACCTACTGAATTGCCACATGGACCTGACGCCTTGCCAAATATGGGGGAGATTTTACCACTGGATACATCAGAGCAGCAGATGGCTTTTTTAGATGATATGAATGGTGGGGGGAGTCTTGGTGATAGAACAGGTGGCACATCTGAGCAGATATCCCCCTTGGAGACTAAAAGCATAAAGAAACCATCAGAGAGAAAACGTGGGAAAACTGAGAAATCAATTAGTCTTGAAGTTTTGCAAAGCTATTTTGCCGGGAGTCTTAAAGATGCTGCAAAGAGTCTCGGTGGTATGTTCATGATCTAAAGCATTGTTACTTGCATTGTTTTTCTTCATCTTTATGAATCTGCTGCTAATTGAAACATAATAACATATATGTATTAAAGAAGATGCATCCAAAGCATATAATAGCTTACTGTTTTTCATTATCAATAGGTGCCCATATCTTTATGTATAAAAGAACTTTTTTGTTTGCTGTGAATATGTTAACACATATATACTAGAGTCACTTTTGTGGCCTCCCTGTGGGATTTAGTAGCAAGTGGTGTTTGCAGTGGGGTTTCAGTTGCAGGTTTACTAATGTATTTGAAAGCTCTTATGAGTCTGTAAATTCATTTTTTGCTTTTGGGATTGGAAATCTCCTCTTCAACAAAAGTTCTCTTTTATAATTTTTTTCTTCTGAGATACATTCTTCCTGTGCAGTTTGCCCCACTACAATGAAGCGCATCTGTAGGCAGCATGGGATATCCCGTTGGCCGTCGCGGAAGATTAACAAGGTTAATCGTTCCTTGTCCAAGCTCAAGCGGGTCATTGAATCTGTCCAAGGTGCTGAAGGAGCATTTGGTATAAATTCTCTCACTACCAGTCCGCTTCCCACGGCTGTTGGTTCCTTTCCTGAGCCTTCAAACAAGTTCTGCCAGCAAGCCTTGCCAAGCACTCAACTGGCAGAACCACAGATGAAAGAGAGCGAGTTGGATGCGTCCAAAGTATCGGAAACAGACAGGCAAACTGGGATAGAACATCAGTTGGCAGGAGGAAGGGTACAAAGTCCTGAGACACATGAGAAAAGTGGGTCCAGTCAGGAGTTTTGTAAAGGTCCCAGAGGACCTAGAACAGGGAGTGCCTCGAGCGAAGATGGGGCAAACCCTGCTTCTCATGGTTCGTGTCATGGTAGTCCCCCAATGGAAAGTTCACCTCCAAAAGATATATTTGTTACAACCAATACTGATCAGCATGCTGCTGCTGGGGATCACCGGAGTTGCAACCAACAAGTAAACTGAGTAGTCCGCCTGGGTATGCCGTGGCCAATCTCATGCCCACAGAACTTCAGGAGTCATTTGGAGGAATGCTGATAGAAGATGCAGGTAGTTCCAAAGACTTGAGAAATTTGTGTCCTGCAGCTGCAGATGCCAATGTGGAGGATCAGCTGCCAGAAGCTTGTGCTGCTAATCCTCCATTCTCTGATTTGGGTCCTAAGCAATGCACTAATGCTCTTAGCGACACGATGACGCCTTTTGCAGCTCGGAGAGAAATGAAGACTCTGACTATAAAAGCAACATACAGAGAAGACATCATACGGTTTCGTATCCCCTTAACCTCGGGCATTGTTGAGCTGAAAGAAGAAGTTGCCAAGAGACTGAAACTAGAGGTGGGTACTTTTGATATCAAGTACCTGGATGATGATCAAGAATGGGTTTTGATTGTCTGTGATGCAGACCTTCAGGAGTGCATTGATATCTCTAGATCATCCGGTACTAACTTAATCAGGCTTTTGGTACATGATATATCCTCCAATCTCGGAAGTTCATGTGAAAGCTCAGGGGAATGAGGAATGGCTGTATATAGGTTTTGTTTGTACCCAGTTATTTAGATTCTTGTAGTCTTAGGACATAATAAAATAGTGCTAGATTTTGGTTTCACATTTATTGAAGTAGTAAGAAGCTTTTTCATTTTTATCAGCCAAAACTGATAAATTGACTCTCAGATTAAGTATTCTTCGATAATAAGTGATCGGTTATGCTATTTCGAATTGAATTAATTTTGTAGTAAAATTCTTAAACATGCGTTCGTGGAAAAAAGATCTCCTAATTACAAGTTTTTAGGATATTCTTGAGAAAAGGGAAAGTAAACACTTAAAAACACAGGAGAATTATTTAGTAACGAAAGGCAGTCTTGTGCGGCCTTAGAAAAACAGAGAAATGAGGACAAAACCATGGTCCTGGAATGTAGTTTTGCTATTTCAAGTCGTACCTTTTAGGCCGTCATGGTCGACTTTGTCATTGTCGTTTATTTAATTATAAAATTGTAGGCACTAGGCAGAGCTGATTTTATTTATAGGACGGGACCCTTGTGATCCATCGTAATTTTTTATAAGAAAATTCTGTAGAAAGAGATCTCAAATATGAAATAACAATTTTATTCATGATTGCGATTTGACGACAACGTGCGGAGTCAATCAAACACTCGCAATTAATTTTTTTAAAAATAGTTTAGAATTATTTTTAATCCCAAAAACAGCAAGAGATATAATTTTTCTCACTCCGACCAAATATAGGGTTTGTGCCAAATATAGGCTATGTGCTGTTCAAGTTGCCAGTTTGCAATTTACTTACTTGCCTTTGACTTTAAAAATTAGACATAAAAAATTAGTCTTCCTTTTTAATGCTCGAACAGGATTTTTTTCCTGCCTAACCGTACCTAGCACCTCTAACAAATTTGACGTTGTTCCAAAAAACTTAAAACAAATATTTAGAACAAAATGCAACACGATGAGGAATCTAATTTTTGCTATTACTCCTATAAAAAGTAGTGACTATTTGGAAACATAGTTAGAACAAAACTCCTCTCACACTTATCTAGTTTACTATAAATCACAATTAGAATACTGCTTTTGCTTTTGAAAGTTGAAGGTTCCAATCGTCACACATGCTCATAGTCTATACTGGTGACAGAAGATACTTCCAGTGTCTCAAAAACAAAACCCCCAAATCATTGTGTAGATGATCTCAGCATGATTTTCTGATGAACCAAAGATCGTGATCCCATCACTTTATGGAATGACAAATGAAATACAAGTCTATCAAGATAAATAGGACAGTTTGATTTATCCAATGTTTTCCCCAATCCATAAACTTTGATTGTAATCTAACCGAACTATTCAGAACTGACCACTTGAACAGATTTGTTCCATGCATGCTTTCAGCTAATGGTTAAGATTTCCATAAAGGAAATTAGAATCAAGGAAAAATCTTAAATCACAAGAAAACGCTGCCTGAATTGGACTGAAGAAAGAAGCTAACCCGAGGAGTCTATCTAACCTAATCTTATAATAGAGAATATGAGACCTGTTGTTGATAACTGGCTCTCAGTGCAGGCCTTTCAAATATGAAATATTGCTAATTTGTCATATGAAGCTTATCCATCATTCCTCCGTTTATCAGTTTTTCCTTAAGATATAAATAATTGAGGGAAGAAACTGATCTATTGTCGTATCTTCACTTCTATGGTTACCATATGAAATTTCATTTTTACGTTATGTGATTTCCAATTTACTAAAAAAGAGTAATACATCCAATTATAGTAGAGTTAACTTCCATACCTCAAGTGTACAAATGATTAACGCTAAGAATATCGAGGGGCTTTCGATTGGATGCAATGGAATTTGACAACCAAATCATTAACGGGCAAAAAGCAGAGCCTAAAACAAAACATTCCACACAAACCACGCTGACAAATATTAGATTGAAATAAACAAAAAACTAGACAACAGTACCTGCCATTCTTCATTTCTCAGAAGACATGTTTCTAAAAGTAATTAGTCTCAATTTTAAAAATTGAATTACAAAAATACTAAGATATCACTGATAAGGCGCTTTCTGTGAAAATGGAAAATTAGGCCTTCTTCTTCTCTCCACCTCCACCGGCCCTGTTACAATAACAAAGAAAATGAGCAAATCAATTACTACACACAAGTAAATCTACAAAACAAACGAGCCAGTTTGCGAACCTATGATAGATATTAACACAAGTACGTAAAGAAAAAAAGGTTGCAGAATAACCTCATCTTCCGGAGAACATTGGACATCTCCTCTCTCTTCTTCTTTGCCCTCTTGTGAGTGCCTAACCTTCTCTTGGCCACCTTCAATGCTCTTTTATCTTTACCAACCTTGAGAAGCTCAGTTATACGCTTCTCGTATGGAGCAAATCCTGCAACCTCACGTATCAATGATCTCACAAAATGGACACGCTTGCTTGTTTTCTGCACATATCACAAAACGAATTTCAAACCAGTCACACAAGGTGTTTGCTGCACGAGAAATATAAATCTCCAAAATAAATACAACTGAACCGTAACATTACAAAATTTAATGGGGCAACGTGATCCCAAGTTCTCTCAAGTTAGATCGCAGTAATAAATATGTTTAAAACATCTGATTCAATAACATTCTTCTGGACCATCACATGCTTCTAGATGTGAAATATTATGCAACCAACACTCTAACCATTAATAGCACCAAAGGTGAAGAGAGCAGTAGTTACGCAAGACTCATCTATAGAGAATTTGAGATATTCATATTGGCATTATAATTGGTAACTCGTTGTGAGCACCATCAAACTTCGATAGTATTCACTGCTTTCAATGCGTTTTGAGAAGGAAGTTTCATCTAATAACAGACACATATAATCTCAGTAATAATCAGAAGACCCCAGTCCGGTGCTTTATTATTAGTAGAGCCTAGATATCAAAGATACTTATTATCATTCAATATATTACAAATGTGAGCAGAAAAGGAATAAACATCTGAGGCATAACAAATAGCTTACCCCCTTGCGATCTGATGGACGTGGAGCCAATTCCTTCTTGGTCAACACATGACCCTTGTTCAATCCGACGAAAAGACCCGTATTTGGCTGCTTAGGAGCCATTCCCTGAGCCAAAAACAAGAAGCTTCATTTAGAATAACACAAACCTTCACGGTCTAAAAGAGAACAAAATCGAATCGAATAACAATAATTCTTCATCTTGATTGGTCCCATCAAACATTACTTAAAGTAATCTCAGCTTCACAAAAACAAAATGCGAAGCATAAACCATGTAGAGACGGAAGTTCTTGTGTTTGTATGAAGAAAAATCAACAGAATCGTGCTAAACCCAACATAACATGATGTTCTACATCTAACATGTCCAAAACAATGAATCAAAGCGTATACAAACAGCTTCGGCGGAAATCTATACCTTGTGGCTTCTGAGAGGGTAACAAGTGACGACTGTGAGAAAGGGCCCGAGCCGAACTAGGGTTTTTAGGTATCCGCATCGCTTTTATAGTGAAGGTCTTAGGTTAGCGAGGGGAGGGGGAGATTTTTTATTTTTCCCTGAAACGTAGTTAAATGGACCCACTTTTGTATTTGGGCTTAGTTTTGATCACTTGTTTAAGATTTTACTGATTATGAATCTACCTGTTGATGATTGGGCTTTCCAGTCTCACTATAAAAATAATCTCCTCGTATTTCTGAGGTCCCAGCCCAAGTAAAGGATAAGGGAGTTGGCCCAAAACGCAAACATAATTTTTTTTTTCAAAATACTTTTTTTTTTTTTCCTTTAGGTTAAACACATTCTGAGAACAAAATATATATATTGGAACAAAAATAAATTTATAATTTATAATTAATTAAATTATTCAAAAACTCATAATTTATTAACATGAATTTTGATTCTTATGCTCCAAATATTGGACAAAGAATTCACTTCGCTGTTGGAAAAAAAAAAAAAAAAGGGGACAAATTTAGCTTTAAAATAATATAAATATAAGCACCATTAACTAGCAATTTGTCTTTGGTTTTTAAATGGAACTTCAACAAAATAAACATGTAATTGGCCATATTTAGTCAAACTTGTGGGTGAGTTAACTATTTTTGTTTATCGTTTTTATATTTCTAATTTATAAAACCATGTTGAGTCATTCTTAAACTTATATTAATTGCAAACTCAGTCAAACATATAAGTTCACATACTAAATTTACCGTTTTCACGTTTACGTTTACAAAATCGTGTTAACACACTTAAACTCATACTATCTTTTTCTTTTTGTTCATGTTCATTGACTTTATAAATGAATTTTATAAATTTGCTTTTTTATTGAATATGATAAATTATTAATGTTGATGAATATAATTATGATTATTTGGATTTGAAATACATTTAAACGAAATTGTTGTCATTTTTTATTATTTAATTCTACACTATTGATACCTATTTATTGATATAAAAGCAAATTCTTATAAGTTTATGGTATAAGTTGACATCATTATCATGAGTTTACTTAAACATGTGAAACATTATTGTTAAACTCGCGAATTGACTATCCTAAGTTTATCGTTTTTATGTTTCTACTTTATAAAATTTTGTCAAAGTTACTATTAAACTATGATAGTTGTAATCTTGATCAAACTTGTGAGTTCACTTACCAAGTTTACTTATTTTTATATTTCTAACTTACAAAATCTTGTTAGCTTTCTCTTAAACTCATGAGAACTTTTTCAATTCAAACGTGTTATTTGAATTTTATAAAAAATTTGATAAATTATGAATATTGACGAAATTAATTTCAATTATTTAGATTTAAAATATATTTAAATAAATTTATTGTCATTTTTTATATTTTAAATATTTAATTATATGCTAATACTACCTATTTATTGATAACAAAATAAACTCATATTCAAATTTATGATTTTATGTTATTATCACCCAATTGATTAAACTTGTGAGTTTAAGAACCTTATATTTTTAATTTGATTTAGTAACATGTAATAATATATTTGATGACTAGTTTAGTTTTACGCGCTTAAAAATGCATGATTGAACTAAATGAATGAATTTCTGGCTAAAAAAAAACTAGATGAATGAGTTTTGGGAAAAAAAAAAAAAACTAGATGAATGAATCAAGGTAAAAATAAAACTAGATGAATGAATTGTTATAAAAAAAAATGAATGAATAATATTAATTAATGTTAATCGTAAATGGTTAATAGTGTTAAAAAAAAAAAAAAAAAAAAAAAAAAAAAAGTTGTTATCTACCACAAGATTTTCATCACTAAAGTGAAGATCTTTTGAGATGTCAATTAATTTGGCAGGCAATTGGAATCCAACGCGGAATATAAATCCCGTTTCAGGTTTGATTGTTTGATGAATACGCTAGCGTTCTTTCTCTGGGTTCGATCCTATCTTTCGATCAGGGCTTCTTCCTTGCCAATAATGGCGTCCCTCGTCACTGTGTTCTTGCTTTCGCTCTTTGCCTGCTATCTTGGAAGCTATTTTGCGGAAAGGTGAAATGCCCGTCCTTTTCTCTCCCTGCATTGATCTTGTCTGTGAAACTGAATGCGGCAACTTCCTGCATTCTTCTTCATTGAATTCCTATAGTAATTAACCATCTAAATTTGAACTGTATGGGTTTTTCTGTTTAAGCTAGATCTTTGTTGATGTTTCGTGGATATGTAGATAGTCCTTTATGAAAGTGGAGTTTATATTTCGGAAAATAAGATTATATAACTATTTCAACCTGAGAATTTCATATTTTTTTCCAAAATGTACCGTTTTTTTAAAAGTATATGAACTATAGAACTGTCTTGATCACTCTGATTTATAATGCAGGTAAGAATGTCTTTGACACAAATGTACTTGTTGAATTGTTTTCATCATCGTAATAACGTTAACTTTCAAATCCTTGGTATGGAAATACCTTCAGCTTGGTCACGAGGGACATCTCTCAGGTTTTTGTTGATATTCTACAGGAAGCTAGATTGCTCATTGGTAGAACATGGTTAATAAATTTAAACTTTTGTATAAGGATTATGTTAGGAAGGCTGATAAATTAGCTTAGTTTTCCCAGATTATGTCAACTCATAGCTGCATCTTTAATTATCCTCCACCCTGCTTCATGGAGGAGGAGGAAGATGAAAGAAGCTTGCATTTTGTATGGAAATGCCATCAGCTTGATCATGAGGGACGTCTTTCTGGTTCACCTTTTTGTTGAAGAATTTTTGGTTTGTTAATATGTTGTTCAAATAGTGAACTGTGAATCCTTACCCTGCAGCTTTCCAAGTCAAAGAAAGATCTCTTCCTCTTGCCAATGGAGAATATATTCCTTCCATACTGTTATCATTCACTATTACTAATATACAATATTATATCGCTTTGTTTGCTTTTGTAGCCGGAAGGAATTAAAGAATAAGGAATTGAGGCAGAAAACTTCCTTACAATTGGACCACTCAATTTATCCCAACAAAATTGATCCAAGACATGTTCACCAACTCTCTTGGCGACCAAGGTCAGGTACTTTTGAAAACTTTTCTCTATTAATATTATCTGACAGGTCATCTGTTTGGAATGGCCAGACTACAGGTATAAATTTACAATCTTCTATTTTCTTAACCTGTTTATTTATTGCTGTTTTTCATGCCTTTAAACTTTGCTCCTGCCCCTTGTGCTATAGGGTCTTTCTCTACGAAGGTTTTTTGTCAGATAAGGAGTGTGACTATCTTATTTCTTTGGTATTATCCCCTTCTTTTACTTAGCATGTTGGTTCCTAACGCTTAGGCTAGACTTTGAATTTTATTATTTATTTTTCATAGGCACAAACTGTGAAAGAAAAATCCTCAGAGAAGGATCATCATTTAGAGGGAGATGCGACAAACAAGAAGCTTGCCTCAGAAACTATATTGTCTATGGGAGTGAGTGTGAACTTTTGTTTATATAGTTGGATGGATGACCTTGGAACGTGCTTGTTTTAAAATTGTCGAATTAGGTTCTATTTGCAGTTATATTTTGGGTTGTGCTTTTCATGATCTCAGGGCTTTGAATATTTTGTACACCTCTGGATGGTTTGTTGGTTTTTGCATGTTTTTAAATCATTTTATTGATGGCAAAGTGTTTTTAAGGCAAGCAACCATGAATCAAAATGGATTCTCTTGTTTTAAGAATCTATCAACTGGATTATCCCTGTGTGAACCACTATAAGAAGTTTTTATAAGCGTGCTACTATGCAGTTTTCCTGTAAAATTAGTCATATTCCTTTCACTTTATCATCTGTGGATATTCTTCATGTTTCTTATGCTTTTCATTGATTTCTTATCCATTCATTAGCAATTATGGCACATCTCTAATGCCAATAATCGCTTCTAGTTCACAAAGTGCAGCATGTATCAAATATTTATTGCACTTGAGTTTTCCGTTTTGGAATTTGGTATACCATCTCTTATACTCTGTAGTGTCTTTTCCGTATAACTTCCCCTCAATTTCTATTTAGATAAGAACCTGCTATGATTCTTGGCCTATGGAAAACATAAGAAAGAATGTGGGCGTATGTATATGTTTATATAAACATTTGGGTTTCAGAGATAATAGCTACCAGAAAAAGGTGCTATCTATTGACTTTAATTTAAGGAGGTTTCCAAGATATCAGTGAGGGGAAATTTGAATATCAAACTGCCAGGAAAAGCTTGAAGATTCAAGTTTAAAGTATGCAAACTCTTTACCTAGGAGAGTTTGAATCCAAATTGGGGAAAGAAAAACAGGCATTGTAGAGTGTTTATACTTGCATGTACATTTCTTGCCTTTCATAAGAAGTTCTTTACTTCTCTTGTCATGATATGTTATAAACTTTGATCTTTTATGTTAAGTATTTTGAATTTCCCTTTTTTGAAAGCTTGAAAAGTTCTTTGAAGGAAAAAAAAAAAAAATAAGGAAAGAAATTATCTTTCGCCTTTTTGCTGCAATTGCAAACATAATTGCTTGTTGTTTTGAGCTTATTTTCTCAACCACCTATTGTCAGAGACACAATGTTCTGGATGTGGTAATGTTTTGACATTATTTTTAGGATGATATTGTTGCAAGGATTGAAGAAAGAATTTCACTCTGGACTTTTCTTCCTAAAGGTATTACTTTCAATAGTATCATTCCTGGTCAGTGTTTATCTGCCCATGACTTGTGATGCACATTCTGATATATAGTTTCGCTTGATTTCACAACAATTTTTACCAGAGAACAGCAAGCCTATGCAGGTCATGCATTACGGACTTGAAAAGGCCGGACAAAACTACAATTTCTTTAACAAATCTGACTTGGAATTGAGTGGATCCTTGATGGCTACAGTTGTTTTATTTCTCTCAGATGTCACTCAAGGAGGCCAAATTCTCTTCCCTGAGTCAGAGGTGAGAGCTTGTCCATTCCATAGCCCTTGTTTTTACATTTGCTTTATCTTTCTATTCATCTGGTTCTGAACCTGTCTTTACTACTTAACTGTATACCGAGCGTGTCAACAGCCCAAGAATGCAAGCTGGTATGACTGTAGTAAAAGTGATAATAATCTCAGACCAATCAAAGGGAATGCAATTCTGTTTTTCTCTCTTCACCTCAGTGCATCTCCTGACAAAAGCAGCTCGCATGCTAGATGCCCAGTCCTTGAGGGTGAAATGTGGTCTGCAACTAAATCCTTCTATGCAAGACCAACTGGTGGGGAAAATATCTCATCCTCATTATATGGTGATGATGATTGTGTTGATGAGGATGATCATTGTCCCACCTGGGCTGCCACGGGAGAATGTCAAAGAAATCCTGTATACATGATTGGCTCTCCTGATTACTTTGGTACATGCAGGAAAAGCTGCCTTGCTTGTTGATCATAATTTGAGTTTTCTTAAAAGGCATTGTAGCCAAGTGGTATGGATGCTCCCTTATAAGTTGAAGGTTGTAGGTTTGATCCTGCCTGTAATTTAGGTGATTAGTGTCTGCCCTTATAACTCAAAAAAAAAAAAAAAAAAAAAAAAAAAAAAAAAAAGAACTTGAGTTTTCTTTCACTTTCTGCTCATCCATTCCTCACGCCCTATAATTTCTGCATTCACCTACCTCTGTTTCTCATTTTTCACCCCCAAGGTTTTGAGTAGTACACGTAGGGTTATGTGCATGTTATTGTTATGTATCATATCAAGTAATCTTAAGTTGTATAGGAACATAGAATTGATGTTTTTCAAATGATGGGGTTTGCTTTCAGTTTCGATAAACTTACTTGCTTCTTGCTTTGGTGCAAGGCATACATTCCTATAATTTCTTGTGTCATATGGTAATTTAAGTTCAAATTTTGGAAGCACACACTGAGTTTGTTTGTTTTGTTGAGTCTCAGTCTCTCAAATTTAACTATTCTTGTCACTTTAGATGATCCGTGTGTGTATATATATATATAACTATTCTTGTATATACATACATACATACATACATACATACATATTCTTGTCACTTTAGATGATCCGTGTGTGTATATATATATAACTATTCTTGTAACTTTAGATGATCCCACCGATTAGATGACTCAGAAGAGGGGCTGGGATCGTTTAATTTCATAATTTGTATGTATGTGTATGTGTATGTGTGTGGAAACCAATAATAAACATAGTGATAAGATCCGGACCTCACACTTGATTACATTTTTTATATTTATTTTTTAAATATATAATTGTAAAATTTAATTTATTAAAAACGTTTTATGTTGCATTAATATTCTAATCGAATTTTTTTGAAAGGTTTTAAAATTTATAAAAAAACAGAGAGAAGTAAAACAGCTGAAGGAAAGTATTGCCGGCCACGTCAGTAATAGACAAAAGGAAATATGTTATGCGTAATTAGAAATTAAACGCTTCGAAGAAACGAAGCTGCAATGAAAGAGTCCTGGACAAATGCAGTATATAAAATTACACTCCAAAAGCTATCTTATTTAATCACAACAATTACTGTCAAAATCTCAATTAGTTCAGGTTGAGAATCTTTTTTTTTTTTTTTTTTTAATTAGATGACAGCTAGTAATTATAAAGAGTATTAACATTCATAATTTTATTGATTAATACATAATCATCTTGTTGCCGTTAATGTTTAAACAAAACAAATTTATAGTTGCAGACTTTTTAAATTTGGTGGCATATCCTGACGACGTTAGTACGCCCCTTATATTTGATTTGCTATTTTATGAGTTATCGTTATTAGATGGGGAGTCATGTGATATAAATAATTTTCATAGAACAGTTTGGGTTCCTATAACTTTTATATTGATATTCTTATTTACAAAAGTCCGATAATTAAATTATACAATTTAAGAAAGTGATTAAAATTAGTTAAAAATAATAAGTGAGTTTGACATAATTATATATATGTATATATATATATATATTTTTTTTTTTTTTTCAAGTATGCCATTAATTTATGAGGGATAAGTAAGAGAGAGAAATGTAATAAAAATAAGAATGACTAACCCAGGGCTATGCAATGGGTTGCCTGATGGTCAGCCTGCAAATCACCCATTTATTTTTTAATGGGCATGAGCTAACTCATGCTTGTCAAATGCTTGTTATTGACTGTGACAAATGTACTGTGTTAAACTTATGTGGGTTGAAATGGGCATAAGCAACCCAATAATGCATTTTTTTTTAACTCGAAAACTCAATATGCAACCCAATAATGCATTTTTTTTAACTAAAAACTCAATATGCAACTGCACTTCTAATATTTATTGTCATTAATTTCTCAATATAAATTACAAAAATTACAAATAATAAAGCACTATAATCCTCATTATTCTTCATTGAAACCACACATAAAATGACATGCACAAATTAACAAATAGTTTGCTCAGTTCTCAATCAATGCATGGATTAATCTTACAAATAACAAAATGTAGGAGACGAAAACTATCATGCTGCATTTGGATTATTATCATCTTTATCATATTCACTTAAGATGGTTGAAGCTGGAGCTACTACCTCTTCCTCTACAAAATCAATTTAAACAAATGGTGTTCATTAAATTGTAATAAAAAGATGAAATCATACAAATTGAAAATGCTACTGAGATTACCAGCAACAAGAGTTGTCGTCTAATCAAAATTATCAACATTAACCTATTTCATATTGGGAGGATCTGTACATAGCCGGCCAATTTTAAATATATATGAATGCCTGAACCTTATATATATATATATTAAAAAATTTAGATCACATGATTCCTTTAAAAATTTATCCCTTTAGAGGGGATCTCACCAATAACTTGGACACCCACTTTACACTATTTGCAAGACTTACCAAGTCAAGGTCTCTTCTCAGCATCCCTAGCCATACAAACCATTAGGACCTCATCTTGCAAATATCTTGATTGAAACTTGTCATTATAATATATATTTAAATATATATTTTATTTCACATATATACTTGAGATATAATTAAATTAATATGGTGGGTTTATACTTACGTATATACTAAAATATACACACACACTTAAATATATTATACATACAGACACAAAAACATACATGGGTCAGCACGGGAAGTCAAAGGGTGTGCTCGTAGCCTGTTCTGGTTAGTGCACAAGCATGTCCATTCAAGCCTGGTCGTTATGGGTATTTCTTGGGTGGGTCAAAATGGACAACTTTTCATTGGGCCTGGGTGGGCTCATTGGGTTGTGAACGACTTGCTCAGCCTTACACTAATTGTTTAATTAATGCAATTTATATAATTATTGAAGGGTAAAAATAAAATAAAATCATTAAATATTTAAACAACTCTTGTTAGGATTTAGAAAAAGGATCAAGGCATTTCAAATTTTGCCTCTTATAAAAAGGACAAAAGGGAGTATTAATAATTAATATTGGTCTTTAATTTTTGGTTGTTTGCGTTTAACTTTTTCGGGTAGAACAGGTCAAAGAAACCTTTGTTACCTTTTGTTCTGTTCTTTAGGCCAGCGAAGCCTTTGTGGTCGTTTTCAATCAATTTCAAAGCTATTAAAATATTTTTACATCTCATCTTATATTTTTTGGACCAAAGACCCTCCAAAAAAAACCTCAATAAGGATCAGAGTCCAACGAGACTGTATTGGAAGCTTTAGATTTGATACATAACGTTAACCCTATGAATAAATTGCATATGGAATCTCTACTTTGGAATATTGATATACCATATGTAGTTATGGTATATATAATATAAACCTCCCTACTAAAGATCATGACAAACAAACCTAGATAAACATGTTCCCTTGGACTTTAGGTATCTTCCCAGCCCTCCTCCTCACCTTCCTATTCACATCCATTTTTGCAGTCATCTTTAAGGGCAGCCGTCGTAAACATGGGCGGAAACAACCGCCTGGGCCACCTGGCTTCCTGGTGCTCGGCCACCTCCACCTGCTAGGCGAACTCCCACATCGCTCCCTCCAAACCCTAGCCACCACATATGGACCCATCATGAGCCTAAGGTTTGGACATGTCCCAACCATAGTGCTGTCCTCGGCGGAAGCCATCGAGCTCTTCATCAAGTCCAACGACACCGTTTTTGCCAACCGGCCTCTGCTCGAAGCCTTCAAGTACTTCTCCTATGGATTCAAAGGTTTGGTGTTCTCAGAGTATGGTCCTTATTGGCGTAACATGAGAAGGCTGTGTAGGTTGAACCTTCTTAGCGCGTCAAAGGTGGAGTCTTTTGCTCCTTTGAGGATAAAGGAGGTTGAAAAAATGGTGAAGGAGGTTGAGAAGGCTGCAATGTCTGGTCAAATTATAAACCTAAGTGAAGTGGTTGATGATGTTCTGGAAAGTATGATTTATAAGATGATATTTGGGTGTGATACTAGGAAGGATGATGGACATGATTTGAAGGGTATTTTTCAAGAGGTTATGCATCTTTCTGGTTCTTTTAATCTTGCTGATTATGTTCCTTGGCTTGGAGTGTTTGATTTTCAGGTATGGCGGTTTAATTTATCATCTCTATATATATATCTACTGTTTTTAGAAATTTGCAATATGTATATAACTTACTTGTTGGAACAACAAGGGCTTTGTCAACCTTCGCCCTCTAAAGTTTGAACCTCTCAAAAGTTTTTTTTTTTCCCTTCTTCCCCCCCCCCCCTCCTTAATATCATCTCATTCTACAAGAAAAAGAAAAGAAAAAAAGAGTGACATTTTGATATTTAACGGTATTAAATTAATGAAGCAGTTTTGATATTTTTTTAAAAAGAAAAATACTTTAAAATTATACATTATTTTTTTAAAAAATCAAAATTGCACTATTTTATATTAAAAGAATATATCAAAATTTCACTCATTTTATATAAATTCTAATCTTAAGAAGAAAAGATAACAAAACATTTAGAAAGTTAAAATTTAAGAGGCATTAGACATTAGAAGGGGCACATTAATTGTCTTGCGTCTCTAGTTTGAGTAAAATACTTTTGAGGTTACTTATTAACACATAATTAATTAGTTCGAGTGATAAGCGTCTAAGCAGCCTCACCAGCTTGTAAAGAGGGGAATAAAAATTTGAATTCTGGGGAACACATTTATTGAGAAAGGTGAAACCTTTGTATTTTAAATCTCAAAAAGGAAACCTTATTATAAAAAAAAAAAAAAAAAATTGAGGGTGCTACTCTTTAATTTTGGACCCTATAATACTTTTGACTCAATTTGTTAATCATATTAAAAAAAAACTACAAATTGATTCACATTTTTTTGGGTGCATCTCAGGGAATGACAAAAAGATTCAAGAGAACTATCAAAGAACTGGATGGAGTGTTGGAGGAGATAATAAAGGAGCACGAGCAAGCTTTCAGTTCAAAAACACAACATGACGACTTCATCGACATACTACTCTCTCTGATGCACGAAGACGACGACGTCGATCGAACCAACATCAAGGCCATCGCAGTCGACATGATCGGCGCCGCCCTAGAGACCTCCGCCACCGTCATTGTATGGACCCTATCGGAACTTCTAAGAAACCCCCGAGTCATGAAAATCGTCCAGCAAGAACTCGATGCTGTAATCGGACCGGACAACCTCGTAGAAGAGAAAGATGTCGGGAAATTGAACTACTTAGAAATGGTGATTAAAGAGAGCTTCAGATTGCACCCGGCAGGGTCGTTATTACCGCGAGAGACAGTTGAGGATGTGGAGGTCGGTGGTTATTACGTAGAGAAGAAGACAAGGATCATAATGAACATGTGGGCGTTAGGGCGAGATCCTAAGGCGTGGCCGGAGAAGACGGAGGAGTTTTGGCCAGAGAGGTTCTTGGAGACGGAGGTGGATTTCTCAGGACGAGATAGTCTCATATTTATGCCGTTTGGGACGGGTCGGAGAGGGTGTCCGGGGATACATATGGGGCTGTACACGGTGAAGCTGGTGGTGGCTCAGTTGGTTCATTGTTTCCGGTGGGAACTTCCGGCTGGGATGGCACCGGAAGGCTTGGACATGAAGGAGAAGTTTGGTCTTTCGATGCCGAAAGCTGAGCACCTCCTCGCTGTACCAAGTTGTCGTTTTCATCATCTCAAATCTTAAGGCTGTTGTAAACTAAAATTTTGATTTTATATTCATTTTTAAGGTTGTGATCGTGCTACGTTAGGCTGCTTTAGGCCTGTTAAACAAATGTGAGATCAGATTTTTTTTTTTTTTTTTTGGGTCAAAATAAATGTGAGATCCAGATTTTGTAGTCACGTTACATTATGCATACTCGTATGGATGTAATAGTCAATAGAACTCAATAGAACATCTTAAATATAAGATTTCCTTTTTGTTTACAGTACAAATTACGCTGTTAAAAAATAAAGCTCTAAAAACGAGATTTAATAATAATGATATGAGGTAGTACTAACTAATTAGGGTTTGATTTATCTAAAATATAACCTCTAAATCCATTTAATCTCCTATATTTATCATTTTTTTCTCAAACTAATTTACATAATTTATAAACTTATATATAATTTAATGTTGCCACATTTGTTTAAATTAAAAAAAAATTATTTTATTTACTTAATCTATGTAAATTAGTTAAATAGCTCTTATATAAGAGAGGACTATGAATTAATAGAATGCTTTATTAAAATAGAGTTATAAAGTTATCAGCTTTATTTGATGCTCTCTATGGTTATTAATATCATACCGGTTGATTATTAAGTCACTAATTAATTATTTTTTAATTAATTAACTAATTATTATTTCTATTTTTTTTTTTTTTTTTTTAAAGAAGCTAAATAAATAACTTTATTATCAATATATATCATCCATCTCTAATTATAGGACAACATTTAAAAGTTAGTTTTAGTCATAACTATAGGACAACATTTTAATATTTGTCAATTTCTTCCTAAAATATGATATTAATTCTTTGATACTTTCTCAATAATAATTAAATATAATAATAATTTAATAATGCACCTATATATTCTATAAATTAAACAATGCTTGAAACTTATTAATTTCACATACAACTTAATTCTACTTTTTTTACTAAAATAATTTTGAACAATTTTTTTAAGAAAATGAGTAAATTAACTAATAAAGTAAGTAATACTCTATTTGCATTGCCAGCCCAAATGCACAATATCACTGTCATACAGAGCACTTCCTACCAATCAAAACAGTCAAAAGTAACGGGTAGAATTCGATCATAATTGTCACCTTAGATATCAAATTATAGACAATTGAACTCTCATTAGACAAACAGTATTTACCTTATGATTTAAGATTCACAGTAGAACTCTCAGGCATTACGTATCTATCCAAAATTTATATAAGGCTATTTTAAAAAAATGAGTAAAATTAATTAATTTAAATTAGTTAAATAGCTCTTATATAAGAGACGACTATAAATTAATAGAATGCTTTATTAAAATAGAGTTATAAAATTATCAGCTTTATTTGATGCTCTCTCCGGTCATTAATATCATACCGGTTGAGTTTTTTTATAGATGTTAAAAAAGCTAAATAAATAATATATTATCATTATATATTCCCGTCGGTTTTAATTATAGGACAACATTTGAGAGTTAGTTTTGATCTAACTATAGGACAACATTTTAATATTTGTCAATTTCTTCCTAAAATATGATACACCTATTGATACTTTCTCAATAATAATAATTTAATAATACACTTATATATTCTATAAATTAAACAATGCTTGAAACTTATTAATGTCACATACAACTTAATTCTACTTTTTTTTTTTTACTAAAATATTTTTAAGCAATTTTTTTTAAGAAAATGAGTAAATTAACTAATAAAGTAAGTAATACTCTATTTGCATTGCCAGCTCAAATGCACAATATCACTGTCATACAGAGCACTTCCTACCAATCAAAACAGTCAAAAGTAACGGGTAGAATTCGATCATAATTGTCACCTTAGATATCAAATTATAGACAATTGAACTCTCATTAATTGTTCAAAAAAAAAAAAAAAAAAAAACTCTCATTAGACAAACAGTATTTACCTTATGATTTAAGATTCACAGTAGAACTCTCAGGCATTACGTATCTATCCAAAATTTATATAAGGGTATTTTAGAAAAATGAATAAAATTAATTAATTTAACTCATATCCTTAATCCCTCCAAAATTGGTTAAATATGTCCTTAGGACTGGAAGTAGTATAAGTTTATAATTCAAATAAATTAATCCATTTGAAACCATATATGAATATTTTAAAATAATTTATTTAACTTCCTTACCCTCTCTAGAAACAAATAAATCGGTTATATTAAGGTTCTTATATTAAACGCCATAGGAAGTAATTGATATCATCTTAATTAAATTTATTGTTTGACCGACTCAGCAAGACTTTTTGAATGGATTGGAGAATGCTTCAATGGAGCAGGTCAAATCAAGATAATTATTCTTCAATTCATTTCCGACTCCGACGTCATTCTGGATCTCTAGCTTCCGGCAATGCAGATTCTGTTCCTATATAAAATTTAATCATTGTTTAAACATTTTCTTTTAGCTAACTTGCTCTAGATTTTTAAATTAGTCTGTAACGGAGAAAAACACACACAAAAGACAATAAAAAATAATTGTTACAAGAAAATGTTATCTTTTATAAACTAATAGAAACAAATTGGACGAAATAATAATTCCATATTAATTTCCAAATAGTCATAGATCTTTTCATTTTGAATACTCCCTCCGGTCCTAATTATTGGAGCAAATGACCCGAATTTAGAAGGATTAAGGAGGGAAGTTAATGAGCCAAATATACGTCATAGAATATAAGAGTGTTGTTAAATTAATTATTATGGAAGAAGTATTATAGGGGTGACATGGGAAAAATATGACAAAAATTGCTCAAAATTATTTTATATAAAAAAGTATAATTTAAGTGTATATGACATTAATAAGTTGCAAACATTATTTACTTTATAAAATAGATATGTGTATTATTAAATTATTATTGAGAAAGTATAAATAGGGGTGTTATAGGAAAAAATTGACAAAAGTTAAAACTTACTCTTATAATTAGGACCAAAACCAAGTCCAAAATTTGCTTTCTTATAATTAGGACCGGAGGGAGTATTATTTATCATGCTAAGAAAAATTTTCTATGACGTATATTTGGCTCGTTTATAAGAACTTGAAATAAAAGTGTAATTTATTGCCCCATTAGTCATTACTACATATATAAGGATTATGTTTTTCTCATCATCATTCATAATCTCTAAATCATACACGTCCAATCGATATGAAAGCTTATAATATTACTTTGACTTTTCTCTCATTTTCCCCATGAATGGTCCAATAGATTGATGAGAGATAATGAAAAAAAGATGGGTTGATATTTATTGATTTATAAGAATTTTTAGTTGTACCTTTATAATAAGGACCAAAAGAATTATTATAGATCTTAGCCTCCTGGAGTAACGTTTAAGCATATTCACACGCATTGCGAAACAATTCATTATTTATTGTAAGACACACACTTAAATATAATCCCTATGAATCAATTGTTTCGCCTATTATAAATTGAACTGCCAAAGTTTATGTGTGTCTATATGAACCTCTGCACCAAGAGCATGACAAACCAATCAATAAACATGTTCTCTTGGACTTTAGATGTCTTGATAGTCCTCCTCACCTTCCTAATAACATCCATTATTGCAGCCGCCATAAAGGGCAGCCGCCGTAAACATGGGCAGAAACAACCGCCGGGCCCACTTGGCTTCCCAGTGCTAGGCCACCTCCACCTGCTAGGCGAACTACCACATCGCTCCCTCCAAACCCTAGCCACAACATACGGACCCATCATGAGCCTGAGGTTTGGAGATGTCCCAACCATAGTACTGTCCTCGGCGGCGGCCGTCGAGCTCTTCCTCAAGTCATACGACACCGTTTTTTCCAGCCGCCCTCTGCTCGAAGCCTTAGAGTACTTCTCCTATGGATTCAAAGGTTTGGTGTTCTCAGAGTACGGTCCTTACTGGCGTAACATGAGAAAGCTGTGCTGGCTAAACCTTCTTAGCACGTCAAAGGTGGAATCTTTCGCTCCTTTGAGGATGAAGGAGGTTGAAAAAATGGTGGAAGAGATTGAGAAGGCTGCTATGTCGGGTCAAATTCTTAGTGAAGTGGTTGATGATGTTCTGGAAAGTATGGTTTATAGGATGATATTAGGGTATGATGCTGAGAAGAACAATGGACATGACTTGAAGGGGATTGTTCAAGAGGTTATGCATCTTTCTGGTGCTTTTAATCTCAATGATTACGTTCCTTGGCTTGGAAAGTTTGATCTTCAGGTATGATTTAATATATAACATTCTACACGTGTATTTTTTTTTTCTTTTTATGTTACAAAGCATAGGCATAAACGGTTTGAGTTATAAGCGGATTGAACTCACAACCTCTACTTACTTATAGAAAAGCATTCATATTATAGGTTGGACCGGTTTTGGTGTCTATCTTTTGGATAGACACCATGTGCCTGGCGATCTGGGCCGTTCGGATGCGATCGGACGGTCTAGATTTTATTTTTTTTATTTTCGCTTTTTGAATAAAAAAATCGTTTTTGAAAAAATGTTAATTGAGAGAATATCTTTATTTTAGATTTTGTACTTCATTAAAATATTTTTTTTAAAAAAATATAAAGTAAAAAAAAAAAAAATAAAATCTAAACCATCCAAATTTAATTTGGACGGTCCAAGGGAGAGGAGCTCCCCCTAACTATATAGTTAGGGAATCCCATTCCTTATTAGATTTGGTGTATTGTGTAATTTTTTATTTATTTTTATTTTTTTTTTCTGGGTTGGTCTCAGGGAATGAGAAGACAATTCAAGAAGACTAGCAAAGCACTGGATGAAATGTTGGAGGAGATAATAAAGGAGCACGAGAATGTTTTCAGTTCAAAAGCAAAACACGACGACTTCATCGATATTCTACTTTCACTTATGTACGAACACGACGACATCGATCGAACCAACATCAAGGCCATCGCGGTCGATATGATCGCCGCTTCCCTAGAGACGTCGGCTGTTATCATCGTGTGGGCCCTATCGGAGCTTCTGAGAAACCCCAGAATCATGAAAAACCTCCAACACGAGCTCGATGCTGTAATCGGACCAGGCAACCTCGTAGAAGAGAAAGATGTCTGGAAATTGAACTACTTAGAAATGGTGATCAAAGAGACCTTCAGATTGCACCCGACAGGGTCGTTACTGCCACGAGAGACGCTCGAGGATGTGGAGGTCGGTGGTTATTACGTAGAGAGGAAGACAAGGATCATAGTGAACATGTGGGCGTTGGGGAGAGATCTAAGGCATGGCCGGAGAAGACGGAGGAGTTTTGGCCGGAGATGAGACGGAGGTGGATTTCTCAGGAAGAGAGAGTCTCATGTTTATGCCGTTCGGGACTGGTCGGAGAGGGTGTCCGGGGATGCAGTTTGGTTCACGGTGAAGCTGGTGGTGGCTCAGTTGGTTCACTGTTTTGGGAGCTTCCGGCGGGGATGACACCGGAAAATCTGGACATGAAGGAGAAGTTTGGTCTTTCAATGCCGAAAGCTGAGCCCCTCCTAGCTGTACCAAGCTTTCGTTTTCGTGCCAAATCTTAGAAGAATGGATCAAATAAATTGTTGATGGAAACTTAAATTAATCTTATAATCAATTTTAAAGTTGTGATGACATCAGGCTGCTTTTGCGTTGTTGAAAAGTTTTAAGCCTGACTTTTCGGGCATTATACTATTTATATACACACACATTTGTATGTGTGTGCGTGTGAATGAATTGAATTAGATTTGGAGAGATATATTTTGTACAATATTAGTTTCATGCGTGTAGACAATGCACATCTCATTGACTCATTGTATTGATGAGATGCTCACACTACTACAGTTGTCCTATTTTTTGGGCTGGGACGTCCGGGGAGCGCCTTGATAGGGGAAAACTTAAGGAGTCCTACTTTTTTATTAGACGCCTAACATATGAGTCTAAGTTTCTGAATTAGACTCCTTAAGTCATCACTTAAGGAGTCTAATTCGAAACTTAGACTCCTTAAGTCATCGCAATTACCCTTTCAGATCTCGTTAAGGAGTCTAATATTCATAACTTAACTCCTTAAGACTTTAGGAGTCTAATTCAAGAACTTAGACTCCTTAAGTCTCGCTTTAGGAGTCTAATTCAAGAACTTAGACTCCTTAAGTCTCACTTTAGGAGTCTAATTCCTTGACTTAGACTCCTTAAGTCTCCCTTTAGGAGTCTAATTACCAAACTTAGACTCCTTAAGTGTTTTTTTTTTTTTTTTTTTTTTTTTTAAATAATTGCTTCGTATATTCACTATCCCACAAATTTCTTACAAAAAACATCCTTACAAACGAAACCAGAAGATATCCAGCCAACAGAATACATCAACACCTTACAAAAAACATCCTTACAAACAATCACCAGAAGATATCCAGCCAACAGAATACATCAACACCTTGGCTAAACATCCTTACAAATCACCAGAAGATATCCAGCCAACATAGAATACATCAACACCTCGGCTATGTGCTTTAAAAAGAAACAGAATACATGCACCTTTATATAACAAATACCCTAAGATACATAGTTCATAATGAGTTGGACAGCAAAGTAGTAACAACAAACTTGGCTAACTTCAAATCATTTCAACCAATTAGCTCTAACTAATTCAAGTGGTAACTACTACTACTTCTATGTACAACAATCACCACAACCATGATTAAGGCAATTCAGAACAAACAATTTTGTTGGAAATTAACCACCAAAATTATATTGACATTGAATAATAGTTTTAACCTTTTCACTGAGAAGTTCTTGGAAGAGAGAAGTATCCTTTGATATCTTGTTTATGATGTCCAAAGTAGTTGCTTCTTGGGAATTGAAGAACCCCACTTCTTGTCTCAAAGACTGACTTCCAAATACTTGAACCGAATTCCCAATACCCGCCTCTCGCTTGTTTTGCTCCAAAGAATACCCTTATGCAAAAATAAGTACAGATGATGACTCAATATATATATAGATATATTTTCTTCAAAATAAAATTTTGACAAATTTTAGCTATTACTTTCTCTCGATCACACTACTTTCTTCCTATTTTTCTTCTCTTGAAACCGGGGATCCAACTTTAGGGTTTCATATACTGCATCACCTTATTGTTCATCAAACAAGGTAATTAAAAGAGATGTTCCTTTTTACCACAAAAAAAAAAAGAGATGTCCCTAAGTGCACTACCATATGATGCCAAGTACTATAGTCATACTCTAGCTAGCCAGCTAATGTTAAAACGTTTGTCATGTTTGTATCACAAAAGTAAAGCAAATATAAAACAAAACAAAAAGAAGAAACAATATTAATTGGACTTACCCATGAAGGCCAACGCCATGATTGCTAATCCCAAGTAAACAAAATATAAACCGCACCGTAATCAACAAATTTCAGGTTAAAAAAGAAAGAGAAGAGGTTGAAGGGGGGTGAATACTAGTGAGAGAGGCTAGGAAGGAATATATGGGAAAAAGTGAAGACTAGAAAGTATACCAACAAATCATTTTATCGGTAGGAAGGAATACTAGACTGATAATTAAAGAGTAGCTATATATACCAACAAATCATTTTATCAGTAGCTAAGAAAGTATATTAAATGATAGAGCTTATAGAAAAGATAAGCCTAAAACAATGTGATTTTCTCTCCCTCCATTTTAGATAATAACCTATCTTTTCAAGCCCACGCAGAAAATCGACACGCACACGAGATAAAGTCCAGATTTGAGTTGATAGCAATTTGCAAGAGAACACAAGCACAAGAACAACGTGCATTACATTAAGCATATTAGCTGTTTGTTCTTGTTGGTTGTTGGCCGTTACTCTTTGTTTCATAATTGCCTCTACTACTAATTCTTCACTGGAAAGAGCAAGTTAAGTGAACGTAGCAACTTCTCCAGAAATATAAAAAAATATAAAATATATTCATAAGATCTTGGAGCAGCATACCTTCAATTGATTAACAGTTTTTTTCCAATATATACGGGAGCCTTTATAGGATATCAGGAAAAAAATATGCACAATGAGCACAAGAAGAGTTATACCCTGTACAGGGAAGAAAAGGGTCTTGCAACACATTATGCCACGAGATAACTATCAAAAGAATACATGGACGCTTCAACAACCCCGCAGAGGCCAAGCAAGAAATTGATTGGGCATAAGCCAATCCCAATTGCGGTTCACAAAAAAAAAACCTTCATAGGTAATTTTCAATTTATGGCATAATTGTATGAGAATTTGACCAAGTCCGTTGAAGTTAAGCATAATTGCCAAGTACTTGCTAGAATTACTTATTGGGAATACAAAGGAAAAAGAATCAACAGGAAGTGGCCTAGATTTACAAGAAGCGGATAATCCATGTAATATTCGCTCAAAAAGGCGATGGATGGCCTTCCATCGCCTTCCTCATCAAGCAATTGAAGGTAACACATTCAAGAGGACAAGCTTCATTAGTCACAATTAAGCGTAAAGCGCAAGTAGAAATGTCAAGGGCCCAATTGCATAGAGGAGGAGCAGTGCATCTTGACAGAAGCCTCCTCTTTAAGAAGCAATTCTCTAGCCTCCTCTTTTGTTGTTTTCCCCTTGTCTATATGAATTATAATAGCAATATTCATAAAGAGCATCAATGTAAACTTTGTAACGAAGGACTACAAATAAAGATTAACATAAGCACAAAAGCACCACTTGCCAGCCTTCTTTGTCACTTTTGCACTATCCCTTTTCCCTGCACCAGCAGCTTCTCGGCTAAGTTGATCTCTCTTCACTACATGGTTAGAACGAGCATCATCCTGGTCAAAAGAACAACAAAACATAACAACCTTAAGTAAAAGTCGGGGCAAAGTAATATTAATAAGAAACAGAAGAATCAATAGATGTACCATGCCATCCTGATCATCATACATTCGGAAGCGACCCTTTGCTTGTTTTGTATTCTTCACAGCGATAGACTCTGCAACATAAACTCCTTGCTCGGTGGAAAGAATTCCTTCCGGGGTGTGAAAAATCTGAACGTACATGAGAAAAAAGCTAAAACAATATAAGAAATTTTGGTGGTAACAAAAAAAAAATCACTAATATATAAGTAAACAAAGCAAAGAATAGACTATTTGAGTTCAATAGCAAGCACTCCCTTGACCCATAACATTATGACAAAGCATATAAATGTGGGTGCGCAATGCAAAGCCTTATTTGTCAACTCTAAATTCAACATAAGCTCAAGCAATGTATTCAATTTTTTTCAGTGAATAAGAAAACATCATTGAAAATATTGGACGACCATCAGAGCAAGACAGAAGGTGCACCCTACTTACACCCCAGGTCTACTAGATTCCACAACAAAATAAATATGCAAGGGTTGAGCAAAAGGAAGAAAGAGAAGAGGATGAAAAACAACCTTTGCACTATCTATTGAACCCTTTGATATCAAAATTTAAAACATGGAAGTATCAACTTTCATTTATTGCTGCCAACATACAAATCATCAAAATTAAGAAGATAGAAGTACCAACTTCCATTAATTGCTGCCAACATACAAATCATTGTTATATAGGATTAGACCTCAAACATGTTTTGAGAATAAACCATACAATAGATGAATTAAATGAAAATCAGCAACATAAGATACTAAAACATTCAATGATCAAAATCCTATTTCCCAAAAATACAGTACAAGCAAAATTAACGGCAATAAAATTTACCCGAATGTCATTCTCTCGAAAGTTTATCGTGTGAAAACCGATCGGGAGATTTAACAAATGTTGGCATCAGCAATATGTACTAGTTAGCAATTAGAAATCGAAAACAGTTAAATGAGATAATGAGTGTTAGAATAGTTCGTTCTCTATTCTGTTCTTGTTAGTTCGAAAGGATATATATGTTAATAATCAAATATCCTTTCCTACTAGCAATAACAGACTAGATAATAATCAAATATTCTAGCAAAATGCTCCACAGACTCCAACCAAACAATGAACCAAAGCATACATAAGCAAATAGCTCAAACACCTTTTCAAACTCTACATATGTATCTCCAGGAATTATAGACATCATTGTGAAAAGTGAGGAAATTGCGCCTCCCTGTTCTAATAAATTATCACTCTTCGACATGTGGTCCCAAAGAAGAACGCAAAAAAACATCACTTAGCAAAGATAACAATCATCTTTTACAATGGATTTTCAATTTGTGCATCGTAGTACAACAATTACCTTGCAAATATTCGGACTAGCAAGGCAAAGTAAGTAACCAAGTGACCAAAGCAAGTTTAATTTAATAAATATAAAAAAAAAGGAGATCATAAATTCAAGAGTTAACTCTAAATCATATATCCGTCATTACAAGAAAGACAAGCAACATGAAATTATACTTAATTCAAATAAAAAGAAAGAAATATGTGGTTCATAATATCTGAATTCATCATTCTAAATAACATTTCAAGAAGGCAGCAAGCCTTTATACGAATGATCTAAACTCGTTCATTTCCCCTACCATATGGTAATCAATAAATATTTTGGGAAAAAATATAAATTTTGGAGGCAAAGTGGATTGAGGTTAGTGTAATTGGCAAGACACCTAAAAAGAAAATTTATGTTTCGTAAGAATCAGAAAGGAAGGAGCTTGTGGACAAACTAGAAAGCAAATTAAAATGGAAATATCGGTTGATCACAGGAAGATGCGAAAAAAGCTTCCTATATTAGTTTGCATGACATATAATATCCAAGAAGGTGAATGATACGATGGGGATTGATTATTTAGATTGGGATCAATAATAAGAAGTGCAAGTTCCTCTAAGAAAACGCGGACATAAAAGGTCTACAAGTGAATAGCCTCAGAATTGCAGAATAATAACATCAAGGCTTAGAAGCCATTCAGTCTTGAAAGATGGTGTTTTTTTATAAGTAATCATCATTGGCTACACATATAAGTGATATTAACTTGGAACCAAGAAAACACAGCTTGCCCCCAAAATAGTGGCACCATAGAATCAAATCTATCATATATGAATCTAAGACTATAAATTGCAAGATAAAACTAGGCCAAAAAAGAGTAGTCTCGGAATTGTAAAACAGAATTGAGAACCGACAACAAAAGAAAGATTAAATATGTATGTCTCATGGCCAGTCCCAAGAAGTAATGGCGGCAACGCCGCTCCACAAGGCGATGGAATATGAGACAATATCGACGGAGAATCTCCCAAGTGAGAGATCCGTCAATGTCGACGAACATTCGTATGCAGCGTTTACTTGGGAATATCAAACACAAGAATTATCGTTTGCCCCCACAAGAAAAGTTAGGGATTTGAGCAAAAATCCCCCGTCGCAAAAGAAGAACAAATAATCGAACAAATATTTACGAGAAATGAATGTGTGGTAAGCAAGAAGGATTACTTCATTACCTCAATCGCTTCACATTCGAGAAGGAGATGAGAAGGAAGTGGCAATACCCTAGACTATGATTTCCGATGAGAATACCAAATATATTTATACTGAAAGAGATGGGATGGTGATTCTAATTCGGCGCCCAAGCTTGATGAATCCCACTTCCCTGTCTCTGTTTGGCTGTCTCGCTAGGTCATAAGAGAGAAGATCTGGTACCAAGTTTAGAGACGCTCACGAGAACTGCGGGATGGCAACGAGAACTAGTACCAAGTTTGGAGACGACAATGAGAACTAGTCACCCCTACGAAGCCTCCGGACGATGAGATGAGAGCACGTTTGACCGTACGAGGCCCGAAGACACCGCTCTCGCTTGTGTGTGGGTCGGTTGAAAAACTCATATCACCCGGTGCACCGTGGTTTTTGTTGGTGCGAGAGGATCTTGACGGGGTGGGATGTGGTTTTTGGCTCGAGGTTCTTGATGGAGGTTGGTGGGGAAGGAGGAGCAGAGACAAGGCGGAGTAGGGTTTGAGAAGAAATGCGAGAGAATGAGAATCGATGGATACGCGCATGGGAGACAACGCGGGAATGGGTTTTGGGAGAAGACCTAAGGAGTCTAATTCTTAGACTTAGACTCCAAATTCCGACCTAGGGAGTCTAATTCTCAAACTTAGACTCCAAATTGTTTCATTTTTTTAACCTAGGGAGTCTAATTTTCCAAACTTAGACTCCAAATTGTTTCCTTTTTTCGCTAGCGCGCACCAGGGGCACACTTTTGGCGTTTAAGATTTAAAATTAGACTCCAAAAGTCACCTACTAATTACAAAAATGCCACCGCGTTTTTTTTTACTTCCTTTTTTAATAATAGGACGCTAATCAAGGACGCAAAAGCCAATTTCTGTAGTAGTGTCATTCATACTTGTGATGAGTAAAGAAGGACCTAGTTTCACTTATGTGTTGTAAGAGTCAATAGAATGGTTTGTGAAAATAGAATGATGTTAATGATGTTCTGGAGAGTATGGCTATAGGATGATATTAGGGTGTGATACTGAGAAGAACATTAATGGACATGAATTGAAGGGGATTGTTCAAGAGGTTATGCATCTTTCTGTGCTTTTAATCTCACTGACTATGTTCCTTGGCTTGGAAAGTTTGATCTTCAGGTTATGCATCTTGCTTTTGAGTTATAAATAATAATATTTTTTTTTTCTTTTGAGCTAAGCTACAAGCAGATTGATCCCGCAACCTCCACTCCACTTATTGAAGAGTATCCATGTTGTATTGTGTAATTTTTTGTTTTTTAAAATTACTTTTTTCTGGGTTGGTCTCAGGGAATAAGAAGACGATTCAAGAGGATTAGCAAAGCACTGGATGAAACGTTGGAGGAGATAATAAAGGAGCACGAGAAAGTTTTCAGTTCAAAAGAAAAACACGACGACTTCATCGATATTCTACTCTCACTGATGTACGAATACGACGACATCGATCGAACCAACATCAAGGCCATCGCAGTCGACAAGATCAGCGCCGCCCTAGAGACGTCGGCCGTTATCATCGTGTGGGAACTATCGGAGCTTCTGAGAAACCCGAGAGTCATGAAAAACCTCCAACACGAGCTCGATGCTGTAGTCGGACCAGACAACCTCGTAGACGAGAAAGATGTGGGGAAATTGAACTACTTAGAAATGGTGATCAAAGAGACCTTCAGATTGCACCCGGCAGGGTCGTTATTACCGCGAGAGACAGTTGAGGATGTGGAGGTCGATGGTTATTACGTAGAGAAGAAGACAAGGATCATAGTGAACGTGCGGGCGTTAGAGCGAGATCCTAAGGCATGGCAGGAGAAGACGGAGGAGTTTTGACCGGAGAGGTTCTTGGAGACGGAGGTGGATTTCTCAGGAAGAGATAGTCTCATGTTTATGCCGTTCGGGACTGGTCAGAGAGGTTGTCCGGGGATACATATGGGCCTGTACATGGTGAAGCTGGTGGTAGCTCACTAGCTCAGTTGGTTCATTGTTTCCGCTGGGAGCTTCCGGTGGGGATGGCACCGGAAGATTTGGACATGAAAGAGAAATTTGGTCTTTCGTTGCCGAAAGCTAAGCACCTCCTCGCTGTGCCCAGTTGTCGTTTTCATCTCAAATCTTAAGGCTGTTGTAAACTAAAATTTTGATTTTATATTCATTGTTAAAGTTGTGATCATGTTACGTTAGGCTGCTTTAGGCCTGTTGAACAAATGTGAGATCCAGACTTTATAGTCAGGTTACATTATGCATACGCGTATGGATGTAATAGTCACTAGAATGCAAGGTCAAAAAAATAAACATTATCTCCTACCTTTCTAATATTATAAGATTTTATTTTTTGTTTGTAGTGCAAACAACATTAAAAAATGTTGAAAAAAAGCACTAAAGATTTAATATTAAAGATAGGTGATTGTACGTACTAACTAATTAATTAGGGTTAGATTTATCTAAAATATAACCTTTGAATTCATTTAATATCCTATGTTTTTTTTTTCTCAAACTAATTTACATAATTTAATGTTCCACATTTGTTTAAATTAAAAAATTCCTTTTATTTATTTAACGTATGTAAATGAATTAAGTAGCTCTTATATTAGAGATTGTGAGTCAATAGAATGCTTTTTGAAAATAGGATTATAAAATTATCAGCTTTATTTGATACTCCTCATCATTAATATAATACTAGTTGAGTTTTTTTTTTTTTTTTTTTTTTTTTAGAGAGGTTAAAGAAGCTAAATAAATAAATTAATCATTATTATATATCAGTTTATAATTTAAACAAATTAATCCGTTTGAAAGAAAACAATAAACTTTCTAAAAAAGTCAGTAATTTATATCATCTGAATTAAATTGATTGTTTGACCGATTCACATCAAGACTTTTTGAATGGATTGGAGAATGCTTCAATGGAGCAGGTTAAATCAAGATAATTATTCTTCAATTCATTCCCGACTCCGACGTCATTCTGGATCTCTAGCTCGACCATGCAGATTCTCTTCCTATATAAAATTTAATCATCGTTTAAACATTTTCTTTTAGCTAACTTGCTTCAGTTTATGACGGAAATAAACACAAACAAAAGAATAAACAATAATTGTTACAAGAAAATGTTATCTTTTATAAACTATAGTATTACTCTGATCTTATTTATAAGTTCATTTTGACTAAATCTCATTTACCAATGAGAGATAATTAACTCAATGATTATGGAGTAAATTTTCAACTTAACCCTCATTTACCATTGGGTATTTTTCAATTGTTTCTTCTCTCTCCATCTTCACGTACAATTACAATTAATATGGGTAAAATTGTCACAATCTTATATATTAGATGAAATTGGACTTATAAATAGGACCAAATTTTTTGATCAAAATAGACTTATAAATAGGATCGAGTGATAAAAACAAATTGGATGAAGTAACAATTCCATATTAATTTCCAAATAGTCATACATCTTTTCATTCTGAATATTATCTATTATGCTAAGAAAAATTTTCTATTTTGGCTCGTTTCTTTCTGTTTTTTTTTTTTTTTTTTTTTGGGAACACTTCTATTTATATTCATTACTGAAAGAAAGAAGCAGCTATTATAGAGCAAACTGATACGAAACAGGGCAAAGCCAAAACAAAAGACAAGATAAAGACACATAGGATCAAACTACTTAGAATCAACTAGGGCGAGTTGCGACCAGCAGACACCAAGACAGTGGTGACTAAACCAGGATCTATGTTTCTGGGCGTCGCCGAGGCTTGTTCCCGCTGATATCTAGTGCCCTTCATATCTTCCTCCAGCACCTGAAAACATTTCTACTCATCCAATTGGGCACACCCCCTTATTAGTAGATGCAGCAAGCTAGTCTACTGCTTTGTTCCGCTGATGAGAAATGAAGTGGACTGAAAAACTGGATTCAGACTTTAGTGCACTTAGGATGTCATCAAGGATACCATGAGACTCCCATTCACATAGTGAAGATTGATTATTCTCCACGCATCGCACAAGTATTTGGCTGTCAGTCTCAAAGATAACATTTTTATTCCCCAAATATTGGATTATCATCAAAGCTCTCTTCAATGCTAAGGCTTTCATCATGAACGTCGAGATAGATTTGACTTTATCAACAAATCCCACTGCACATGGCCCCAATGATCACGGCATACAAGGCCGATAGCAGCAAATGCTGTAGAGTTCTGAAATGATCCATCTAGATTGACTTTCAGAAATTCTTCAGCGAGTGGTTCCCATGAGGCAGCTAGTGTAGTCTTTTTGCTTACCGCAGGTTCGGTGCAAGTTGGGTACCACACAACCCAGTAATTAATTAACGAGAGCTTTTCTTTCTCTATCACAGTAGTAGGGTCTGGGCGCGTTTTGTTGAACACGTAATCATTTCGCCCTTTCCAGATGAACCACAAAAGCCAACAAATGAGTGCTCTATCATAATCGGTCAGGGAGCTCTGAGGATTCAAGACTCCGATCCACCATTGTTGGAAGTTGAGGATGATGTTGAGGTCATTTTTTAAGGATAATCCACACCCAAACTAGACACAGCGCACCCACTGACACTGAAAGAAGAGATGCTTTAGCGTTTCACAAGCAAGCTGGCATATCGGACACATCGCCGTAGGACTTCTTTTTCTTTTTACAAGGGTTGCATTTGTGGCAAGGGCGTTGGATAGGCAGCGCCATATAAAATTCACAACTCTTGGAATGGTTTTGAGTTTCCAGCTTTTATTCCAAACATCATTAGATATATAGGTTGAGGGTCCAGCGATTTGGAGGTGAAGCGTGGGGTCATCATTCGTCAGGAAATACCTAAGTTTAACTGAATATATCCCTTTTTTGCAAGGGTCCACATCAGTTAGTCTGCTTGGGAAGTCCGAGGGAGTGAGATGGCTTCAATAGCATTACTGGCTTGATCACTAATGGCGTTTCTGATAGGAGTTAAGTCCCAACAGCCACTACTAGTAGATATGATGGAGGCAACATGCTTGATTAGAATTTTTGAGGCCTTCATCCTCAGTGATCAGTCCACTTGAGGGTAGGGTGGGGATCCATTTATCTTTCCAGATTCGGGTTGACTTCCCATTGCCAATTTGCCAGCATAAATCAACTTTAATAAAATCCCTCCTTCTAATATGCTTGACCAACACCATGAGGCTCTATGCCCTTTCCTTGCATCCAAAAAAACACCATTAGGAAAATAAAGTCCTTTAAGGACCCTAACCCATAGGTCGTTGAGGTTTTGGTTAGATGCCAAGCTGTTTTTCTTAGGAGGGCCTTGTTAAATTTTGTAAAGTCACGAAAGCCCATGCCCCCTTCGCCCTTAGGCCGTATAAGCTTGTGCCAAGCAACCCAGTGTGTTTTATTCTATCCCTCCCACCAGTAGTTGGACACCAGGTTGTTGAGTTCTTTACAAGTTTTGATTGGAAATTTGAAGCATGTCATAGGGAAGATGGGGATGGCATTTATAATAGCTTTAATCATAATCTCTCCCTGCAAATGACAAATGTTGACTACTCCAGTCATGAACCTTCTTGCTAACTTTTTCACGAATGTATGCCAGTGCCTGATGTTTGGTCTTCCCCCAAACACTAGGGATTCCCAAATATTTGCCTTGATCCATGCTTTCCCCAATGCCAAAGATGTCACATATGTCCTTTCGAAGCGGTTGAGGCATGTTATTTGAGAACACAATGCTAGATTTCTCCAAATTAGCAGACTGGCTTGATGCTAAGCAGCATTATTGAAGAATATTTGCCAGAACATGACAATTTTGGGTATCTGCATTCATAAAAAATAGGGCATCATCTGCGAAGAAAATATGGGATAACATGGGCAATGATTGCTGAGTTTAATCCTAGTTAGGTGACCCTGCAGCAGAGACTTGTTAATCATGCATGAAAGGACTTCTAGGGAAAAAATAAATAGATACGGCGATAAAGGATCTCCTTGTCGGAGTCCTCTACTAGGGTTGATTGAAGCAATTTTCTCCCTTACAATACACAAGTTAAGATGTATAGTTTCCATACAAATCATAACAAGATTAACCCACTTTTGGGAAAAACCAAACTTTAACAACACACTTCGTAAGAAATCCCACTCAACCCTATCATATGCCTTACTCATGTCCATTTTTAAGGTGAATTCAAACTTGTTTCCAGTTTTCCTTCGTCTTAAATAGTGGAATACTTCGTGAGCAATGATAATGTTGTCTTGGATTAAACGGCCTGGAACAAAAGCACCTTGATTACAAGAGAAATTACACTTATCCAGACAACATTTCATTCTATTGGCCAAAACTTTCGAAATAATTTTATAAGAGAAATTACAGAGGCCAATAGTCTGAAATGTGAGACTGATTCAGGCTTATCAATCTTTGGGATAAGTGTGATGTTGGTGCCATTGATCTCCTCAAGAGAGAGGTTCATATCAAAGAAATCCTTCACCATTTTAACTACTAAGTCGCCCACCTTCTCCCATGAAAACTAGTAGAATATAATTTACCTGGGAAGCCATCCGGGCCATGGGGCTCTTGATCCTCCTAAACCGAATGTTGCAAGTCGAACTTCCTCGTGCGTGATGGGCCGGAGCAAGAGTTCATTTGAAACCTCATCGATTTTTACCTCTACTGAGTCCAAAGCTGTGGCTAGGTTTCTAGTGCCTGAGGGAGAGAATATGTTAGTGAAATAATCTGTGAACATATCATTAATGGTACCTTTATCTCTAGTCCACACTCCATTTCCATCTTTAATGCTAAGGGTCGAATTTCTTCTTCTTTTGACAAGGGTAGTGAGATGAATTTTTTTTTAGTTTTTATCTCCGGACTTGAGCCATGAAATACATAAGCGCTACCACCAGTAATTTTCTTCCTGGTCCATTAGCTCTTCTATACACCGAAGGAGCTTCGCTTCTTCCCTTTTACTCTCCTCAGTTTGGTACCCCTGTCGAACAATAGCTAGGCAAGATTCCAATGCATTTATCATCTTTTTACGATTAGGAAAATTCTATTTACTCCAATTTACAAGGTATGTTCTGCAGTTATTTAAATTGAGAGTAAAGCAAATTATAGCATTGAAAATTGGTGTTTCACCCACTTTCCAACTGTTATGGACCACTACATGAAACCACTGTGAGCCGTCTAATAATCCTCAAACCTGAAAGGTTTAATTTTATTAGAAGAAACATGAGTAAAATTAACAAACAGCAGATGGTGGTCTAATCCTAGAGGGTTTATGTGAAACACTTGGGTCAATGGGAAAGAATGACAGAAATTTTCATTCCCCATAGCCCGGTCTATCCTTTCTCTAATGGTTGCCTCACCTCCCTGTGGTTTCACCAAGTAAACCACGAACCCTAGAAGCCCAAGTTAATAAGTGAGCAGTCAGAAATAAACTTTTGGAAATTAAGAATTTTCCTGATGGCTCTTGGATTCCCTCCCTACTTTTCTTGATGAGATGTGATGTCGTTGAAATCTCCAAGGCAGATCCAACTCTCAATCCTATGGGAGGCAGACCTTGTGATACTGGTATATACAGCTAATCTTTCATTTTTATTGGTGGTGGCCCATACATGAAGGTGATGTAATGAGGAAACTCAATTGATGGGTCAAACACCGAAGTGTGAATGACATTGCTGGATGATGAGATGATGTTCACAGTAGTGGTTCTATCCCAGAATAAGGCAAGGCCGCCACTTTTCCCGATAGATCCACTCTTCTTCAAAACCACACCTCTGCCAGACTCTACTCACATAGCTCTGTTTCTTCTTAGTCTCCATGAGGAAGACAATGTGGGGTTTTTTATTATTGCAGACCTCTTTAAGGTTTTTGACTGTCAAGGGAACCCCTAACCCCTGACAGTTCCAAGATAATAGACTCATGGCGAACCGATGGCTGCTTGGTGACAGCCATTGGTGGTTTGTAGTAAATCAGTGCTAACAGGAAGAAGAGGTGCCTCAAAATCTTTAGTATCATCAAGGTTAGACTTGTGTCGGCCTGCAATTGATGTCAATTTCACTATTTTAGCATTGTGCTTGCCTTTTTGCTCCTCAGCGTATTTTTCAATTTTTTGACATTAACTCGTGGTGTTGGCCCAGTATTGTCATTTGGGCTTGGGGTATGTGGCATAGTATTATGGCTTGCTTCTAGAAAGAGGAGGTGCTTTTTGGTTGGGTTGAGCAGGATTTCGTCTTCCAGGGGTTCTTGGTGGCGCTTCAAGTTGATCTTGTGCAAACCAGTAGTCACAGCAGAGATGGGAGACACCACCGTGAACGGAATTATGGCCGTTGTTTCTTCAAGCTCAGTTTTCAAGAATTATACTCGATAATAGGGGTGACTTCAGGGGAGAAGAATCTGACATAATTACCGGAGATTGCTCATGGCTTATCGGATCGGTCATAATGACGGGATTGATTCCCCCCTCAATGGACACCTGGGAGGGTATTGATTAGGGCGGAGAACTCAGAGTAGTAGGAATTGAAGGCGTTGGGCCCGTATGATCTGGTAGCTCTTTAATTCTGATTTCCCTCGATTACTTTCATTAATCGCATCCTTGAGGTGCCCTTTATTGTTTCCGGATTCATCGCACCAGAGTAAATGGTTGAAGGCATCGTGCCCCTAATTCTAGTAATTACATTTTTGAATGGGCTCACTAGTTGTTTGGGCTATAAATGATTCAATAACTACTGGGATGCAATTGGATTTGGCCTTTCCCTAATTTTGTCCATTGGTTGATTCCACCTATCGGCTTTATCGTTACCAGGAATTGCGGAGAGAGATAAGTGCCTTGCTAGTTCTTTGCCCTGATTGTGGGAGTTTCCTTTTTTGGGAGAACCGTTGATCCATCTCCGGCCAGAGGCGTGTCCGCTACCGGTGGTGGTTTGGTGAGTAGCAGCTTCGATTCATCCCATTCCTTGTCATGCGCCACTAATGCTTCTTCCATCGTTTTCACATGCGGAGTTCCCAGACCATTGCCAACTCGATTGTTCATCGTATCATAATCTATATGCTCTGGTTGGAATTTGCAATTTCTTGCTTCGTTCCCAATTCTACCACAATCATAACAAGTAATTTCGAGATACGTTCGTACCGCACATAGTAAACCCAAATCAAATCACGATAAGGTCTAGGGACCCAGAAGCCTGTGATTAGTGGATTGAGGATATTGACTAGGACTCGGGTTGAATAAACGTTCTGGAGAGTTTGCCCTATTGCATTGGCGATTCATACATCATAATTCTTCCTACTGTATTTCCCATGATAATAGCATTCTCATTGTTAAAAGCTACATGTGGGAGGCCCATGGAATTGGATCCAAAATGGGACCATTCAAAATTAACTTCCTGGAAAACCATATAGTCATCCCAGGCTTGGATGTTCAATAAGCTCCTTGTATGAACCATGGATGGCCCTTAAGACTCGGTGATAATCTTCTTGCCTTGTAAATCTGAACAGGAAAGCGTTTTTATCAGGCATTTCGTGGATCTCCATCCCCTTATCGAGACCTCAACCTTTCTTGATCATGGAGATTACGATGCCTCTGTTGAGATTCTTGTCAATTTCCAGTCGACCTACAAGATCACGATTTTATTTAATTCTTGCAGGACAAGGAAAAGCATATTAGAAGATCCTACGATGTAGAATTAACCTTGGACGCTAAAAGAAGATCTAATGGTAGAATTCTATTTGGCTTCTTATATTTTAATGGGCTTAAGTTGGTACCCAAAAACCCTCTCTTCCGCCCATAAAATTAACCTAGCCGCCAACAAGAAAGAGACGCTCTCATTGAGAGTCAAGAAACGCACATTGAAGAGAGGAGACGCAATCCGCAACACGTACGAACAAGAGACTTTGATTCATTCATCCATTTATTCAGTCCACTCACGGGACCCACCACTGTTTCCTATTCAATCAATTGAATCTTCAATTCTTCAATTCAAATGGCCGTGAGTTGCATAATAATGGGAGGAGGAAGTGTCGTGATGGTAGCTTAAGCTCTTTGGGAGGCAACTTGGGAAGAGCATAGAGGAAGCTAAAGCCTAGGAGCTTACACTTGCAGACTACATGGGAGTGTTTTTCTCCTTTTATCGATTTGTTTCAAGACTTTGAAATTAATTATTTAGTTTTAGATAATTTGGAGTTGTTTCCTTGAGAACAATCTAGTTTTAGATTGTAAACATATTATTTAATTTGGATTAAATTGATAATTTGGATTTGAATTGTGCTAAGATATTTGTTAGGATTTTACTTGCAAACTGTTTGATTGTCAATTGTATTAATAATTGAGTTTTCATTATTGATTTAATTGTCAATTTAGGTTTATCCTCTTGGTTGTTTAATTAGGTTGGTTAATTGTCTAGTTGTTTAATCGGGCAATTGTGAACATAATTTCCAAAACTATCTTGGAACTATTTTAATTGGTTTAATTAACTAGCGCTCATTCCATTATGAGTTTTCTAATGGATTAGGTGTTATTGAACCCGAGGGTTTCCCATGCTTCCATTAGTTAATTAAATTCATTAATCTCAATCTTTCACTAATCTCCCTTTGGTCTAATTAATTAATTTGGGATAAGAAAGTTAACTCCACGTGAATCTTAAGTTGTCCCCTTTATCATCGTAACTAAATTAGATCTTTATTGTTTGATTTGTTTTTAATTAATCTTTTTCTTAGGTTTTTTATTCTTCTCTCATAAAAAAAAAAAAAAAAACTCAAAATTGCATTCAAACTCATATAGATTAGTTTCATCTTCATTTAGGTTTTAGAGTCAATTGCATCTTGCATTTAGTTAGTTTAATTTCATTTTACTATATTTTTTATCACTTAAATTCAACCTAAAGAAAAACCCACAGATTACTCCAATCCTTGGGAGAATGGTCTAGGTTGACCCAAAACTGTATAATTAATTAGGACCTAGTTTTATTGATTGCTTTAACGATAAAAGCATCACATCAATTAAACTAGGACTTAATTAATTATGCAATATAAGATCAACCTAGGTCATTCTTCCAAGGAGTAACTGTGGGTTTTTTTTAGATTGAATTTAGGTGATGAAAAATGCAACGAAATGAAACTAAAGCTAAGTGCAAGATGAAAATGACTCTAAAACCTATATGATCGAGAATGGAACTAAGCTAGATGCAAATGCAATTCGAGGGGATTTTATAAAAAGAGAATTAAAATCCTAAGCAAAAAAAAAGTAACTAATAACTAAGAAAATCAAATAGGAAAAGAGAAATAAGGTTTACTTCGTGTAAAGTGAATGGAACAACTTAGGATTCACGGAGTTAATTTTCTTAACCCAAATTAATTAGTTAGACCAAAGGGAGATTAGTGAAAATTTGGAATTAATGAATTTAATTACCTAATTGAAATATGGGAAACCCTCAAGTTCAATAATACCTAATCCACTAGAAAACTCATAATGGAATGAGTGCTAGTTAATTAAACCCATTAAAACCCAATCACAACTAATTTCTAAGTAATTTTGGAATCTTGTTTACAATTATCCAATTAAACAACTAAACAATTTATCAACCTAATTAAACAATTAAATTGATAAGCCCAATTGACAATTAAATTAATAACGAAAACTCAATTATTAATTCAATTGACAATCCAAAAGTTGTAAACAAAAATCTAACAATTGTCTCAAACCATAAAAACTTCAAATTATCAATCCAATTCAAAAGAAATATGTTTAACAATCTAAAATTAGATTGTTCTCAATTGACACAACTTGAAATCCTTTAAAACTAAATTATCTCAAATCTTAAATCAAAAAGATAAAAAGAATAACACTCCATTGTGATCTTTAAGTGTAAGTTTTAGGCCCTAACTTCCTCCATGCTCCTCCCAAGTTATCTCCCAACAAAGCTTAAGCTTCCATGAAAGTATTCTCCTCACACTTGAAGCAGAAAGTCACGGCCATGAGAACAAGTTGATAGAGAAAAGCCGATGATTGATTAATGGCCGTGGTCCGTATGGAGAAATAATAATAATACTTGAATAATGTCAAATCTCCAATCCAAAAGTAGTGTGGGTCGATGAGTACATGAAGGTAATGGAATTGGAGGAGCATTGTCCCTTTCGTGTGGGGTGCGTCTCCAAGAATTATGCAGAAGGAAGGTGATTCTCAACGCCTGCATTCCGGCGTCCTCGCGTATGTGCTCGTGTCGCTCGTGTCAGTCTCTCGGCTCTCAATGAGAGCATCTCTTTCTTGTTGGCGGGTAGGTTAATTTTATGGGAGGAAGAGAGGGTTTTTGGGGATGAGCCCATTAAAATGTAAGAAACCCAATAAAATTCCACCATTAGATCTTCTTTTAATGTCCAAGGTTAATTCTACATCTTAGGATTTTCTAATATGTTTTTCCTTGTCTGAAAGAATTAAATAAAATTGTGATCTATCATATATTTAGAAATATTATCTAATCATTAATCGGAATGTTAATAATTTAAATCCAATAATCTCATAATTAATTTTGATTTATATTATTTCCTAAAATTGGCTAACAATTCAAATATTATCTAATAATTCTAAATTAGCCTAAAATAATCCCCAAAATAAATGAATAAGGCGGGATAAAATATATTAAAATTGGTATTTATCAGACTCTTCTAACCATTTATTGAGTTACTCAGGTTCAGGTGTACTTCCTTAGCATAATTGTTCCCACTACTGCTCATGCCTATCTCCATAACCTGAGAATTTGTTGACACTACTACCAGGAAGAACATCAAAGATAAGAGGAAGGGTTCAAGCTGAAGTTCTCAGGTGGACAGGGCTAGGACGAGGTGAAGGGATGGACTCTCACCGAAGGAGAGGGAAAGCTTGACTCTCACAGGAGGAGAGAAAATCCGACTCTCACAGGAGGAGAGAAAATTAATTTGTCCTTTTTATTATTTGAGTAAATACCTTTTCCAGTCCTCGACAAAAACACGGATCCCATTTTGATCCCTTACAAAAAAAAAAAAATGACCCTTATTCATCCTTTTTATGGACTAAAAAATGACTTCTTTTTTTAAAGGACCAAAATGGAGATCGTGTTTTTTGTCAGGGCCCAGAAATGATATTTACTCTTATTGTTTCACATTTGGCTCGTTTCTAAGAACTAAAATAAAAGTATAATTTATTGCCTCATTAGTCATTACTACATACATAACCATTAATTAATAATGCTAGCTGGCAAAAAAAAATGATTTTTTTTTAACAAAAAAAAAAATGATTTCAATGTTAGAGATTATTATAGATCTCACCTGCCCCTAAAATAACATTTAAGCATATCCACACGCATTGCGACACAATTCATTATTTATTGTAAGACACACTTAAATATAATCGCTATCAATCAATTGTATAGCCTTTCAAAAATTGAACTGCCATAGTCTCTCTGTGTGTGTATATAAACCTCTTCACCAAGAGCATGACAAACCAATCAATAAACATGTTCTCTTGGACTTTAGATGTCTTGCTAGTCATCCTCACCTTCGTACTAACATCCATTATTACAGCTACCTTAAAGGGCAGCCGCCATAAACATGGGTGGAAACAACCGTCGGGCCCACCTGGCTTCCCGGTGCTTGGCCACCTCCACCTGCTAGGCGAACTTCCACATCGCTCACTCCAAACCCTAGCCACAACATACGGACCCATCATGAGCCTGAGGTTTGGACATGTCCCAACCATAGTACTGTCCTCCGCGGCGGCCGCCGAGCTCTTCCTCAAGTCAAACAACACCGTTTTTTCCAACCGCCCTCTGTTCGAAGCCTTAGAGTACTTCTCCTATGGATTCAAAGGTTTGGTGTTCTCAGAGTACGGTCCTTACTGGCGTAACATGAGAAAGCTGTGCTGGCTGAACCTTCTTAGCACGTCAAAGGTGGACTCTTTTGCTCCTTTGAGGATGAAGGAGGTTGAAAAAATGGTGGAGGAGGTTGAGAAGGCTGCTATGTCGGGTCAAATTATAAACCTTAGTGAAGTGGTTAATGATGTTCTGGAAAGTATGGTTTATAGGATGATATTAGGGTGTGATACTGAGAAGAACAAGGGACATGACTTGAAGGGGATTGTTCAAGAGGTTCTGCATCTTTGTGGTGCTTTTAATCTCACTGATTATGTTCCTTGGCTTGGAAAGTTTGATCTTCAGGTATGATTTAATATATAATATTCTACACGTGCAATTTTTTCTCTTTTACTCCCTCCGGTCCTAATTATAGTGACAATATTTGAGAGTTGGTTTTGGTTTTAATTATAGAACAACATTCTAATTTTTTTGTCAATTTCTTCCTAAAGTATCCCTATTAATACTTGTTCAATAATAATTAAATATAGAAAGGCTAACGTGGCCCTGTGCTGAGAAGGGAAGCAAACTGCATGTGGTTTAATTTCCCAAAATTATGCGAATCACTCATTTTCTGGGATGCTCTATATTTTGAAGGAAAGAAAGATGAAATGATGCTCTTGCATTAATGTTCTATATATGTGTGTGTGGTTTTAACATATTATGATCAATGTATAAATAAATAAAAAGATGAAAACAGTGTCAATGGATGGTTGGATGAAGTGTCCCTTACTATCCTTCTTTCCGAGAACGTGCGTACGCAAAATTGAAATTTGGCTGTGTGCTCTTTCATTATTTGACCATATAAGGATATTTTGAAAAAATAAGTAAAATTAACTCATTTAACACTCCTATCTTTAATTTCTCTAAATTGATTAAATATGTCCTATAATTAAGTCCGAAGGGAGTATGTTACAAGCATAGGCATAAACGGTTTGAGTTAAAAGTGGATTGAACCCGCAACCTCCACTCCACTTATAGAAGAGCATCCATGTTCTTAGGTAAAAATGTTTTTGGTGTATTGTGCAATTTTTGTTTTTTAAAATTAATTTTTTCTGGGTTGGTCGCAGGGACTAAGAAGACGATTCAAGAGGACTAGCAAAGCACTGGATGAAATGTTGGAGGAGATAATAAAGGAGCACGAGAAAGTTTTCAGTTCAAAAGCAAAACACGACGACTTCATCGATGTTCTACTCTCACTTATGTACGAACACGACGACATCGATCGAACCAACATCAAGGCCATCGTGGTCGATATGATCGCCGCTTCCCTAGAGACGTCGGCTGTTATCATCGTGTGGGCCCTATCAGAGCTTCTGAGAAACCCCAGAGTCATGAAAAACCTCCAACACGAGCTCGATGCTGCAATGGGCCAGACACCCTCGTAGAAGAGAAAGATGTCTGGAAATTGAACTACTTAGAAATGGTGATCAAAGAGACCTTCAGATTGCACCCGGCGGGGTCGTTACTACTGCCACGAGAGACGCTCGAGGATGTGGAGGTCGGTGGTTATTACGTAGAGAAGAAGACAAGGATCATAGTGAACATGTGGGCGTTGGGGAGAGATCCTAAGGCTTGGCCGGAGAAGACGGAGGAGTTTTGGCCGGAGAGGTTTTTGGAGACGGAGGTGGATTTCTCAGGAAGAGAGAGTCTCACGTTTATGCCGTTCGGGACTGGTCGGAGAGGGTGTCCGGGGATGCAGTTGGGGCTGCTCACGGTGAAGCTGGTGGTGGCTCAGTTGGTTCACTGTTTCCGGTGGAAGCTTCCGGTGGGGATGACACCGAAAAATCTGGACATGAAGGAGAAGTTTGGTCTTTCAACGCCGAAAGCTGAGCACCTCCTAGCTGTACCAAGCTGTCGTTTTCGTGCCAAATCTTAGAAGAATGGATAAAATAAATTGTTATTGGAGACTTCAATTAATCTTAAATTTTAAAGTTGTGATGACATTAGGCTGCTTTTGCTTCGTTGAAAAGTTTTGAGCCAGACTTTCTAGTCACGGGCATTATATTATATATATACACATTTGTATGTGTGTGCGTGTAAATGGATTGAATTAGCTAGATTTGGAGAGATTGATTTTTGTATACTTTTAGTTTCATGCAAGTAGACAATACATCTCATTGTATTGATGAGTATTATATGTGGTGCTCATTGTCACTTGTGATGAGCATTAATAAGGACCTAGTTTCACTTATGTGTTGTAAGAGTCAATAGAATGCTTTGTTTGAATTATAAAATTATATATTATATATATATATATATATATAGTATGATATTAAATCCATTATTAGTGATGATTCCATGAGACTCTTGAATCGGAGATGGCTTCAAGGAAGCTGGTGATCAGCTCAAAATAGTTCTGACTTTAAATTAATTTTTGGAGGATACGTTTTGGGGGAAAAAAAAGTGATAAAAAGTAGAATAGATTTTTGAGAAAAAAAAAAAAAAAAAAAAGTGATTTTGATAAAATGAGGGTGTATAGATTGTTGTTATCATAATTACTTTTTTTAGCATGGTTATTCAGATACTATATATACCCTGTTCAAATAATGAACTAAATCAACTTTCCAAATTTAAATTTTTTAAGCCTTGGTTTATTCTTCTATTTTAAGTTCTGATCGTACAAAGGAAGAAGGATATGTAAGGTCCCCCCCCCCCCTCAATTTAAAACAAATATTGTAAACTGGAAGAAATAAATTGTGTTTAAGAACATGAGATACTAAAAAACAAAATTGAAATTGTTCACAACATTTTTTAGAAGTGACATCGATAAAACTTCTGGGTCTGAAGATGAATGATTTTAAAGAAATGGTTTAAATTAAGATGGAGTTTTAAAATTGTTCCGCTCAAAATGAATTTCCATTTTTATAAATAGTTAACAATATGAATGAGATTGAGTCATTGAGCGTAACATTTTAAAAAATAATTTCCATTTTATTTTTTTGATATAAATAATTTGCATTTTAGGAAATACAGTATAGGAAATAATTCCCAATGTACAGTATTTGAGTATTTTTATTTTTTTTATTGGGCTTCGGTAAAAAAAAAAAGCCCAAGAGGTGTGATTTTCAACACCACCGAAATGGACATTAATGAAACGCACAGCTTCATTGGCGTTTCAAGAAAGCATTTTTGCTAAAAAAAAGTCCAAGGGTGTGATTTTCAACACCATACGAAACGGACATTAATGAAACGCATAGCTTCATTGGCGTTTCAAGGAAGCATTTTTGCTAAAAAAAAGCCCAAAAGGTGTGATTTTTAACACCACCCAAAACGGACATTAATGAAATGTATAGCTTCATCGGCGTTTCAAGGAAGCATTTTTGTATTAAAAAAAAAAAACCCAAGGGGTGTGATTTTCAACATCACCCGAAACGGACATTAATGAAACGCACAGCTTTATTGGCGTTTCAAGGAAGCATTTTTGGTATAAAAAAAAAAAAAAAAACCCAATGGATGTGATTTTCAACACCACCTGAAACGGACATTAATGAAACGCACAGCTTCATTAGCGTTTTAAGAAACCATTTTTGATTAAAAAAAGTCCAAGGGATGTGATTTTCAACACCACCTAAAACAGACATTAATAAAACGCACAGCTGCATTGGCGTTTCAAGGAAGCATTTCACTAGCAGCGATTCCGTTGAGCCAGCGGAATACGCCTTGTCCAGTTAAGCAAACAATTTGAAATCCCCAACGGCTACCTCTCCTTCTTCGTATATATATATATATATTTCGGGTAACAAAATAAATTTTTAAAAAAATCGAGAAAAGCAAGAACAGAACAAATCCGGTCCTCACTCTGTAAATTCCAGAGCACGCTCTCTTCCTTCTTTTTCCAGGGTTCGAGTTTCTGTAAATCTTGATTGATTGAGGAAGCATAGTCTTCATTTCGATGGATTTGGGTCATGTGAAGCAATTCGATCGCTCCAAGGCTGACATTGCAGGACCAAACCCAGGTCGAAAGGTTCGGGTCGTGGCTAAAGTCAGGGGATATGCGTTTCCGGAGGTCGAGGCTCAGGGTGGGTCTTTGAGATCGGTGGACTGGATTTCGGTGAACAAGCCTCACGGAGAGAGTTCAGAGGGAGTCGCAATCTCATTTAGGGAAAATTCTTCCAGGTACTTCTTCAGTTAGCTTTGGGCAGTTGTTGAACAATAAAACCTGTTCCCATCTTTTTGGGGTACTGGACGGACGTCGAAATTCGAATTTGGCCTTGACTAGTTTTAAATTGAGCACGTTGTGGTTATTGGAATTTACCGGTTTTAGCATATTGCTTGTTCAGTAATATAGCCTCTTTTCAACTGCTTGGGCTATGAGCGAACGTTGAAATTGAAATCTGGTGTTCAATTTGGGGTTTGTTATTTTTATATTGTGCAATTCATGGAAATTGGAACTACAGGTTTAGGGTTGACATTACCATTTTGTTCTTTAACTATCCATTCAGTTGTATAATTCCTTTATATCGGTTTGATGAACGTTGATATTGTAATTTGAAGTTTTTGGGTTTATTAATTATTTTATGTGCAATTAGTGAGAATTGGAACCTAAACGTATAAATTAAAGAAACAGGCGAAACTTGACTATCGTATTTTTGTTGCCTTATTCTTTTGCAGGAACAAAGACTACTATTATGGTTATCGATTACTTTATTTTAGGACAAAACATTTGTTTCGCACCAAATTTTGAATTGGAAATCTCCTTAGACATAGTTTTTTTTTAAACAATAAAAAAAAATGCGAATCATATTACCAACAGCTTCCCTCTGATGTCCAGCAGTACTCAATAACCTTTAATCATCTACCACCTTCGTTTAACAAGATGGGGGTTGAAGTTTGATCAAAGGGGCAGAATATATTTGAGCTTCTTTGAGCTAATCCAGCTTATCGATGTGCACTTTGGTTAGCCTAAAATAGTAGAATTTTAGTAATTACTTTTTGACTTCTTTTTTTGCTTTGGTTGAATTTTGGTATAACAACCGGCTCCATCTAGTTGAAAAAACCCAAGCCATCTAGCTGTGGGTAGGCCATTCTGTCTCAGTCATTGTTTGAATGATATGTATGGTCATTCCCTGAACTCTTAACAAACAATAATCTCTTACTAGCTAATCTTTATGGATGCAGTCGTAAAGAGTCTTACTGGGTGGATTATTGTTATGGGGACAATGAAGAAAATGAAATGATCTATTCAAGAGACGTGAAGCCTCTTGTATCTGCAGTTTTTGAAGGCCATAACAGCTCTATTATTGTGTGTGGAGCAAGAAGCAGTGGAAAGACTCATGTGATTCAGGTTTGACTCTATTATTCGTCCTAGATCTTCTCGTGAACAAATAATGATCGTTAGTTTAAGTTAAATTCTTCTGTGTATGTGTGTGTATAACAATTAATTAATGATTCCTTGCTTTTCAAGGGTTCTGCTAAGATACCTGGTTTGTCAGTGCTTGCTGTCGCTGAGTTTCTTTTACTGGCGGAGCAAAATGGCAAATCTATTGCCATGTCACTGTATGAGGTTGATCATCAGGAGCATGCTATTGATTTATTAAATCCAGAACAACCAGCCATTTCTGTTCTTGAGGACCGAGGCCGTATTCAGTTTAAAGGGCTTTCTCAGGTAATTATCTGGTAACTGTTGCTTGCTAGTTCATGAAACACTAGAAAGAAAACTTCAAAAAATGTCATTATATAAGGAATGCAGGAGAGTTTGTTAACGTTTATGTTTTGCAGATTCCTGTGAAATCCATTTCAGAGTTTCAGAAAGCATACTTCAATGCTTGTGCTACTCGAAAAGCAGCCATGAAAAAGGGAAATGACCATGCTCGTAGGACCCATGTGGGATTAACAGTGCATGTCTTTTCTGAGGCTGAAGGCACAGAAACTGGTTCTGGTTCTGGTTCTGGTTCTGTGGGCAAAATGAATTTTGTTGACTTGGCAGGTTATAATCTTCTATATACGATACTTTTTCTTTCTCGGATATGCTTATACGTTCATAGTTGACCCCCTGCTCCGCACTTGTCAAATCAGGTTATGAAGATGCCAGGAAGAAGAGTTGTGACAACTCTTGTCTAGCTGAAACTAATAAAATTAATAAGTCCATATATGCTTTATTAAATGTGTGTCATACTTTGAGCACCAGTGAAAGTCGTGTCCCCTATCGCGAGAGCAAACTTACACGCATATTACAGGACTCTTTGAGAGGGACTAGCCGAATTTTGATGGTTGTCTGCATGGTAATTTTCATGGTCATTCATTTTGTGGTTTTTTTTGTCTAGTTTCCAATTGCTACGTGCATTCTTTTCAATTACTAATTTAGTTTTGGTTTTGGTCCTTATCTATTTTGTAAATATAGAGCCCATCTTTTTGCCAAAACACTATCTACATGTTAAGCTTAGTATCTCGGTCATGTCAAGTGATTCATCGAGTGGCAGTAGACGCCACAAAGAAAAGTGAAAGTTGTTCTGCAAGACAGATGATGCTTACATCTCATAAGAGCAAGGTGCCCAAGAGTGTCTCTTCTACGGCAAAAAAAATAACTGGCTCCAGATCAAATATACGTGAAAAGAAAGCTGATGTGATAAAATCTGTAACAAAAGGAAGGTTTGTGGTGAATTTATAATCGAAGTTGTTGCTCTTTCTTAATATGCATGTCTGGAAATTAATTTTCCCCCTGTTAATTGAAGGAAATTATTTGATGAAGCAAGTCATTCTGCTAAAGCTGAGAAGGTATCTCTTACTGTCCTTTCCCCTCTAGTCTTGTGCTGAAACTTGGGATCCTTGTTTCATATAGAAGGTTACATCATCAAATATGGTTATCTACATTTTATAGATGAAGAAAAAGTTCATATCAGTTTTATCTGCGCACAAGACTCATGTTCAAGGAAGGAAATATGCCTGTGCATTTCACGTTAAAGTATTCTTTTCTTTTATTTATCTCTTTTTTTTGTGCCATGGGAATTAGTCTATTATATACAACTATTAAGTAAACATGCATAACTCAGTTTCATTGAGTCTTGATCAATTTTAACACAGGCAAAGTTGTCAGATACCAGTTCTACGGCAGATACTTCTGTTAAAGAAGAGGTAAAGATTTAAAAAAAAAAAAAAAAAATCTTTCTAATTGATAAATAAGGACTCTTAATGTTGGCAAGAAATATGTTTATATGATTGTTGATGATCAGGGACTTTGTAAATGGTGTTGTTCTACTGTATAAAACTATTCTCTTTTGTGCAGGAAAATCCATTGTACCTCATACCGAAGCATTATCTTTTATGCAAGAAAAATCCATTGTACCCGTTACCGAAGCATTATTGCCTTTGTCACCGGTAATATTTTTTATTTCATATTACTTAAATCCTTTAGATCACAGTCTTAGCTTGATCCTAATATGTTGATGAGGAAGCATCATGTTCTAGTTGATATCTGACATAATATGTTGATGAGGAAGTGTTTCATGGAGGATAATTCATATATAAATGTTGGGTATCACATGAAATTCAGATCCATAGAGGAAAATATTATAGACTTATCTCCAGGAATCTAAAGTTGATCCAAGCATTCTTCTGTGCAAAGGTTAAGAAAATTGATGAGAATATTCTATGCAGGATGACTCAGTTTCAGATGCTAGGCATCAAGCAGAACTCATGGTAGAAAATGTAATTAACTTACCTCCTAGAATCTAAGTTTGTTCCAGGCATTCTTCTGAACAGAACATTTACAAAGTTTATTCAATCACCTGTTCTTTCTGGAAATTGATAAGAATATTCTATGCAGGATGACTCAGTTCTAGACGCTAGGCATGACACAGAACTCATGGTGGAAAAGGTATTGAACTAAAACTATGGCTTGGGGCAACCTTCTTTACTAGTCCCTTATTAAAGCCAACAAGACAATTGACAAGGAAGATTTATATAGCTTAATTGATGTATGATTTTGTGTTTTGCTTTATTTTTAATATGGAAAACAAGGCCTAATCCTCATGTGCTTTTATAGGTTGTCCCTGAGAAAACTGTGGATCATCGAGAGGAGCATACTCCTAACTCTGGCAAGTGTAAGAAAGCTTTGTCCCCAGCCTCTATAGTTCAGGAAGGTAGGCAGAGCTCAATGGACCACTAGCTTAACAAAACATGCTGATCTTAGCTGCCTATTCTCAAGGATTTTTTATCATTACAGGTCACTATATGGATAAGGAAAATGAAAGTATCACTGCTAATAAAGATGAGTCACCACCAATTAGTACTCAACTACGTGAACTGTCAAACAATTTGAAGCTTCTCTTATCTTCAACCCCACTAAGCGTGAAGATACCAGAACAGGACTGCATCATGTCACTTGACAATAATCAGGTGCCTTCTACAGATATTGAGGAACCAAAAACTCCGGTCATGGAACAAACTGTGGGGTCTATTGATAAATGGAATGTCATGAATGCCAAAAGTCCTTGGGAAACATATAGTGTCCGCAGTTCTGGAATGAAGGTTTGATCATCTAGCCATTATACCAATTGATCTCTTTCTCAATTGCTTACTTTGATATATAAACTTTCTAATCTTGAACTTTGCTTTCATTGTAGAACTCTCTTGTTCAGGAATATCTTACGGTCTTGAACACTGCTAACAAGTAAGTTAACAAGAATGTAATTCAATGCTTGAACATATCTTTCTTTTGTTTACGAGGTTACAGCCTTGTTTTATACCTCCTGTGACTAAACTAAGATATATTCCCTTTTTGCTTTGTCAAAACTAACAGGGAAGAATTAAAAAGATTAAAGGTCAGGAATGCTTCGCCTTTTTTTACTAAGTTGAATCTTCCTAATACCTCATAAACTAAATCATCTTCTTCCTTACAGGGGATTGGTGAGAAAAGAGCAACATACATACTTGAGCTTCGTGAAGAATCTCCTGAACCTTTCAAGAGTGTAAGTCTCCTGGATTAGTTAATTTTTGGGAGAAACTCTACATCGCTTATTTTCCCTGCTAATAATAATTTCTTGGCAGTGAAATTGATATAGAAGGGACATAATTTTGAGGTTGTGAACTAACCTTTTCTTTTAACAGCTTGAGGATTTACAGGACATTGGACTTTCAGCAAAGCAGGTGACTTTTCTTCTCTTTAAATATTTCTTTATATGATATACATAACAAATTCCTGATAATTCAAGCGGCAATTGATATTGATATGATATATCTATTTTTACTCAGATTAAGAGGATGATGAAAAGGGAAGCTGGAGAACTCTTCAATTAGCCAAGAAAGAGATTTGAGGGGTTATGAATTTTCCTGTAATTCATTTGATATATTATCATCATCATCATCTTTGTGATGTTTGTTTGTTTCTATTAGATTTATCCGGGGCAACCTTAAGTTGCCCTTACTTTGTGTAAAATTCAACTTGAATGATTCCATTTTTTTCAAAAAAAAAAATTTTAACTTGAGTGTCTTAGTACAAGTCCTTCTATTCTTTATCCTTAGTAACAACTATTTTTTACATCATTCAATCTTTTTCTAATTTACGCTTCTTGATACTTCGTTAACAATAATAAAAAAGGAGAGGGAATTAAAGAAGGTGACTAAAATATTTCAAAAAATACATGTCTTATATTTATGACTGAAGGGAGTACTTACTATCATTTAAAATAAAATGTCTATTAAATTCATGAGTTGCCCTTACTTTGTGTAAAATTCAACTGGAATGATTCCATTTTTTTCAAAAAAAAAAAAATAACTTGAGTGTCTTAGTACAAGTCCTTGTTCTTTATCCTTAGTAACAACTATTTTTTACATCATTCAATCTTTTTTCTAATTTACGCTTCTTGATACTTGGTCAATAATAATAAAAAAGGAGAGGGAATTAAAAGAGGTGACTAAAATATTTCAAAAAATACATGTCTTATATTTATGACTGAAGGGAGTCTTTTTACTATCATTTAAAATAAAATGTCTATTAAATTCATGAATTAAAACTTTAAATTATTTTTCAATTCTTTTTTTGCAAAACTTAAAAAACCAAAATATCTCAAAAAAAGTGTGCCTTACTGAACTCAATTCTGCCCAATTTAGGACTTTTCACATCAAGTTAGTTAGTTACTCACGTCCTATTTGTCTTCCCCCTTCAGAGTGCGACATCACGGCTGACCACACAACACCCCTCTCATATGTCACAAAAATCAAATTGTCATTATTGAAAGCTCAATCACGAGAAACATAATTTAAATGCTGGTCTCAAACTAGGTCACAAATAAAACATAATTTATCAAAATATTCATAAAGATATTATCAAATTTAATAAATAAAAAAAACGTCAAATAGTTGAGATAGGATTAGATAAAATATGCAAGGTAGGTCAGGGTTAATTTTACAATTAAAATGTTATATTTTGATTTTTATTCTTAAAAATAATTATAATTTTTAAGATCCTAATTAATAAATATATTTTTCTTGGCCCTTCTTCATAATTTTCCCTTAAAAATATGGAGAAATTCCCGTTAAAATTTTTATTGATAGGCAGAATCTAAATCAAATTTAAATAGTATCAAAATTTTAATCAAAGTGCTGGTGACTGAAAAGTTCAGTGAAAATTACACTAAAGTCCCATTTAACAAAAATAATATGAGAAAAGTTCCATAATTTTTTAATGACAAATAAATGAGCAATTATTGACAAATGAAGGAGACAAGTCATGAGAATTTTTTTGATATATATATTAATTTGGATGTTATTGTCATTTTCCCAAAAATTTATCACGATTGAAAATATTGCATCCTGTATTTACGTTTTTGTCTCTAACTATTGATAAGAAGGATCTGAATAAAATTTGAGGAATATCGATACTTTTTAAAGGAACGATGCATGATACAGCTGAGCTAACGGATGTTAAGAAAGATATAAGGGTGAGGGAGATGGTTAACAGGGATGGAATCTGGGATATGGAGGAAATAGGCAGAAGTGTCACTGAAGAAGGCAGGAATCTCATTATGACAGTGGTGCCCCCTAATGACCTGCTTGGGGAGGATGTAGTAAGATGGGGAAGTGGTTCACAGAATTGCTATATGGTTTCTTCAATGTACCATTTGCTGCGAAATGAATCAGAGTGTGGGGAAAATGTGTGGAAGAGATTATGGAAGTGGAGGGGGCCAATGAGAGTGAAAATGTTCCTATGGATTGCTATGCATGACAGGCTATTTACAGGTGAGCGGAGGAGCAGAATCTTGGGGGGGAATGTGCATTGTTACAGCTGTAATGACAGTGAAAACCTGATGCATATACTCAGGGATTGTCCTGTTGCTAGGAATCTGTGACTGGAATTAAAACATGGTACGTTTGAGCCTGAATTTGCAACTTTGCAGGGAAAGGAATGGCTAGATTGGAATTTATCAAGTTCATCTGGAGAGTGGAATCTGCTTTTCGGATTAACTTGTTGGCTTCTATGGACATGGCGGAATAAGTGCTGTTTTGAGGAAGGTTTTGCAATGCCAGAGAACAGGGCACACATTGTGAACTGGTATGTGTCAGATATCAAGAAGGCTCGGGTGGATTTTGGCAAAGTGACAGGGGAAAGAAGGGAGATTAATATCAGATGGAGGGCGCTATGGATGGGTGGGTCAAGATTAATGTAGATGGGGCCTCTAAAGGAAATGGAGTAATGGCTGGGTGTGGGGGTCTCATTTTCGTGGAAGCAATGGGGAATGGCTGTGTGGTTTCATAAGAAAATTGGGGGCCTGTTCTGCTATGAAGGCGGAGTTATGGGCTGTCTTGGCTGGACTAGAGTTAGCCATCCAATATGGGTTCGATTCCATCATTGTTGAGAGTGATTCAGTTGCTGTGGTAAATTTGCTGCAAAAGCTGCAGGTGGATGACAGCGCTGATTTGAAGATACTGATGCAGATTAGGAGAGCTATGGAGAGTTTTGTTAATGTAGTTTTTACACATGTATATAGAGAAGGCAATGCTTGTGCTGATGCCATGGCAAATTTTAGCCTTATGCAGGAAATGTCTAGAGTTGTTTTTCATAGTCCACCATGCTGTGTAACTAAATACTTGTACAGGGATTGTGTGGGTGTTTCACATCCAAGGTTTATACTGATACAGGAATGAGAATAGGCTGAGGCCTCGTTTTTTACCAAAAAAAAAAAAAAAAAACAAAAAAAAAAAAAAAAAAATCAAATCAAATCATTCTTCTTAATAAAATTTCTAGTGCGGAATTTTTCGCAATTTTTCCTCAAAATATATTTTACAGTACAGAAAATTACAAATGTAGCCTATGAAAATTTAAATACAAAATTATAAATAAAATTAAAATTAGGATAAAATCTCTCATTGAAAATTTAATTGACCAGAATGGTTTGATAAATTTGCATAATCACTGAATACCCCGGAGGTGACGTCCCTCTCACTATTTTTTTTTTTTTTTTTTTAACCTGCGTTTTTTCCCAAAAAAGAAAAGTATTTTTTTTTTTTTTAACCTGCGTCCCGATTTTTCCCAAAAAAGAAAAGTATAACTAAAATAATATTAGTAATAAAAAGTAAAAAACTTTATTTTCATTGACACGTTAGTCCCGGTCGACGCGAGCGCGTGTATGGTCTTTCGCAATCGCGAACCCCTACTACTCCAGAAGAGACAGGTTTTCTCGCAATCGCGAACCCCTTCTACATTGGCCAGCTTTCGTATATAGTTTGTTACAACTCATCTCTGCGTTCACCTATTTTCGTTAACATTTATATAAACTTTTCATTCTTTTCTTCCCGAACCTTCTCTGTTCATCACTCTCTTGCTCTCATTTTCTCCTCCATCATCCAAACACTCCAAATCTCGTTGCCGCCGCTTGTGGTTCCCTCAGCATCGAAGAATCTCCTTTGCCCTGGGGAGATCTTTTTCTCGTCCTTCCTTTTTGGTGCGTGATCTACTATCACACTCCTTAGTTTCTCTATAGTATCGTCATATTGGATATCGTACTCGATTGCCGATCATGTTTTTGTCGGATTCCGTTGTTTTTGGTTTGTTTTTTAATCATGTTTTCCTACTAGTTAAACTTTTACTGAAAGTTGAGGAGAGAGTAGAAGCATCAGCATGTATATGTGATGTTCGTTTTTAATTCCCTTTTTTGGACGTGGAGGGAATTGCGAAGGATCTTGTTTGTCGTGTTCGTTGCCTGTGTCATTACTTATTATAGTCAGCTGGATTCTATTGGCAAGGGAAGCTATGAGAATCATTTGGATATACTATTCGTTTTTGATTTACAGATTAGCATCTATTTGTTTAATTGTAATTTCTAGATCTAAAATTACAATTTGCTGGAATTTCACAAAGCCGTCTGTGTGAAGGTTTTGATGCTTAAAAATTAAAATGGATGAACGATTCAGTTCTTGTTCCCTTTTCCTTTGTGATGCCGTCTGAGTTGATGCACCGATTTATCTAGGAGATCCGTGCTATCTGGTGTGGGCTTTAGTTTTTAGGTCTACATTCAAGGGAAGCGAAAAAAAGAGGGCGACTTGCATTGTTCTGTTTTCTTGTTTCTGTAAGATCGTAATCATTCATTCAGGGGTAAATTTTTTATTCTGGCATTAGTCTAGTTGTTTATGGCATGTTGTCTCTGTTTGCTCTATTGTGTCTATACCTGACTTGATCACTTGTATTTTGATTTATCAAATATGAAAATCTTCATATTTGTTCATTTTTTGGTTTTTGTTCTGTGTGTGTTATATTTAGGAGCTGTCTCATTTTTACATGTTCTGTTTTTATACTATGTGCAGTGGAATCCTGTGGAGGTGCTTGGATTAGCCCTGGTGCAGGTAGATGCCAGTTGAAAAACACAAGGTTTTTGGCACTCCAGATGTCATGAAAGCAGAGGATGGAAATGACTTCATAGAAACCGCACTCAGAAAGGCAATTGGTAGAGAACCTTCTCTTTCTTTTCCAAGGGCTAATGACAGTCCAGTTCAGTGGATGCATTTACTTAATGTGTTAGAACAGCAAGGTATTAGCTAATGCTGTCTTGCTGGTTCAAAAAATAACCATTTTTGGAAGGCACAGTTTCATAAGCGCACAAATGAGCTTAATTTGTATGTATTTAATGTACATTGCGTCAAGGAATTTGTCAACCCTGTCCATGTAATGTTTTTGCAAAAAGTGCAGCGGTTTATACTTTTGAGGCTATCCCCGTCTTTGCAATTGCTTCTTCCAGGCTGGCATAGAGGACATATGAAATGCATCATTATTAGTTCTGGCCCTGCACTGGCGCATTTATTTCTAAATTTACATATTCCAATTTTAGTGCTCACTTATTTGACAGAACTGCCAGGCTGGCCGTTGCTCTCTCCTCTGAAGATTCAGTTGCAGAAGTGTGAAAAGTGTTCCCGAGAATTCTGCTCTTCAATTAATTATAGAAGACATATACGTGCTCATCATCGGTTGAAAAAGACTGATAAGGTTTCCTTTATATGTTTTATATATAATTAAGCATCTGCATGTAATTAGTCCAATTTTGTCTTTTTTGCTGTTTTTATGTATTTTTTCAAGTTAATTGGATGACAGAACAGCATATTTCTTATCCTTATTTTTGTGATGTTTGCATGTTGTAGGATTCAACAAAAAATAGAGATATGTTAGGAGCATATTGGGATAAGGTAATGTTTTTTTTATCCCTGTGTTTCCTTTAATGGTGAAGAACTTGTTTTTGACGAGCTTTTATATATATAATTTGTGTAGCTATCTGTAGAAGAGGCAAAAGAAGTTGTATCTTTCAAGAATGTAATGCTAGAGGTAATATACTTGTGCTCTTTAAGATATATTTTATTCGTGACATGAAGTTATTTACATGAGTCAACTTGCACCCTATGTTTATGATATAGTTTTGTGTGCTATACTTGTTTGTAGTTCTTTCTAATTGCTATATTGGATCAAAAACTGTTCTTGTTTATTTAGGTTTTGGAGGTTATAGCTTCCTTTCAATTGTGAAAGTGGTTTCTAAAACACCTTGTCCACAATCTGTCCTCTCCGGAAATATGCTTAATCATATATTAATAAGAGCTGCAGATGCAGATATACAGTATTGTAATGGCAAAAAGTAAAAGATAGTTATGGATCATCTCTCTTTTAGTTTCTATCTTTAACTGTTTTCTGCTTTTCCATTTTCTTTAGTTTTTTCATCTTGCTTTTCCTTATTGACATTGCTTTCTAGGAAGTTCCAGGGTCTTCTATTTTAAAAGCGCTGACAAATCTTGTCCGAAAACAAGGGTTTTCTTCGCTTCCACAGAATTATCTGAAGGCTGGTTCTGCACTTTTGGTATGAAGCATTACACTCTAATTTATCATTTTTTTTTTTTTTTTTTAAAAAACTAGTATGGGTCCTGTGCATTGTATGCAATTTGAGGAAGGAGTTGCACTTTTCATAGTTTATGGAGCGTCGTTTATTGGAGTTTTTATATCATATATAAATTGCACATTATGCTCTGTTTAGTTTGATATAAGAATATAAAGTTGGTGGCTGAGGAGGCTTGCATGAGGCGGAACTCTCACACACACCGTGGGAGCTCCTCTCCTTTTAATTTATAATAATAAGACAATAGTGATTGACTCAAATATAAACTCCTCAAGATAATGATAAAGGATAATTAAGACTCCTTAATGGTTAATACATATTTAGCTCATGTTTACACATATACATATAACAATAAGCCTTATCCCAACTAGGTGGGGTTGGCAAGTAACTTCCAGCACACATATACATCTATATTTTTTCTAATTTAACTTCTTTGTTTCATAAATGTTTTATGATTGAATTGTTGGCAGGATATTGTTCAAGCTAGATCCTCCATTCTTTCCTTATCTTCCAAGGAGTTTTTCGGTATCCTTGATAGTGCCAGTGAAAAAACATTTTTATGTGGGGCAGCAGTGTCAATGCAAAGATATATTTTTGATGGAGAACCGGGGAAGATTGGGCTTGAATCAAAAAACCTAGTTGCTTGTGCTAGTTTCTTGCTAGAACAAAAATTGGTAATTTTTTAGCTTCCTGTTTACATACAACTTCTGTTCCCCTGCTTTCGCTTAGGTGAATTTCCTTTCACTTAGGTTAAGGCATGGCTTGCTGACAAGGAAGCTGAAGCATTAAGATGGGAGAAGCTGCTAGTGGAGGAGGAAGAAGCTGCTCTGAAAAGGTACCTGAAACGTTCCAAGTTTTTAATCAGTTCTCTTTTTTATTTTTACATGTTATGTTGTGTATATGTTTATTGCCTGCTGTTAGTTCTTAATGATCAGCCACTAGTAGGGCTTGATGCTCAGTTTAATTTTTAGGTCTGGAGGAAATATTGTAAGGATATCTTCCCATCATTATTCTCTCTTCTTTGAAATGTCGGAGAGGTTAGGTGGTAAAGCTTTGGATGATACAATTTGTTAGTCCAACCTTTTATTGTCTTCTCTTTTGATGTCTGACTTCTTGATTGAGTTGTAGGTGCTTTATTGTTCCCTCCTTTTAGAAATAGTTGTTTTGGTTGAATTTGGACCCCCAGCAGATTTTTATTTTTTTTTTTTTTCAATTTTCTTTTGCCCCAAATGTATAGCAAGAGATGAATAAAAAAGTGTTTTTTTTTTCTTGAAAACTTGTCATTTACGTATTATAGGACACTTTGTTTAATTATATCCTCTATGGTTTATAGACAAGTTGAGATTTTGGAGAGGAAACGCCAGAAAAAGCTTAGGCAAAAAGAACAAAAGGCAAGGGGGCAAAAGCTTGAGGATGAGGCAGGAATGAAAAAGAATGGCACCAGCACAGCAGCTGACAGTTCATTGGCAGAAGCATTTCCAGATACACGTCACTCTGGAGAACATAGTCCAGATACATTTGCAGTCCATGGTCCTTCACCAACTGTGCCCTTCCATTGCACAGATACTAATGAAGGTGCGGATGGGGATTCTCTGTCAGTGTATGATTGTGGCACTGATCAGAACATCGAGCAAGAGACATCCCAAGTAGATGTTTATCAACACGTTGTGGTTGCTCAACCAAAATCACAATGGGCTGTAGCTAATGGTTTTCATGCAAATCATAACTCTCAATTTTCCAAGCCTGGAGTCATTCAGAAGTATGAGAGCCACCGCAATCAAAAGGCTGCTCCCATGCTTAATGATAAAAAAGTATGGAGCCGAAAGCATAAGCAAAAAATTATTGAGGTACATTCAAAAGCCAGACTAGAGAAAGAACCAGATGAGGGTAAAAACCACGAAGTTTTAATAGGGTCTATATCTGTTACTCTTGGAAATTGCAGCCAAACAGAGGATAATGTGGTGGAATCTGGAGAGGGCTGCATGTTGGGAAATTCAACCAAGCATAGTAATGCTCGGGAGAAGCCAGTCAAACCTGATTCTGCACAGATTGGTAACAATCATTTGTTAGTTAAGGCTGTCAAGCTTTGGAGGCCGGTTACTCATGGAACTAGATATTCATTACCACTTCCCAGTGCTGGTCCAGAAGCTGACGCAATAGATGGAAAAAAAGATGATCAAAATTTGTCTGATCAAAATTCTTTAAGGCCGTGTGACTCAGGTATTAGTGATAGTTTTGGGAATAATTCCTCCCATCTGGAGGGCCAAGTGGGTCCAAGAAACTTGCAGTTTTCTAGTCAAGCTGCCAAAGCCTTTCTTGCAGAAAGTAAGCTTTGTTACCTACACATTTTTCTATGTTCTTCTATTCCACTGACCCAGTGACCAAATAATTGGCCTGGTCTTCACATTTTTTGATTTAATCCATTGCAATTTTCATGCAGGATGGAAAAAAGCTATATCGTCAAGCCATGTGAAATTGGTTCTTTCACCTGACTCTGCACCTCCTAGGTGCCTGGAGGCACAAGATTGTGAACTAGCTGCATGTCAATCTTCAAATATTGACAAATGCTGCATTTTGGCAAGTTCAGAGACTCGGGTGCCTGCAACCTCATCTAAATCCAAAATCAGAATGAAGCCCTGAAAGGGGTGTCAAGATAAAGTACATTGCCAAACAAAGAACAGCTACTTAATAGGCAGGAAGAAGGAAGAAATTGGATTAGTTTTTTTACTATACAGATAAAGATTTGCAGTTTGATTTCTCGCCATTAATTTCCTCGCAGAGGTTCCAGTTTTACTGATGGTCTTCTGTCAGAAAATTGAAGGTAAGTTTTGCCGGAAAGTCTTTTTACATTCCGTCCATTCCCTTCAAAAGAAGGTGGCAATATGGTGCAATTGGAGATTGGTCATTGAGGCTCTTTCTCCTTGAGGTTCTACTTTTATGGCATGGGAGATTGAGTAGGCAAGCTGTTTTACCTTGCTGTGTTATTACCATATTTTTGTGAAATAAATCTGTCCAGTTAATAGGGTTCTTTCTTTTTCTTTTTGATATAGGCGCTCCTCTTTTGACATAATCGTCAAAATTTAATTTATCTTTTGGTAAAATCGTCAGAATTCATGTAATAATTCTATTTTTGAGATAATGCAGAGAGCCCCATTTTTGTGACTTGGTATTTTGCTCATATGGTTCCAGTGCCGGATTAAGAAGGCATCATATCAGTCCAATTCTTGGAGCGAGGTGAAGATAATATTTTACGTTAATATTTAACATGAGAAATGAGAACTTGTATTTAGCATCAGATTAGAACTCTCAAATGCACTTAAAGTGGAGCTCCGTCTCATAATAAGGGTGACATCATTCCTTTTTTCTTTGTCACAATTCCAATAAGCGTCATCTTTACATTCTTAAAAATTCCGAATGTTTCGTTTCTTGGTCAGCCTCCTTTTAATGCACTTATTACTTGTGGTTAATTAGTACCTACTACCTCCTGCTCTTGATATAAGAGTTAAGTCATTAATTTGCAGAAAATTAGCCATACCCCTATTTAAAAATAAACAATTTTTTAACTTTACTCATATTTAATATTTCCTCCTATATTTAATGTATGATTTTTTTTTTTTTTTTTTTTTTTTCGTCCAGTCTTAGGATTTAATTAGAGAGTTAGTCTTAAATGTAATATTTACTTTTTATATTTATCAATTTTTTCCTTATTTACCTTTATTGATTCTTCCTTAACAATAAGGAGATTGAGAAAATTAAGAAAAATGATTATAATGTTTTAATAAAAATACGTCATATTAATTAATTAAACTAATTTTTTTAATTTAATCAAAGTAGGTAGTAATGTGTTTTTTTTTTTTTTTTTTTTTTATATTATATCCGTTGGGAGTATATACTATATCCCTTGAAAATAAAGTCTTATATGATAATAAATAAAGGATAAAATTATAGAAAAAAATAAATATTTATAGATAGGATTAAACATTGGACGAAGTTTATAATAAAAAATGATAGGAATACCACTGCTCCAATTCTATGAGGAAGAGCTAGTTTATAATGAGAAAATTCATAGGAGGAGGTAATTATTTAACGGGTCCGGATTTTTATTTTCGGTTTTTAGTAGGGATAATATTGGAAATCATCGACAACTTTATTGTAAATTTAACTACTTTTATTGGTTTGTGAAAAAATCTTGATAATCAGGAGGAGTAGTTTATAATGAGAAAATTCATAGGAGGAGGTGGTTTTAAAGAATTTTTATTTTAGGAAGGACCATTGAAATCTTGAAGCGGTTTTTAAAAATTATTCGGCTTGGATCAAAATCAAAACCTGTAAGAGAAAATAAGAAAACCGCTTATAAGGAAATCCTCTTCAGGTATTTAACACGGGCAAACTGATAAAATATCAAGTAAAGGCCGATCTTAACTAGATATGGAACCTGTGAATACTGAATTGACACAAAACGGCGAACACGTAGCAAGCCATGTAAGAGGACAAATGTCCATTGCGCACGTGTCACGTTTAAGTGCCTCCACATACCACCTCTTCTGAACCACAAATAACCTCGAACATTATCTCCCTCCCGCTCCACCCACCTTCAGTTTTTTCTCTTCCTCCGCCATCACTTTCCTGTTCACTCCTGAATTTCCCACCACCACCATCATCATCTTTCATTTGCAAGATCCAAGTTTCTTCAAAACCCTAGCTCATCTCAGAACCATATAAAATCCTCGTTCCCTCATCGGCATAGTCTCTCTCAATTTTCTCAGTAATCTTCCCAGGAAAAAAATGTCAGGCGGGGTTGGTCCGGTTGGGTCTGATATCACCATCCCAAAGGAGCAAGAAGTTACACACAAAGAACACCAGGATCCTAATCATCACCATTCCCTCAAAATCCATAAAATCAAGTCCACTTTCCTCTCTTTCCCTCAACTCAATTCCCTCGCAGTCATAATAATCCTAGCCTCAAGCGGAATGGTAAGCCTTGAGGACTTTTCATTCCTCATCTTCTCCTTCATATACCTCTTCTTCATCTCCAAAATTGCCTTCCCTGTAAAACCTAATTTCACTTACCCCCCAGTTTTCGACCGTAAGAACAAGCTTCTCCGTCTCTATGTCCACATTGGGGCAATTATAGGGCTCTATGCCCCAATAGCCTACATATTAGTGGGAACTTATGGGGGTGATAAGGAAGGAATAAAGGCAGCTTCACCTCATTTGTTTCTTCTGGCAAGTCAGATCTTCATGGAAGGGGTAGCTTTCACAGGGAAATTTTCACCTCCAAGTAGGGCATTTGTGCCTGTGTTGTATAATTCTAGGAGGATCTTCACCATTGTGGATTGGCTCAGGACTGAGATGTACAAGGCTCAGGCACAGCACAGTGGTGGTGGGTCTGATATGAGAGTGATGGTGGGTAGGGTTCTTGCTGTGGCTAATATGATGTTTTGGTGTTATAATCTGTTTGGGTTTCTCTTGCCTGTTTATCTTCCTAAAGTCTTCAAGATGTATTACTCTGGGAATAAGGAAAAAGAGTGATTCAAGTGGCTTTGCTGTGGCCTTCTGAGAGTATTATGGCTTTTTAGTTATTGTGTTTAGTTCAGGTCTTTACGGTTCAAAATTTGCTCCTTCTTGTTCTCATATATGTAGAGCATGTACATAAGTATAGATATAGTTGTTTCTTTTCACTTGAAAATAATGGCCTTGTTGAGGATTAATGGAGGAGTGGAAAAGTGTTCTTTAGGCTATGTTATGTTTATGTTATGTTTGGGAGTTTTATTTTGGAGGGAAAAGAAAGGAAAGAAAAGGTTTTGGTAGTCTCTTTCCTTATTTTGCAAGTTTTAAAAATAAAAAAGGATAGAATCGGGATTTTTACAAATCCCCCAAAATCCTCATTCTTTTAAAAAATAAAGTCTCCCAAATATGGAAGGTTTTAAGAGGGAAAATAGGTTAATTCTTCTTTACTTCCGTTCACCACCTCCGCCGCCGCCCCCACATAAACAATTTTTTTAAATATAAAAATTACATAAATAAATTTTTTAGAAGATTTAAATTTGTTTGTAAAGTATAATAATTATATTAATTTTTTTAAAGAAAAGGACAAAATGGTAAAAGTAACTTATTAATCTCTCATCTTCCTCTTTTACTATTTTTTTTAACTCCCAAATAAAAGGAGGAAATATCCTCCATTCTCCTTCCATCACCTCCCCTCCATTCTCTTTACATCCCTTTTCTTTCCCTTCTTTCCAAACCCCCAAACAAAAACTTAAGTTCAGAGATAGTAATTAATTGAAGTCGAGCATGTCGTGGCCCAAAAGAAGTGACGCCTGCCACCAAAAACAATAAACTCAAGGGGCATCTTGCCCTTAACAGTGATTTCATACTTAATTATATCTATATACGTTTTTTTTTTTTTTTTTAATATGATAAAGCAAGCCGAAGCTTGAAAGTGAAGGAGGGAGAAGACTAAGAGTGTACGCCAAAATACAACAAACTAGACAGAAAAAAAAAAAAAAAATAGTAACGATATGCAAGCTGGTCATTCAAGACCATAGGTAGGCATCCTTTGGGGACTGTTGGAACTAATGTCACATCCTCTTCAGCAAAAGCGTCTTGACCTGCAAGTTACCTGGAATCATCCTGTTCTTTTTTATATATGCAATTTTGTTCTATTGTCAAATACTAAATATAAATACCTCTCTCATAAAATGTGGGTACTCTTCTTAATTAGCTGGTAAAATGTGGGTTCTCTTCTCAATCAGCTACTAAAATGAGAGCACTTCTCTCAACTGCTTAAAATATAAGCTGTTTATTATATTTCTCATTAGATTTTTTTTTTTTTTTTTTTTTTAACATTATGTTCACATTTTGGATTTCAGGGAGAAAAGTACTATGTATAAAGTATTATAATTTCTTATGCGCTGGTAATTATAAATTTTTAATATAATTATCATGCGTGGTTACTTTAATTTTTTTTTTTTTTTTTTTTTTTTTTTTTTTTATACATGAAAGTAATTGTACTGTACTCTATGAATTTTGTAACCATTAGAGTACTAATACTCTTATTTAGGTTTTCCTCACCAAAGACATTCCCCTAATTTATCCTACTTTTTATTACTACTTGCTAACCGTGAACGTTATTTTTTTTAAGGGGGAAAAGAATATCTTCATCTTCTATTAATTTTTTTAAAAAAATCAATACTAGTAATTATTAAACATGCAAAAAAAAAAAAAAAAAAAAGCTAAAACCTTTTTATATTGGCAAAAAAAAAAAAATCTTCTTAATTTTAAAACCTCTTTTATATTTTGGCAAAGAAAACTTTAAACTTAAAAAATTTTAAAATTCTTCTTAATTTTATTTATAAGTCACTTTCAATATATTTTAGAGACAAAGAAAACTTTAAACTTAATTAACTTTATTTTAAAATTCAGTAACTTTACAAATTTATTGCTATTTAATATAATATAGATTATACGAATATAGTAGTCAGCACCATTATAAATACACCGCAAAATTGTGGATTCATTATTACACCGCAAAAGTGGAGAGAGAGAGAGAGAGAGAGAGAACTGCAAAATAGGACCAGATGAGCAATTAGCTTCGGTGGCAAGATGACGTGGAATTATCGCAATCCGGAGCTGAGCTGAGGAAACGTTGACGCACTGAACAGAATTATAATAATGAACCGAGGGGAAGGAAAAAGGTTCAAAAATGATGCAGCTGTTCAGCAAAAAGGGACCGTCTGGATTCACATCTTCTTCTACAGCCGAGGAAGTCACTCGAGGAATTGATGGCAGTGGCCTCACTGCTATTGTTACAGGTCAATATTAACTAAGTGTTGAGCATATTCTTAAGGGAAACCTCTCACGATTCTTGGGATTACTCAATTGACCTTTCATTGTGTTTGGATTGTTATATTTGTTTACTTATGATGGGTATTTTGTTCTCATGATACGTGACATGATGAAGATTGTCTTTGTTGTCTTCAACTTAAACTTAAATTAATGAGTACGATTGATTCGGACTGAAAGATGTTTTCCAATATCAGTGAATTTCTGGTAATGGTACAGATGTTCTTACCCTTAGCTTGAATATAAGTGGCTTGATGGGTTTTTCTAGTTCTTTCATTTTCCCCCCTTCGAAGCATCTGGTTTCTGGTATGGATTACTCCTTTACCTGAGTGAGTTGTGTTGCTGCAGGAGCAACTAGTGGAATTGGTGCTGAAACTGCGCGGGTACTTGCATTACGTGGTGTCCATGTAGTTATGGGGATCAGAGATATTAAAGCTGGTGGACAGATCAAGGAGGCAATGATAAGAGATAACTCCAAAGCGAAAATAGATGTCATGGAACTAGACCTGAGCTCACTGGAATCTGTCAGAAATTTTTCCAAGCAATTCAATTCTTGTGGTCTTCCTTTAAATATACTAATGTAAGGCGCTGCAGATACTTTGGTAGTGGCAATTGATGCTAGTGTATTTTTTTCATTAATATCATTTTGGTTCTTGGTCTGTCATTGAGAAAATTCTGCTTCCTTCCTGTTGTTTCTTGTTCTAAGTAACAATGCAGGAACCATGGCAACACCATTCAAGCTTTCCAAAGATAATATAGAACTACAGTTTGCGACAAACCACATAGGTGAGGTTCCTGTGATTGTGTACAAGGATTTGGTTGCATATCTGTTTGTAGAGTTTGATGTGTCATATATAATCATCTGATGGCTTATAAGTTTTCTTTAGAATTATTTTGATATTCAGATCATCTCTCTCTGTGAATTCAACATACCATTCAAAAATCTCGCTTTGGTTCAGGATGGAGACTCCCAGCAATGATAGGATCTAATACCATGTTGATATACTAGAGGATTTTGGATATGAGAATGCATTCAATTAATTTAAACTATCAAGTACTACTATAACATCGGTCAGCATATATAGTTCAGAGTGTTAGAGTAACTGTGAACTGAACTTGTTTGCTACCTAGGACTGAGGCTAGTTCCACTTGTTATTGTTATCTATATACTAACAAGTTAGTCTGTGTTTACATACTACGATTAATGTTGTTTCCTTTTTTTCATAGACAATATATGGAAATTATTACTATCATCGCAATACATGCAGAAACAACAAGCTTACTGCTTTATGAGAAAATTCGAGATTTAAGGACCTCTCCTTGCAGGTCATTTTCTTTTGACGAACTTATTGTTGGATACAATGAAACAGACTGCCACTGAACATAGGAAAGAGGGAAGGATTGTAAATGTCTCATCAAGACGTCATCGATTCTCATATCCTGAAGGGATTCGTTTTAACAAAATCAATGAAAAATCAGGGTAACTCTATATTAGGTGGTCCAAACAGCAGTTTTAAGATGCTATTTTTTTTTTTTTCAACATATTTTAGGCAAGATGAATTATTATCTTGCCCTCCGCCTTCTTAGGTAAGTTCTAGATGAATTTGAACAATCTCTGATATCAATGATCTTCACTTGTGCAGGTATAACAGCATGTCTGCGTATGGGCAGTCAAAGCTTGCTAATGTTCTTCACACCAATGAGCTTGCAAGACGTCTAAAGGTGACTGACTTATTTGAGGATATTGTTATAACATGTATAATATTTAAATCACCTTGCTTTAATTTAGGAAGTTGACTTTTAATCTCAAATAGTACAGAACTATTTTCCACGGAAGAGTATGGTTTATTGCGCAGAAGGAAATTCCTCCGAATTCCATTCATCATTGAGTTCATCAACCTAGACATGCTTTGATTACTTTTGGACATCTAGATTTTTGTACTCTTGTTCTCCTATCGTTCCAAAGATTCAAGCCAAACATAAATAGATGGTATTAGATTTCCTCAACTAAGTTGCAAAAGTTCAACATATAACATGCTTTCATAAGATAAATATTACTAAACAAGTTATTTCTGGTGTAACATAAAATGAATCCAAGATAGTATTAAAAGGAACTACGAAATGACGTGATGTCAAGGCCTTCTCCAATGTGTGCTGTTCTCCATCAAATATGGACGCTGCCAAAAACTTTTGGGTTGAATGGATTTGGGTTTATGAGATATGATGTTGTAAGAATGTGTTTCCCCTAAAATATTTTCGAATTGAAGTAAGCATGAAGGACCTTGCAACTTCTACCTTTGTAAGAGGTGCTTGTTATCTCTTTCATATTTGTTATGGGTATGAACACGAATTCTGGTGAATTTGTCCTTTGGTTGATGAGGTAAATTGCAATGACAGAATAAGAGTATTATGATTTGCTCCGCCAGGTAAATGAAACAATATCTGGTGAGTATATAATATGGATGTTCTTGCTTCATTAATACTGGAACTTTCTTTTGGTGTTTGCTATTATCTATACATACTAACTCACATACCAGACAAGAAACTTGAGAATCTGGTGCACTTCCTCGGTTAGAAACAGTAATGGATGGTCAAAAAGGTCATTGTGTCTTGAACCTTGTTTGAATATATAACTCCAATCACATAGGCAGGGTGCATATCCTGAATTGCAATTTTTTCCCTGTAATGTAAAATTTAAATTCTTTTTTCTGAGAGTTTTCCCCTCTATCAAATGGGATTTACACATTTCAACAGCTGTCTAACTATTTGATGTTTATCTGTAACAGGAGGAGGGTGTGGATATAACTGCAAACTCACTTCACCCAGGACTAATTGCCACTAATCTGTTCCGTCATCTTAGCTTGTTTAATGGTGAGTTCTTTTTTGTGGTGCCCTTTTCTTTCATACTTCTTCTCTGTGTGAAAAATACTCAAGACCAGCCCTTTGATATGTAAATGTAATAACTAAATACTCTCTCCAGTCCTTTTTATAAGAACCCAAAATTTGAATTTTCTTGGTCCTTTTTATAGGAGTCCAACAAGAGTTGTCTGAATATTTAATGAATTTTTTTTTTCCATTTTTACCCCTCATTAATTATATGTATTATATTAATTAAAAGGTTAGGGATACTTATATTTACTTTATTTTTCTCTTACTTGCCCCTCATAGATAAGGGCATACTTGAAAAACAAAATTTTTAGACATGCTTATTATTTTTTAATTAATTTTAACCTCTCTCTTAAATTGTGTAATTTAGTTATTGAGCCAGAGGGAGTAATAATGTAGATAAACCATGAGGTCTTTATGTCTATAAGTTCATAGCCATTGGTTAGTTAGAATGTCCGAGGGTTAATAGAACCGTTAAGGGAAGTTAGGAGTTAGTTGGGTTTAAGGGGTGATAAGCACTCGCCTATATAAAGACCATATTAGTTTCATTTCTTTCATCCATGTTTTGCCTGAATAGAATTTGGAATTCCTCAGTCTCTCTCTTTCTCTGTTTCTTCTCTCCTTCTTTGTCTTTCCTCTTGTTTCTATATTCTTCTACACTTCCACATTACCCTTGTACATCAATCTTTAATTCATGTTAGATATGACATTGTTTCTTGTTTTCTCACTCTTTTTCTAAAGAGGTGACCTCAGTGAACTATGGTTTTGGTCTTACTTTATGCAGGTTTAGTTGGCCTCCTTGGAAAATATGTGATGAAAGACACACAACAGGTAAACGATTTTTATTGGAAAGTGTAAACAAAAGAAAGGGAGGATAGGGGTCTAAATAAGCTAAGCTATTTATAAACTACCTGGATTTTGGTTTAACTGGTTTACTGAATGAATAAGTCCGGGTGAACACATAAAGCTTGTATTTTCGTTTTGAATAAAAGAACAAAAATTATATTAAGACAGAAAAGGTTACAGAAAGTTTAATGTAAGAGAACATCAAATAAAGAAAGCAAGTCAAAAGTCAAACAAAAAGACCAAATAAAAGTTGTAATAAAAAAACCAGTGATTAAAACTTACAGAACAGTCTCTTTGCATGTAGAAAACCAATGAAGCATGGTTTTTTTTTTTTCCAACCCTCAAACAACAATGGGCATTAAGCTTGTATAATTAAATGAATCAAGCTTGAGGATTTTGACAAACAAAATATATTTTTTTAAAATTTTTTATATGTAGTACATATAAATTCATCTAAATAGATGAAGTGATTTGAGCGAGTCATTTTTTACTATTTTCTTTATAAAAAAATCCAAGAGTATTTTAAACTGGGTTGAACATTTTTTTACATCACCATACCATGATACTGTTTCTACTCATCATTCATGAACTAGTAGAGTTTGAGCACAAATATAATATATATATATATATATATATATATATATGCGCCTTAGCTACAGCTTGGCTTTGCAACTTTTAGTCACAGATTAAATGGGAACTTATTGGGTCTGTATTTCCATATGTCATATAGGGGGCAGCAACCACATGCTATGTAGCTTTGCATCCACAGGTTAAAGGGATGAGTGGATGTTACTTTGCAGACTGTAATGTAGCTGAAACAAGCTTACAGGCATCAGATCCTGATTTGGCAAGGAAACTCTGGGATTATAGCTCAGATTTGGTTCAAAGTCGATTTCAGGTTCCCAAATGCTAATATGCAATTTTAGCTTTGGTCATATGTACCAAGATTAAACATTCCTACTCTCTTGTATCTCATGTTATCTCTCTGCATAACATCAGACCTTGCCGTATATTTGAAAGCCTTGATGTGTTAAATGATTTTCATGTCTTGGAGATGAGTTTGGCTTGATGTATGCTTAAAACTTTGTAATACTCCCTCCAGTCCTTAATATAGGACCTAATTGGGTAGTTGATCGTAGTTCTAAATATAAAATCTATTTATTATATTTATTAATATTTTCATAATTTACCCATATTAATGCACTTTCAACAATAATAAAAGAGGAGAAGGAATTAAGAGAATTAAAAATGATTGGGGTGATTTGGTAAAAAATATGACATATTAACTCACTTAACTAATTTCATTAATTTAATTAAATTAGGTAAATAAGTCTTATATTAAGCACCGGAGGTAATATCAAATTTCCCATTATTTTTTTTTTTTTTTTTTTTTTTTGCCATTCTATTTTTAGACAACTTTTATTAACAGAGAGATCATCAATCGTAGAATTGCGTTTGCTTTTGCTTTCTTAGAGTCCGGCAAACTTAAACTTAACTAGTAAGGTCTTTGGTAATATGCTTTAAAATTGTTTTGCTTGTGCAACCATAGGTTTGATTGGTGGACAATACATAAAATAAAGATAAACAAACAAAGGATATGCACACATCGAAATGAACCAAACAAGCTATGAAAACCAAATTATTTTGACGTTGTGTAGCATATTTGAATACAAATATATGTACTACCTCTGGTTCTGGTTCTTAACATAATTTAAGGTTTAGTTTGTAGTGTAAATTAGACACCGGAGGTAGTTAAATCATTTGACGCTGTCATTTTAGCTATGCATGTAGTGTGTGGTGAGAAACCTGTCAATTTGATTCCGAAAAGAAACCCTCCAGCATCAAACATTTCCAATTGAATAATGTGATCAGGTAGATTTAAATTTGTCCAAGCATGATTTAAAAAAAAAAAAAAGTTACGTATTGGGTTATTGAGTGGAACCGAATAAATTGGAGGCATTATTTTAATTAAATAATGATTCTTATATTTTCTAAAGTCAGTTAAGTAGTGAGTTGATTTGTTTCAGATTTTTTAAGTGGTCAAATAAGTTACTATTAGTGGCATTAATTGTGTTATTGGGTACCGAAAATTACTGTTCAATTTGTTGCTTTTGCCTATAGCCTATATACATACCTATTTTTTTATTTCTCAACTAACATTTTTTGAAAAAAATGATTTTTTTAAAAACGAAAATAAAAAAAATAAGAGAATGCATAGAGTGCACCACTATATAATACTATTATTTACCAGTGCTTCTCTCTTTATTTTAATACTTTCTCTCTCCACGTGATTTCTTTCCCAACAAAATTGGCATCAAAACCTTTTTTTTTTTTTTTTTTTAATATAAAAATTTTAGGAAGGGGTTGGGCTCACCCAGTTGATCCCAAGGGTAAAACGCTTGGAGCCCGGTCCTCGGGGCATACCGCGGAGAGTATACATGCATACACTCTACCAAGTGTTTCCACCGCTTCTAGACCGTTAGGATGCCTCCCCGCCTTGACCAATGCGGGGATCAAACCCCTCCCTTTAGGTGAGGAAATCCGACCCCTACGCCAATTGAACCCAACAAAATTGGCATCAGAACCTTTATTGATCGTACAAGCAAAAGAGTGAAAAGTGAGTTTCGGGTCCATTGGGTATTACAGTAAACAATTTTAAGGTCAGCCTTTTTTTTTTTTTTTTTTTGGGAAAATTACATATAGGTCCCAAGGAAAGAGATATTTACATTTAGGTCCCTTGAAATGACAAAATTGCGAGAAGTCCCTTGGGACTTCGTAATTATTTCGGAACGTAAAATTACTACTTTGCCGCCCATAATGCATATTTCACACAGAAGCGATTAACAATAGAAAATGCATAAATTAACAACAGAAAATGCATGTATTAACAACAACTTTTGAAAACCCTGAATTTGTCTTCTCTCACTTCCAGAAGCGATTAACAACAGAAAAAGCATAAATTAACAACAGAAAATGCATGTATTAACAAGAACTTTTGAAAACCCTGAATTTTGTTAATAAATAAAGTTGTTGTTAATACATGCATTTTCTGTTGTTAATTTATGTTTTTTCTGTTGTTAATCGCTTCTGGAAGTGAAAGAAGACAAATTCAGGGTTTTCAAAAGTTGTTGTTAATACATGCATCGTTGTTAATTTATGTTTTTTTCCGTTGTTAATTGCTTCGTGTGAAATATGCACTATGGGCAACAAAGTAATTTTACGTTTCGAAATAATTACTCGAAGTCCCTTGGGGGACATTTCGAGTAATTTTGTCATTTCAAGTGATCTAAATGTAAATATCTCTATTCCTTGGGACCTATGTGTAATTTTCCCTTTTTTTGGGGGGGATTATTTTATTCATTTTATGGAGAACTCTTTGTGAACAATGGCAATATTTTCTTCTTCTCAGCCACTTTTACCTATTTTTAATGGAGAAAAATATGAGTGGTAGAGCATCATAGTGAAGACCTTGCTCAAATCACAAGACCTATGCGACTTGGTGGAATATGGGTTTGTTGACATCTTGGAAGCCATTGAAGAAGAAGAGGAGGCTAAAAACAACTAAGCATAGAGGTACTAAGGCATTGTTCATCCTTCAACAAGAAGTCCATGAGACTATTTGCTCACTAATGGCGCAGCTTCTACATCAAATGAAGCATGGTTAATTCCGCAGAAGGAGTTTCAAAGTTATTCAAAAGTAATTGTTGTGAAATTGCAATCATTAAGACGTGACTTTGAAATGTTATTAATGAAGAATGATGAATTAATTGTTGAGTTTTTGGCAAGAACAATGGCAATAGTTGGTCAAATGCGATCCTATGGAGGACAAATTTCGGATAAGACGATCATTGCAAAAGTGTTGAGGATCTTGATTGCAAAGTTTGATCATGTTGTAGCTGCCATAGAAAAAGCCAAGGATCTGTCTGTTCTTTATGTAGATAAACTAATGGGTTCTCTTCAAGCTCATGAGGCAAGAATCAATCAATCAATGGAATAGACTAAGGAGAAGGCATTCCATCAAGCATGAAGAAAATGACTAGCTAGAGGTCGTGGAAGAGGAGGATTTTGTGGTGGTCGTGGCCGTGATCGTGGTAGCAGAAGCAAAGGAAGGAATTTGTTGAGCAAGGTAACACAAAAAATGGCATTCAATGTTATTATTGTAACAGATATGGGCATGTGCAAGCTAATTGTTAGTTAAAGACCAAAAATATGATTGATAAAAAAAAAAAGACCAAAAATATGAACTTTGCAATAGAGAATGAGGAGGAGGACATGCTTTCCATGGCCTGTATTGATACTAACCATAAGCCAAGTGATTTACGGTATGATGATAGTGGCTATTCAAATCATATGACGGGCACCAAATCATTATTTAAGGAGATTGATGGGTTACAAAGGATAAAGGTGCAACTTGGGAACAAAAGGAAGATGCAAGTTCAAGGAAAAGGCACAGTGGTTGTTGACACTAGCCATGACAAAGTAAAAATGTTGGACAATGTTCAATTTGTACCTGATTTAGGATACAATTTGTTAGGCGTTGGACAACTAATGGCTGGTGGATGTTTCGTTCTGTTCATGATGATACATGTGTCATTACAAATAAGATGTCAAGCAAAAAGGTTCACATCAACATGACTCCAGACAAGATATAGAAAATTTTGCTTTAGCTTCAAGTACAAAGGATGACTTAAAGCTATGGCATTTGAGATATGGACATCTCAATATAAAAGACTTGAAATTGCTAAGTGATAAAGGTATGATTCTTGGACTGCCTATAATTGATTCTATTAATTTATTTGAGAGTTGCATTTATGGAAAACAGACCATGAAGTCATTTCCTATTGGAAAAGCTTGGAGAGATTTTGAGTGTTTAGAATTAATTCATGTTGACTTATGTGGGCCTATGCAAACTAAGTCCTTTGGTGGAATTAATTTATGTTGACTTATAGTTGTATGAGTTGGGTGTATTCTTTGGAAAACAAATAAAATTTTTTTGAGAAGTTTCAGAAATTTAAAGCTTTGATAGAATATCAAAGTGGCTATCAAATCAAACGCACAAATAGAGGAGTAGGGTTCATGTCCAATGAATTCAGTTTGTTATGTGAATAAAATGGCATCCATAGGGAGCTAACTGAAAAGACCCTTTCTCACAAGATAATCATTAACCATAAAGTTTTCACAAAGCCGAATTAGTAGGTAATTATGGAAAACCTTCCTTTTCAATACACACACCTCGTGGTCCAGGGCACAAATTTCGCCCACAAACCCACAATGTAAAAACCATAACTCCAAGGCACAATTATCAAACAGAGGTTTTATAGCCCACAAGTCATACAACACGAACCCACAACAAAGGGTCTACACAAGTAAGGGGTCAAATAGATATAATGGTGGATCCACGATGATATGATAGTGTATAAAATAAGGCCTTCTTAAAATCAACAGTCATCCAAAAGTGGTTAATGTAGTATTTCAAAAATAGACGAGGGCCCTATGATGGCAATATATAAGTCGATACAACACTAATACCAAAAAAAGAGGCCTACAGGTTTCACGACGACTATGCCTCCGGGCGCTTCCCTTGTCCTCTAGTAGGGTTAGAGGTCTCGCTGAAAAACTTAATAATGATGGGGTGAGACATAAAGTCCCCCGTAACCGAAATTAATTTATCAAATATGCAAGAAAGGATTGCAAGTCGAGAAGCAGGGTTTATTATCATAATTAAAATATCAATAATAATTAAATAATACATAATAAATAACAATATTTAAAACCATCCCCACTCATCCATCCTGCTCCTCCTTATATCTTCTGGACGTGGTACAGCCTATCAGTGCTAGTATACCCGGCCAAGGTTAGCTAGTCACTTCAAGAATACTGTCCCCTCCCATGCTACCAACTAGGGGTCCAGGGTACAACATTTTTCCCACAAACCCACCACCAATATACCGTAATAGGGAGGTGTCCGCCCAAAACACTCAACTCAAATCCGGGCCAGGAATATGAGAGAGCCGATGGGCACACTTTCACCCTAAATCTCTTCCACACAACCCAACATATCCCACAAATGTAAAAAAATAATATCATAATAAAATTTTAAACAACAATTTATTAAATAATATTTCATACAGTTCATCTCACAACAAACATTGTAACCATCACAACAATAACAATCCCAATAATAATAATCACTTAGATACATAGATTGGGAAATACACTCGCTTCACCGAATGAATTTCATATTCAAACATACGAACAATTTTTCAAAACACACACAAGTAGTATATAAGAAAATAAGCTAAGAAAAATACCTCACAAAGTCCAAAACAAGCATATAAAATAAATTAACCCGGTTACCTCAATTCCAAGCTTAATCTTAGTTTGAGAAGCTCAACCCGCACAATCACCTGGCCACTAGAAGGCTCTACATTATCACAATTAAAGCTTATAATTTCCTATAACTTAAAAGAATACAAATTCTAATAAAATATTACTGTACCATGAATTGAAAATGACCTTTTGGTGTTTAAATTTTGAAAATGACTATTGTGTCCTTTTTATTTATTTATTTATTATTATTATTATTATTTATAAAAAAAAGACGTTTTTATTTCCACACATGTCTTATTCCTTATTTACAATTATTGAATTATACTTATTTATAATACATACAATAGCATCAGCGTCCTCTTTATTCCCAAAATCGGCGATAATGTATATATAGATGTTCATAATATGACTGCAAGGTTTCTTTCTTCTATTTCTCTCCAGGTGTTGAAATTAATTTACATCAGTAGTATAACTCGTTTTTTTTTTTTTAAATCCATATATGATAGTAACTCATCCTCATGCAAAGTAATCATACACACCTAATAAATATATAATCAGACCCCCAATTCCTTAATGTTCAAGATCTCATTTTTCCTATAATTTTCCAAATGTATATTTTCAGATATATTGATATATATAAAAATCACCAAGTCCACAGCGTGCTCTTGCCATACGTGTGTACCACTTATTTGCAATCCTACGGACACGCATAAATTATTAACTTTCAATTTTTATATCAGGAGAAGTCGTGCCTCCCAAATTTCTTATAACAAATATATCTAGAAAAAGTTGCCAAGCTAGTTTTTGATATATATTAAGATAGCAAATATTTTTCCTACCATTTTTTTTAATGCAACGTGTTATGTATGCAACAAAATCACTCCTACTATTTTTCCCATGTGCAGCGTTGGTTAACTTTCCCCTTGTGTAACGTTGATATAAGTATATATATATAAATATTTAACACCCAAAGCTAATATATATATGTGCAGTTTTTTTTTTTTTTTTTTTCTCCTTTTCCTTTTCCTTCTTCTTTTTTTTTTTTTTTTTTTTTTTTTTGTTTCCTCTTTGGCTTCTCGTGCAGCGTAAATAGAAATGACAGTAAGCTCTTCCAGCCTTGCTAATAAGGTTCATGTGTCTACCTATATATAGCAGTAAGCACACTCTGGGTTCTATTTTTATTATTCACTACTTTATATACACACATATATATATGTGTGTGTGTTAAGATTTGGTTCAGCGATCACTGTTCTAAAGATCCTAACTCCGAGACACAACACAACTTCACCCACTGCCCCTGTTTTATTGTTAAAATGCAGAGAACTATTGTGCTAACTCCTATGGTTTAATACTTAAAGTTTGCATTTGGAAGGTGCTGGAGACCAACAGAAAAAAAAAAAAGAGAGACTTGAAGGCTTACCTTCAACCTTGGCTTGGACGATGTTTTCTTGGCTAAAACCACACTCCCCTGTTTCACGGTTTGCTTTGTGGAGAGGGAGAATGGAGTCTCGCAGTGAGGCTCACTCCTCCTTCCTCGGTTTTTCACACGCACAGACTTGGTTTTATGTTTTTTTTTTTGTTAAGTAGCGTGGATGGATGGAGGGGAGTTGATGATTATATAATACTCCTAGGGTCTGGTCCGAGAAGAGAAAACACAGAGGTCCATAGCGTTGAGCTCGAGAAGCATGGAGTTGTTGACGTGACTCTGATCCTTCTGCGTTTTCTTAAGGAAGTGTGAGAGTATGGGCTGAGATTACTTTCGCTGATAAATCCAGCTGCATTTCGGCGAGGGTACAGGCTTTACGTGTTCAACTAGAATTGTTTTCCCTGCTATGCGTTTTGCTGCATCTAAGGTGTGGTTAATATATATATATATATATATATATATATGTATTTGATAATAAAAGAGGCTATACCTGAGGCGTGGTTAATAGAATAGATGACTTGAGTTGTGTTTCAATTGGGCTGAAGAGTATTATCTGTAGTAGGAAGTATGGGCTGATGGGGATTTAATGGGTTGGGGTTGAATAAAAAGAATATGGACACTGCTTAAATGGATGGGCTGGAGAAGAAATAATGAATGGAGTGTATGTGTTGTCTCTTTACTTAACCCATTTGATAATTGAATATTAAATTCAATTGTTGTGCAAAAAGGAGGTCACATGCTTTTCTTTTGTTTAATAATTCTATACGTAAGGAATTAATGGAGAAATGAAAAGTATGATTACGTGGTGGTTTGCATGAGGTATGGAAAGTGAGTGTTGTGGGACCCATTAAAAGAATTATCCCATAATACCACAAATTCCATGTTCATCTTTTCTTTCTAATTTTGACTATTAAACTTTAATAATTCTTTTCCCAAAAATTCAAGGGAAAAAAAAATAGGCCTTGACTTCTAATAATTATTTTAGGCTATAAGTTATCCCTTCTAAATATTTCTTGAATTTATTATTTTCCCCAAAATAAATTAATTAAGGGAGAAATAAACCTAAAGTTTCCAATAGTTAATTTCTTAATTATACTTTAAATCCTAAGATTAAAATTAGAATGTTACACTAACAACTCCTTATACTCTAAAGCAAAACGGTGTCATTGAACGGAAGAACAAAACCATTGTGGAAATGGCACGAAGCATGCCACAAGCAAAAGGACTTTTTAAATCTGTTTTGGACAGAAGCTGTAGCAACATCCATCTACTTGCTAAATCTCTCACCAACAAGGGCTATCATGAATAAGACTCCATATAAAGCTTAGTGTGGAAGGAGGCCAAATGTAAGTCACTTACGAATTTTTGGGTGTATTTCTTATGCTTTGATAAATTCTCAAGCTCGACAATAGCTTGATGAAAAATATGAAAAGTGTATTTTTATTGGTTTCGTACTCAATCCATTGTATAACCTTCTTAATGGCAAGATTGTAATTAGAAGGAATGTAATATTTGATGAAAATGCAAGTTGAAATTGAAATGAAAAGAATGTAGAATAGGAACTTAATGACCCTATTGAAGTGCCTCTAGATGGGAAGAAAAGCAAATGGCAGCAAGCTCTCATGTTATCTCATCACCGTTGACAACACAATGTAGCAACAATCCTTCATCTACCACTCTTGAAGAAGTCTCAACTGAGCCAATTCCATTGAGGAGATCAACAAGAGTCAAAAAGTCAAATCCTAAATATATCGATTATATATATACCTGTCAATTTGCTTTTATTGTTTCAGATCCTCTTTATTACGAAGAAGCAACTGAAAAGGAAGAATGGCATAGAGCAATGGTGGAAGATATAAAATCTATTGAAAAGAATGGAACGTGGGAGATGGTGGATTTACCAAAAGGCAAAAATATAATTGGATTTGAAGTGGGTGTTCAAGACAAATTATGCTGCATATGGGAGCCTACAAAAGCACAAAGCTAATCTTGTGGCAAAAGGTTATGCACAACAATATGGTGTTGATTTAGAGGAAACTCTCTCATCAGTAGCTCGGTTTGAAACTATAAGACTTGTTCTTACTTTGGCTACACAATTGTTGAGGCCAATTTATCAATTTGATGTCAAGTCAGCATTCCTTAATGGAGAGCTATAAGAGAAAGTCTATGTATCACAACCAGAAGGTTTCATAAAGGAGGGAAATGAAACAAAGGATACAAGTTGAAAAAGGCGTTGTATGGGTTGGGGGATGATATAGCAAGATTGATGGATATTTTCAGAAAAAGGAGTACATGATAAGTGAAAATGAACCCACCCCTATATGCCAAGAAAGAAGGTAATGATTTCATTATCATATGTCTTTATGTTGATAATATCATCTATACTAGCTACTCTAATACTCTTGTGAATGAATTTTAAGTCGAATATGATGAAAGAGTATGAAATGTTAGATATGGGTTAATTACATTAATTTCTTGGCCTTGAAATTCATCAAGTTGAAGATGGATATTTTTTTCAAAAACAAAATATGCTATAAATTTTCTGAATAAATTTGGCATACTCAATTGCAAGTCTGCACATACACCCATGTATATAAATGAAAAAATTGTAGTAAGAAGATGGAGGAGAGATGAAAGATGCAAGGAGGTTTTGAAGCTTGGTTGGAGGTCTAATTTATTTGATTCACACTATACTCGATATTGCATTTTTTGTTGGTGTTATTTCCAAGTTTATGTAGCAACCATCAAAGACTCATTATGGAGTAGCAAAGAAGGTCTTATGCTATATTGCTGGAACTTTGAAGTATGACATTTGGTACTCTAGAGTTTATAATTTCAGATTGTGTGAGTACACTGATAGTGCTTGGGCAAGTTCGTTGGATGATAGGCGAAGTGTCTAAGCAAATGTTTTCACTCTTGGCTCAGGGGTGATTTCCTGGAGTTCAAAAACAAAAACAAAACAAAAAAACAAAAAAAAAAATCCTACAGTAGCATTATCAACCTTAGAAGCTGAATTTGTTGTAGCAATTTCTACAGCTTGTCAAACAATTTAGCTTAGAAGAGTGTTAGAAGATCTTCAACAAGAGCAAAAGGGAACAACTAAGATATTTTGTGACAATAAAGCAACTGTCTCCATGACAAAGGACCCCACCTTTTGTAGCAGAACCAAGCATATTGACATTCACTGTCACTTCATTCATGATGTCATAACAAAGGAGATAGTGTTGAAATATTGTAGCACTGAGGAGCAACTGGCTGATAGTTTAACAAAAATCTTGTCATAAGATAAATTTTGCTATTTTAGAATATTGGTTAATGTTTGCGTTTTCGAATCAAGAGGGATATTGAAGCATGATTCAAAAAATGTTAGGTATTAAGTATTGGGTGGAATCGAATAAATTGAAGGCATTATTTTAATTAAATAATGGTTTCTATATTTTTAGAATGAGTTAAGTAGTGGGTTGATTTGTTTTGTTTCAGATTTTTTAGGTGGTCAAACAAGTGACTATGAATTTTTTTTTTTTTTTTTTTTTATATGAAATAATAAGTGTTTGGCATTAGTTTTGTTAGGGGGTAATGAAAATTGCTGTTCAATTTCTTGCTTTGTAGGCCTGTATATAGGCCCTATTATTTGCTTCAGATTACATAGAGAGTTCCACCGCTGCTAATCTTTATTTTAATACTTTCTCTACCCACGTAATTTCTTCCCAGCAAAATTTACCTAATAGTAGTAGTATTAAAGTAACCATTGATCAGCATGTAAACAAAAATAAAAAAATAAATAGATTTCATTACAAAAAAATATACTAATATATTTGGTTTCCACTATGCTTGGCTTGGTTTTAGTCTACCAAATTTTTGGTAGATCAAGTCTATCTAAAATCATCATGTCAAGGAAGTCGCCAGCAGATTAGCTTTTGTATCATACATGCAAAGATTTATAACGATGACAAAATGTTCACCCACCAGATAAGCCCTGTACAATCCAGATGAAAGGATCACAAGATCAAACTTCATCCATGTTACTTCAATTAACAATGTACAAAATAGATCGTTTAATAAAGGTCTTCAATGACAGTAAGACACCTGAACCCGCATTAAATACAGCAACAGATGATCGGTTTCTTCGAGTCTTCGACTTCATATCAACAAATGCAGGTTCCAAATCCAGCTTCCAATCTTAATGTACCGCTATCAGACCTCCCAAAATAGTGCACAAGCTAATGTTTTTGACCAATTCAACTTTCTTCGCTTCTAAATAATCCAAGTCCTCAACTTTTCATGAGTTGGTGGTGCATCCTAAACATGCTACATATAACTGCAAGCTTCTTTTCCAGAACGACTATATGTGTAAGCTGATATAGATGAATCATGTCAGAAAGTTTCATAACGTGGTTTAGTTTGCTCAACAAGTAAGGATCTGAACACATGCCTGAGCTTGAAGCCAAACAAAATGGACCCTGTGGGGTCCCAGCAAGTCTATTCCCAGATCCAAATTTATAACATTAATTGTCTTATTGTACAATGACTTCCTCAGTAATTAGAACAATTAACAGACCTGTGCAACCGGATGATCTTCACTCAAACTTGAAGGCTTGCTAGGACAAAGTCCAGAAAAATGACTCAAGTCATAGGCCATTTGCCCGGTTGAGCAAAGGAGAGTTGGGACTAAGATCCAGAGGTGGGTTAATCTTAACATGATCTCCCAATAGCTGTCGGGAAACACGATCAGCCAAGACTGACTGAACATCGTAAGGCTCAACAGGAGGTCTCGTAAAATGCTTCCCCAGAACATCATGTTCACTTGGAATCAGTTCTGTTTGAGACCCCATTTGCAGATTGCGAAAGATGTCAACGCCAGAGTCGTGATGAGCAGGGGCACTAATGTACATACCATTTGAGTGCTTTGGCAAGTTTGCAAAACCCTCTTGATAGTAAGCTGACTGTTTCAGGTGATTGCCAAATGGAATGGCACCACTACCACCAGTGAGAGGCGTGGATGCACCAGAAACCGTGCGGGGGCTAGATATGGGAGAGGGAGACATTCTCCCATTCATGTGCTGAGGTGATCTTGACTGCAAAAGTGGGCTTCCAATGGGAGAGACAGGGCAAGAAATATTCCTTGGAACATGGCCTTCATTACTGGAGATTAATGAAATTATTTCAGATACTAAATATCAGCAACATTGAGTGCATTTGTGTGTGCGCGCACACGCGTGAGAGAGAGAAAGAGAGAGAAAGAGACCTGGCATGCGGATTCAGTTTCAACATCCTAGAAGAATGAACAGAAAGTCTGTCATTATCCAGGGCAGAGAGATTTCTGCCTTGTCCAGCGCCCTGAATATTCATCAAAGATGGATGCAATTAATATAGTAACAGGAAACAAAAGGACAAACCATATATTAAAAAACTCAATAACCCTATTGGTCTTACTTCTATAGGATTAAGTAACATTTGTGGGTTCATGTTCTTGGTCATTACAATTGCTTTTTTCCAGAGGCATCTGGTGTGTTGGTGTGTGTGTCAGTGTGTGTGTAAAGGGCAATGCCAAGCATTGTTCAGTTGATTTGTCCTTCAATAGCTTTTGGAGTTCTTTCTTCTTTTATAAAGCTGAATCTCCATGCTGCTCAAATTTTCATATCATCCAAAGACTCGAGATTTCAATATTGCAATGATCATTTCATTGTATACAAACCTGGAATTATCTAAATTTGAATTTGATATATCATGATTCTCTTAAATTATGACGCCTTTTCAAATGCGCAGGAAGAAATTCTAGTTGCATAACAATGTCTAAGCCTCAAGGTCTCAACCGGATGCACTTTGGAGCCTTCTGTGGGCATACCGGACATGAAAACAATTAGAAACATTTGTCTTGCAGCTGAAATAAAATCCCTAGTTGCCCAATAGTCTTATGACAACATTTTTAGCGTTTTCTCCTTTCCAAACCACATGCATGATTTTTGCTCCAGAGTCCAAGGTCATATTCCAGCTTCATCTGACGGGGAAGTAACCCAGTCTAATTCCTACTTAAGTCTTTATCACTTTAAAAAAATCAAATCTGACGGAAAGTAAGGAACTACTCCGTATATTTTGTCTTGCTGCCTTTAGCATCTTTAAAAAAATCATAATTCTGGTGCATCCAACAGTAAGTCAACTATCTATTTATACATACAGACAAACAAGATCCAGAATCTTGTCTTCATACCAATGCAAAAGAATAACAATTCTAAATTTGGAGGGAATGGGAAAAAAGGTCTTGCATTTGACCCCTATATATTAGTCTCTTGCATTTGACCCATATATATTAGTCTCTCATAGATCTACACGCCAAAGCCACTCTCAGCCTAAGGACCGTAAAACGATAAAGTGTAACAGCGGATAAATATTATATTTTCATGCCACAAAACCGATGGTTCTTGTTCATTTCTATCATGCACAGAAACGAGATGGAGGGATAACATTCATGCCACATCGGGAAAGACAAGCAGACTAGCCCCCATCCCCACTTTATCATTAAGAATATGGAAATAGCATACAGGAAAAAAGAAAAGAGAGTTATTATGCATTATGTATTGGAGATAGTATTTAATAGTACCAGAGATTTTGCACCATGCGCAATACCAGTCCCCTGATCTGACGTTTCAGCACCCAGAATAGGTCTTTCCAAAGGTGCAGCAAATTTTACAAAAGGGTGTTCCAGTAGTTGCTGGGCCGAAGGACGATCATGTGGATTACGTTGCAGACATTTCCGAACAAAATCCTTTCCTTCATCTGATAGGTCATCTGGGATTGTTGGGAGTTCCTTGCTATTACCAATCTTAAACATGGCAGCAACCTGTTGCAAGGAATAATCTATTAGCATACTTGCAATAGCAAAAACTTGTGTGTATTCAGCATGTGTGCGCACATGGTCCCAGATTAGCCATGTTCCTATAGACTTTATTTATGAATGATCCTCCAACTACCACTTGATAATGCCATAACTTCCCACCATTTCCAACATACCATATTATGATTTAAAAAATTAAAAATATTATTTCTAGAACAAAAAAGGAATGTGCACGCATGAGAGCATTCACACATAAAGAGGAAAATGTAAGAGATGCAATTAATTGACAAAAATAGCTACCCCTTCATACTGACTCCAAGGAGGCTTAGTTGTAGCCATCTCCAAAACTGTGCAACCAAGACTCCATATATCCACAGCAAGGTTGCAACCACTGGAGTTCTTTATGACCTAGATAAACAGAAAGTGTAGACACTGATGAACAATACTAAAATATAATTACATGTACAGAGAATTGAACCTGAAAGAAGAAATATGTAACCTCAGGAGCCATCCAATAAGGACTTCCCTTGAATGATAGTGGACATGACTGCCCTGTTATCTGCAAAGCATACAAGGTATAAGAAGGACAAACATAATAAGTCGAACAATTTCACACTAATTGTACCATAAGCAGGAAATGAAAATAAAATAAAAAGGGAGATATAATTTCCAACAGCAATACAATTTGCAATGATAGTGGTCGTGGGTTATTTTGTGACTCGTAAAAAACATAAATATATAATTTGTATTTTCTAGAAAGTAAGATTGGAGAATATTAAACAATAAATCAGCTAATTCGTTGTTCTTTACAATAAGGAATGTGGACACCATGGTGAATGATACAGTTGCAAAAGAATGACGGTTCTAGGCCTTTCTTGATTGCCCTTTCTACTTTCTCTTTTACATCAGTTCTGGTATCTACGATTCTCTTTTCTAGGTAGTAATTATGTTTTTCTTCCTTTGTTTGGCCTTCTATCAGTGACCCTCAGTATAATAGCAAAACTGCAGTTGTCCATTGGCATCTTCTCATGGCAATACCAATTAACCCTTCCAAGAAGCCAGAATCATCAAAAGTCTTGGACTGTGTTAAATGAGTTTCATTCTTAATTCATGATATAAGTAAGCACCAGTATGAAACTTACAAAAATCTAACTCTGATTTAGCTTCAATGCAGAAATTAAGGATAGTATCTATCTCATAACTTACATGTTTTGCCATGCCAAAGTCTGCCAACTTGATTACCCGGCCATTTTGATCTACAAGTATATTTGCTCCTTTGATGTCCCTTTGCAAGTAAATAAAATTTTAGTGATAGATGCTCGTTTAGAAAAATAACATCATACAGCAAAGCACAAGTAAAACCATCAAGAGCATGAATGGACAACATAGTTCACCTGTGGACAGTATTTTTAGCATGTAAATAAGCAAGCCCCGACAAAATTTGTTGGGTATAGTTACGGATAGCTACTTCACCAAATTTCCCATATTCTTGAAGAAGTTTATATATGGAGCCTCCAGATACATACTCCAGGTATATGAAAAGCTTGTCATCTACCTGTTAAAGAATATAGTTTACAGCTTCTATAAGTACAGTACAAAACATGTATTGTTAATAAATTTGTACTGCTGCAATTTAGTTTAACCACCAGTAATTAACAACTTTAAACCAGACATTTTTTAACTGATTGGATTTAATAAACTATAAATGAAAGATCAAACTTACTGTTTCAGAACCATAATACTGCACAATATTGGGATGCCGTAAACGACTTAATAGAGCAATTTCCTGCCAGAAAGTTCAGAATAAGATCTCTATAACTAGGTAAACTTTAAAACAAATTAGAAGCTGTTATACTGCTCATAAAGATAAGGGATTATTCACCCCCATGAAAATTTCCTACATCTAAAAGGGAATCAAATCACCTGCATCAATTGCTTTGCACTTTCCTTGGACTTGGCATCATCTGAAAACAATGTCACCTCCTTCATTGCACACATCTCACCACTTTCACTATAAGAGACACACATTTTCATTTCAGTATATATAATATAATCATGCATGGGAAAAATAGAATATCTTTCAATTGGTTTGTAATAAATTAAGAACTTGTCCAAAGTACATACCTATTGAAGCCAACATAAACATGTCCAAATGTGCCTCTTCCCAGCAGCTTCCCTTTTTTCCATCGAGAGCCAGGACTCAAAGGATTTTCTGCTCTTCCTGGACTTCTTGGCATAGATGGAGATGTTGCTGCTGAATTTGAATGAGAGAAAGGTGAGGAATGGGTAACTGTTAGGGGCGGAAGAGGTAGACGATGACTCTGTTGTTTCCCTTCATCAATCCATCCAGTCTGTGATTCAGTGGGTGTTGCCCCAGCTCTAGGATGAATGGGTGTGACAGCTCCACTTTGAATCCTAGAGCTAGGGCCAGGACTGGTCATTCTGGGGCTAACAACAGGAGAATACTCAGGGCTACCCCTACTTGGTTGCCAAAATATCTGTCCTGTCATGTCCCCTCCCATTGAATTATGTCCAGAGTTCTGACCAGAACCTGGACTGGAGCAGTGCCCAGATCCAATAAAATTGACCTCCGAATATTGCTTTCCAGCCCAAAAAGCAGAGCTCAGCACTTGTTCTGTGCCAAATGCTCTCAATGGACTTCTTGATGGACTTGACTTGGAGCTGTCAGGAGCACTAAAGAAAGCACCATGAGGAGGAACCTGCAGATTTGGCACATGATTGCTTAAAGGTCTCCGTTTTGGGGATGTAGGAGATATATGATTACTCAGAATGTTTGCTGGCTTTTTGACGTCTCTTGAATTTAGTTGCAAACCAGTAGATGAGTGATCCTTGAGCATTGAGCTTCAGAAATAGAGCAATACCTTTGTCAGGGATGACTAAAAAATAAAAAAATTTGAAAGCAATCCATATCACATATCACAAATAACCTAGACACCCAGGTGTAACAAAAGATTCAATTCAATGGTGACATTATGGTGTTTGTTTGTTTAGACTACCTGGAAGGGCTGCCAGCCGCAGTTCTAGTCCCAGTCTCCGAGTCAGTTGCCAGTGGACTGCGTAGACAAGAATCAGCTGGATCATCACTATCAGCAGAGCTTTCACTACATACAGAGGCAGTAATAGGGTCTCCATCTAAATCTGCAGGGTTAGGCCTACTACGTATGCATGCAGGTCTTGGGAGTGGCAAGTACAATGATTTCTTGGAAACCCTCTCCCCTCTTGACTTTGATGATACGCTAATTTCAGACTCTGTTCGTCCTATACATGAAGGATGCCCTACAGGAAGTGGCAGTGGCTGGGCAATAGACCTTTCAGCAAAACTTTGACACCGTGCTACTTTGGATGGTGAAGGAGACCTTGATTCAACTGGAGACTGAGCCCCCTTCTCTGAAATAGTATCATTGCAGTTTTTCCGAGGTCCTCGAGACCTACTGCTTACCTTACCTTCAGACGGGATTTTAAGTTTTCTTTGTAATGCATCAAATAAACTTTCTTTACCTCCTTTCTTCTTGGTTTCTTTTGACGATGATTTCCCCCACCAGGAAGGCATATTTGTCTTTGCTATATTGAGGTGTGGCAAACAAATTTCTTAAGATACTCCCATTAACGGTGTGAAGATATAATCATCACCATCAGGAGATGAGACAAACAATATTATGATCCAGTCATAAGCTTCACTAGTAAAGGATTCAGTAATAACAAAAGAAGTATCCCAACGATGAAACACTAGGCCTGCAGCAGAGGAAAATGTGCATTCCCAATCAGTTCACAAGTCTTCTCGCCAAAAAAAAAAAAAAAAAAAAAAAAGTTCACAAGTCTTTTGCCTTAGAGTTTAACATATGCATGCTTTATATCTAATCCATAGTTCTACAATTGCAAGATATCAAAATAGATAAGTTGCAGATGTTACGTTATCGCCATTTACTAACCCCAAATTTTAACTAAGTAATCTAAAGGTCAACAAATCCAGCAGAACTCCATCATTCGAGAGCCAATATTAAAACTTTATCTATGTCAAATATGAGCTTTGTAGTTTTGAACGAGAACATTTAAGCTAACAAATATTACAAACCAAAACAAATTAATGAAGCCCAACTTCCATTGCAATACACATCTATATTTTAGAATACTAAATTCCCAAAACTCAAGAATTCATTACAGTCACAAACTTTCATCAGCATAAATTTCTTACGGTCCAGCTTAAAATACTCCACATCCTAGGTACGAAAATAGGATGAGAAACAAAACGAACTTATAGCTTGGACCATCATAGATTATATTAGATCGTCAAATAAAAAGAGCGTGGCCCTCGATTAAACTAATCTGAAAGGATGGCTTCCCTTTATGCGAGTGCTCTAATACCCAGAATGCCAAAGAACCAAAAGGTTTAGAACGAAATTTCAAACTTCCAAATTCACTCTTTTACTTCACCGAATTTCTCGGAATCCCGAGCAAGATTGACATCCCCAACTGCTAAAAAGAATCGCCTCCAAGCACAGATCCACTAATCCACTAATAACATATTATTCAGCAAAGAAACAGCTAAATCAACTAAACCTATTGATCATACATTAAAATTGGCCACAAAAGGAACTGAAAATGCACAAAAGAAGAAGACTTACTCTCAACACTCAACGGTGTGAATCTGAACTCAAACCCACAGAATAATTTCAGCTCAAATCTGAGTAAGAACGTTCCTGAGTCGTTCAGAACTCCATGAGAACCCAAACAAGGCCCATAAAATCTACAATACAAGAAATGGAGAAGGATTTTGCAGTGATGTGTGGAGAAATTTCCGAATTGAAAGGCAGTGAAAGAGATCGCGTAGACAAAGAGAGATAGGAGAGAGAGAAAGAGAGAGAGCGTCTGCGAGCTAAGCCAATTTGGTCTCCATGCGTTGATTCTTAATAATTGGAAAAAAAAAAAATACTAATAAAAGCATAAATAATTACTTATTTAAAAATGATGAATTCATATATTGAAATTATAACAGTGACAATTATGATTAAAAAATTAAGTTAAAAAATATATTTCGGCCGATCGAAATTATGTTCAATTTTCCAGGTCAAAAATATTATTGTCAAATAGTTAAACACTTCAAAAATAATAATAAATGTTGTTTGTTTTTTATACAAAGGAAAAAATTAAAAAATATTGTTAAACTTTTATAAAACTATGATTGATTTTAAATTTGATTTTTTTTAAAAAAAATACGATGATAAGTCTTTTAAAACTTGTATTAATAACTTTTAAATAACCGAAGTTTTTTTGTAAAACATAATTTAATTTTATAATTAAAGATTTAAAAATATTGATATAATTTTTTGGCGTATTTTATATCCCTCATCATTACAAGAACCTTTAAACACCTTTTTATTTTGTTGTTATTATTTAATGGGTGGCTGATTTTTAATTTATTTTTAAGAGGAATCAAGCTTTGTGTCACTACGCTGCACCATCATGGAATTGGCATTTGGATTTGATTCCTGCAACCCAAACTGCTAATTTTACAGATCATTCCAATAAATAAAATGTGACCTTATAATAGTTTTTCCATTTTAAATTGGTAATTTTAGTTTAAATAATAAAAATATTTCTTTTAGGATATTATAGCTTTTTTAATTGAAAACCCTTTATTGGTATACATAATGAATCAAAATGCAATACGGATAAAATAAAACAAGTTATTTTGAGTGTAAAATTATTTATAATTAATTATGACATTTATATTTGTACTTGTATTTTTTCCATCTATAGTTATATTTTATTTAAAAAAATTTGCGAATAGTTTAGCCAAGTCACTCATGATAAGTGTAAATTAAATATGCTTTATTGACCTTATATTGATTAAAATATTAAATAGTTTAGCCAAGTTACTCATATTGACCTCATCTTTGCAAGTCGCTTTTTGACATCAATGTGATAATTTAAAGTCAAAATGAAATCCAAAATAGTATAATAAAACTATTATCGAAGACAAAATTTAAATCCATTGACTTTTATTTAATTCATTAAGTTCAATACTTCAATATCAAATTTTACTGTGTGAAACTTTTTTAAATAAAAATTCAACACGCCATCCCCAGATTCCAAATTCAAACCCTGCTTAATCCATCAACCTATTATTCAACGCCCTCTTGTTACCGCTAGCATTCACCACTAAGATCAAGAAATTTAATATACATCATCATCTTCTAGAATCTCTACACATATACAAGCACATAGTTGACTTCTATTTCATCCACAAATCTCCATCCTATTAATTACTTCCTCATGTCCTAATTATAAAGAGCTAGTTGACTTTTTTGGAGCAATTAAAGAAGCTATATAAGTTACTCAATTATTTCATGTGTTGTGAATCTTTAAATTATATGTTAGTTTATTAGTCAAAATAATTAGTTTGAAGAAAAAAATGAAAATATAAGTTCTCTAAAATAATTTAATTAGCTTCCTTAATCGCATTTCCAAAAAAGTCAACTAGCTCTTATAATTTGGACCGAAGGGAGTAGTTACTACTCTGGTCTTAAATACTACCTCCGGTCCTAATTATAAGATCTAGACTTTTTTTTTAAGAGATTAAGGAAGCTAAATAAGTTACTTAATCATTTCATATGTTGTGTATCTTTAAATTATATATCAGTTTATTAGTCAAACTAATTAGTTTGAAGAAAAAATAAAATAAAGATACTCTAGAGTAATTTAATTAGCTTCCTTAATTTCTCTAAAAAAAGTCAACTTTATCTTATAATTAGAACTGGGAGAGAATAAAATATAGTTGACTTTTTTGAAGAGATTAAGAATGTCAAATAAGTTACTTAATCATGTCATATGTTGTATTTCCTAAAATTATATATCAGTTTATAAGTTTGACAAAATAGTTTGAACAAAAAATGACAAATTAAATATTTCAAAGTAATTTAATTAACTTCCTTAATCTCTCCAAACAAGTCAATCTTGTCTTATACTATTAAGGACTTGATGGAGTATAAGACAGAGTTGACTTTTTTAAAAAAAAAAAAGACTAAAAATGGTAAATAAATTATTTAATCATTCATATGTTGTATATCCTTAGATTATATATCGGTTTATAAGTTGGGATAAGATATTGTCACTACCAATGTCACTACCACTTTTTCACCGTTAGATCATAATTTCATCTATCTTATTGAGATTTGATCTAACGGTGAAAAAGTGGTAGTGACATTGGTAATGACAATATCTTATCCCTTATAAGTTAGGCAATATAGTTTTGAGAAAATATGACAAATATAAATATTTTGAAGTAATTTAATTAGTTTCATAAATCTTTCAGGAAAAAAGTCAACTACCACTTTGGTCCTAATTATAAGTCCATTTTAAACAAAAAATTTGGTCCTATTTATAAGTCTAGTTTTATGTAATAAATGAGATTGTGACAATTTTACCCATATTAATTGTACTTATGAAGAAGAGAGAGGAAAAAAACAGGTTGAAAAATACACAATCATAAATTAAGTCAAATTTAAAAATTTACTTCATAATTATTAAGTTAACTACCTCTCCTATGTGAGATTTAGTCCAAAGTGAAGTGCCATGATATAGACTAGAGGGAGTACTATTATATATAACATTAATACTTAAGACCCAATGTACTATTATATATAACATTAATGCTTAAGACCCAATGCCCCAAGACTTTATATCAACGGCTCCCTTTTGACCTCAACTCACTCTCAAAACCGACTTTTTCGCCCTCGACCACAAAGCAAGAGATTCTGTCGCTTTTTAATAATTAATTTACCATTTTTTCCTTTTTCAAAATATTTCGCCATTTTCTTCGTTATTAAAAAACATTCCTAAACCAAGATTTAGTTTAAATGAAACGTTGGCGGCTTTTTGGGGTTTCGATGGTGATCTTTGTTCTTTTCTTTTTGGGGATTTTTTAAAAATGAATGGATTTTCTAATCCATAATTTTGTTCCTATGTTTTAATTTAATTGAGTTAGTCGTGACTTTGTTCGTTGAGTTTTTTTGAAAAAAAAATCAAAATTTTCGACATTTATAAATAAAATGATAGCAAAAGGTTAGTCTTATTCTTAAGTAACCCAAGTGAGTTAGTCGACTAAATGTCGGGAATTTTAAAAAAATCAGCCTGGATTGTCCGACCCAGGTGATTTCGGGTTGACCCTAAACCGGTCTTTAGTCGACTAAATGAGATTTGGCACGATGATATAGACTAGAAACTATTTTATAAAATTACTACTTAAGACCCAATGTACTATTAATTATTAATGCTTAAACCCAATGCCCCAAGACTTTATATCAAAAAACTCACCTCAAAACTTGTTCATTAAATAACTCCATCCCCATCGGCAACTCCTTCAAGTCCCCTCACCTAATTTAAACAAATATTATTAATTTAAAGAACAACTGAAAATCTAATCCGCCCCCAGATCCAATCCAAATGAATCCAATCCCAAGATATATTAATGCAATATATTTAAATATAATCCTTATATGTATTATTGAAAAATATAATCTGTTAAAGTTAGGGAGAAGTGGTTGTAGACACGTTATTAGTGGAGACGATAGACGATGGATATGTTGATTCATGTGTAAACTCACAACAGTTCCCAGTAATAGCGGAAGTCATTACGGTCATCCAAGGTCTTCAAATATGTTGAAATAAAGGATACAAAAATATTGTTCTACTATCGGATTGTGTTGAAGCTGTTAATGTTTTAATTAGGAGTTATGATCATTTTACCCTTTTAGCAACATTATAGCTGATGTTAGGTTGTAGTTATAAAAAAACTTCTAAGTTTTAATTAGTCATATTCCAAAAAAATAAAATAGTTTAGTGGATCATCTAATAAGCTAACTCATATCATATCATAAAAAACTTTTGTCTCTTTAATCATCCACCACCTTCCTTCATATCAAAAGGCGGTAATTGATAAATAATACTCCGATCCCTCCAAGTCCTAATTATAGGACATATTTAACCAATTTTGAATAGATTAAGGAAATTAGTTAATTTTACTCATTTTCCTAAAATGCCCTTATATAAATTTAAAATGACATAAGTAAAAGTAAATTAATAACCCCTACCATCTACCTCTCCGACTTAAAATTTTTCTTTCCACACGTTTTTAATTGAAGTAATGATCTTATTATATATAAATATATGTATGTATATCTATACATATAGATAGACACACACACATATACATACATATATCTAGGTACACATATATATGAACAAACATACACAAATATATATATACATATATAAATATACACATATATAATGTGACACACACTTTATATATGTACACACACACACATATATATATCTACACATATATATATTGACAGGCACACACACAGATACACACACACACTCATAGATATATATATGTGCGTGTCTATATATATTTATCTGTGTGTATATATATATATATATTTGTATATAGACACACACATACACAATATGTGTGTATCTATATATATTTATGTATATGTATTGACAAATAGTTAATCGATAAATAAATTAAAATCTAACAATTCGATAACGCGAATAGTCTACACACTTACATACATATAATCACAAAAAACTAAACACATTTGAGAGAATAAAATAAGGGTATTTTAGAAAGAAATTGACAAAAATTATAATGTTATCTTATAATTAAAACAAAAACCAATTCCTAAATATTATCTAATAATTAGGACTAATAGGTTGTAGTATTTTGCGTTGTCGATGCACTTTTGAGTTCCCAGTGATTCCAATTTTCACTTGAAAAAAAAAAAAAAATCTTTAGTCCAAGAACTAAACTAGCAGACTAGGCATAATCGCATAGCAGTGAGGAAGGGAAGGGGAATTGGGAGATGTATGGAGCCGTTGAGTGGGGCCCGTGGGGTCCACAAAGACCATTGCACGTGCCATGGTCCCACAATTCCTTCGTTATCATGTCTGCTGGCGACTAGGCACTCGTCACCTCTAAAACCTCCCTCTTAATCAAGCACGTGCCCTCCTCCTTTCACGTTTTATAATTGCTCACGTCTTTTAGGAACACAATTGTGTTTTCCTAAAGTCAACTAGGATTTAATTAAGCCTGTAATTATTTACAAATTCGTTAATATAAGAATTTTATCTGCATAATCTACATATATAATCAATAGTTATAGGAGCACCGAACCAGCTCTTTGAAACTTGTCCATTTACAAAAAGCAATGTAGTTTAAATGCATGTCCATTAGGTTTCCTTTCTCATCACTATCAGCCTTCAAATTCTTGCTTAAACATATTCGTCCTGAGTTATATTAAGAACATGATTGCTATCATTTAAATGGAGAAATATCTCTTCTAAAGCTTTCTTTGGTTTGCTATGATGTTTTGAAGTAATCTTGAATTGAATTTACCTCACCTCCTTTTTTCAGCCACTCAATAAAGGAGTAACTACACGTTTTTTTTTTTTTTTTTACCTAAAAAGACAATTTTTTACTCTAGAAGGAGTGAAATATCTATCTAGGTCAACAAATATTGTTTATTATGATATTAGCATTTTTTATATATAAAAAATGGTGGCAAGTGTACAAGAACATTTCCGGGTTTTTGAAATGCAGCGACGCAGCCTCTCCCAACAATGATAGCTCCATACAAGCGGATTTAAGTGATTTTTTCCGAAATTTCGAACTCTAGATCTCTTAAGGGAATCTAGCGCCACATTCATTGGACCAACCACATTTGCTATGATATTAGCATTTTGATTAGTCATTTTTCTTTTAATGGTATTTTAACATTCAACATTTTAGAAAGTGGGCTTTTGCATTCACTGAACTTATGTTACAGTATGATATATTAGACCTATGATGCAAAAGCTTCCCGTTATGAATGTATTTGATTTTCATAAAAAAAAAAAATAAAAATAATAATCTATATGAGTTTGACGAAAGCAATATAATTTTCCTGTGGTAAATAACTACCAAGTATAATTACAATATTTAACGTCTTTAACATGAAGTGGAAAATGCTATAATATTCAGTTTAATGCATTATTTCTGAACAGTTTTTGGAAGATTGCAGATTATGATTAATCATGGAAGTTAGCGGACCCGATAAGGGGTGACACAATGGGCTTATTCTTTTTCAAGCCCAACTTTCATATGGACAATAAAACCCATTTAGATTTTTGTTCCCAAGAAAGCTCTGTAGTATTATGATTTACTAAGAATGTCTATAAAGTTTTTCTTTTTTTTTTCCTGGCTTTTTTTCTAGGGAAATTAAAGTACTGATACTTTAATTTAGGTCATTTTCATTAAGAAAATTTTAAGTGGAGGACTTTTCTCCATTTTTTTTTTTAAAAAAAATATAAGCATTGCATTGTCCATAATTTATGAAGAATATTGTTCATTATAATGACACGTTATTATTGATCGATATTTTCAATGCCAATATAAAATTTACAAGAAACATATTAGTTATTTCCCTATTCTTTGAAAATATACTCTTTTTTTATTAATGGACAATGTTTTAATATTATCATAAGTTATTTGATTCGGGATTCGTAGCTGCTCATCTCCCATAAATGCCTCCTCCATTTTTTTTTTTAAAAAAAAAAAAAAAAAAAACGATAAAAGATGCCTGAGTCTATTGAATATGCAAGATCTAGCCCGAAACATCTCAGCAAAGCACCAGGCTCACTCACTATGAGTTAAAAAACACACACATAAAGGAGAGCAAAATATAATATACTTACCATTTGAAATTAATGCTATGCTCAGTATTCCTGAACCCACCCAGGCATGCATATATATATATATATATATATATATGCACCTTGTATATCTGACTTTTATTGAAACAAAAGAGAGACAAAGTCTCAAGCAACTGTGATTATTAATGTAGTAGGAAGGGTTTAATTTAAGAGAGTTACTTCCAATTACACTTCACTATACTTGAAATGGGTAAAGTTATATATATATATATATGATACATGTGAAAATATATCATCTGACAAGGATCAAACCGATGGCAGTGACCACAAGTGTAGAAGGGAGACCAAACTTGAGATGGTTCCAGAAAGTCAAATTGTAAGCAAGGTCTGGTGCCCTACGAGCTTGCTCACACACTATTAAGTTCGCTGCTGATCCCAAGAGGGAAAGATTCCCTGCTACAGTGCTCACCCATGCTAATATCAGCCACGCCTTCTTCTCTTCCTCTTTTGATACTGCTGCTGCTGATGCTGCAATCCTCGCCCCCAGCAACAGAACTACGCATACGAAACAACAACATAATCATATCAAACTCGGATATGCATGTGATAGGAATTTAGGGGGCAATTCTGTCACTTTATATGACACAAGCTAAGTAGGAAAAGTCCCGCCAGTAAAAGAGGCTCAAGAAGAGTAGGTAACAAGCCAAGAGATATCCTGCATGGCATGTAACTCTTTTCTGACGGGGCTTTTTCTAAGAGTGACAGAATTGCCCCACCAGAAAAAATGGTTCGAAAAGAGTAGAAGACAAGTCAAGAGATATCCTGCGTGGCGTTCAACTCTTTTCTGAATCTCTTTTTCGGCGGGGCTTTTCCTACTTGGCCATATCACTTAAAGTGACAGAATTGCCTCACCAGAAAAAGAGGTTCAAAAATAGTAAAAGACAAGTCAAGAGATATCTTATATGACATTCAACTCTTTTCTGAACCTCTTATTTGGCTGGGCTTTTCCTACTTCACCAATGTCACAGAATTAACCCCTAGATTCCTATCAAAATGGCTTTTACCCTTTTCACAAAAATCCATGGATTCAACTTAAATGTCTTTCACAAAGTCTCTTTTCTTTTCAGCAATGATAGGTGGACTAGAACCAGTTGTACATTACATTAAAGCCTACACCTATGAGGTTTGGCCTAGTTAAGTAGTTGGGCGTACCTTATTCAACTTAAATATCTTTCACAAAGTCCCTTTTCTTTTCAGAAACAATAAGCTAGATCACATTAATTATATAGCACAATCATTCATAACGTTAATATCAGGGTTTCTTTCATTATGTAAAATCAATGTTCTTTTCTGCACATCAGGTAACTGCATGAACAAAGGGTAAATATATGAACATGGTTCTTGTGTGAACGTAGGCTTAAGCCCCAAAGACCATCCTGATGAGTTAAAATCCTAAACTCCCCAACCAACGACAAAGAATTACTGAATTTTAGTATTACAAATGCTCCTATTATAAGAGTTTTAGTGCATGATTTGCAAGTTTTTTGCTAAGTGCAGAGCTGCTATTTGGTTTTAGAGGTGGGTCAAACTACAGATCAGAACAATTTTCTGGCGTGCATTTCTAAGAAACTGTCAAAAGCTGAACATTTTGTGAATCCTCTCTTCAATTTGTGAAGAATAAAAATATAGGAGATACAACATAAAAACAGATGGTAAAATTATACTGGAAGGAAATTTGTCAACATACCTGTTGGTACATTTGAAGCCAAATTTGAGAGGAGAAGTATGACCACGGCAAGCACAGCTATTCCCGCGGCACTATCTACTTTAGAATAGGGCTCCATAAAGTCCCACAAAGCACTTGGAATTCCAGTTTTATTGAAGCCATCTACGGTGATAAACATTCCACAGAAGAATATCAAAAGTGAATATGAAACCTGTTCCAAAAGGAGAGCAAAAAAGGTTAGTTCTAAGCAGTTGCAGAATGTTCAGTTGCTAGTTACAGGATTTTACCTTCTCTAAGCTTGGCCTAGCATCCTTGAAATCAATAACAACCAAGGCAAGTGCAGCAGTAATTGCAGTCCATGACATATTCATTCCAACCAGCAAAGCAACTAACATTCCTAAAGTGATCATATAAACACAAGTTTTCCAGAGTATACGCTTCCATTTCGGGTTTAAAAAGTCATTTCCTTCGAAAAAGTTTGTAATTGTACCACTTGGTGGTCTATCTGCTACTGCTGCTACTACTGCAAATGCCTCTGAATGGTTATTTTCCTCCCTTATCTGGGAACTCATGCCATTGACCTCATCCTTTAATGCAGTCGAGTTTCTGGGAGAATCCATATGAACTTCGCTCGAGCTTCCTCGGTTTCTCAGACTCTGAACCTGAGGAGAAGAGTTTTGAAAGCTGATAGATTCAATAAAGTTGGATTCTTGGGAATTGAAGGATGTCACGTGAGACATAGTGGCTGGCGAAAACCTATGAGAATTGACTTCCTCTTCATCTACAACTTCCGCAGCAGCATCTTCTTCATCCTTGTGAACAGACAATAACTTCCAATACATGGACAAAAGAATCAAAGCATTCACAACAATCCCCACAAGCATAGAAGGAACAATCCCAATCAAGAACTCACCAAATGATATGCCACTCTGAACAGCTATCACCAGATTCTGGGGGTTACCAATTGGTGTTGCAGAGGACCCAATATTAGCACTTGAAGCAAGAGCAAGGAGCAATGGATGAGGAGGCAAATTATGTTGCCTTGCAACTTTCAATACAAATTCAGTCAAAACAACACAAGACGTGTCATTTGTAAAGAGAGCACTTGAGATTGCAGAAATCACACAGATTCTACAAAGCAAGTCCTTTGCACCTTGACTTTTCCAAGACAGTAACTTGCCCAAGTACTTGAACATGTCTGCTCTCTCAAGATACACACTCACAACCATTGTCCCAAAAAGAAGACCCAGAATTGCTAGATCAATGGCTGCATAAGCATCATTTGGAGTTAGAACTTGAAAGATGACCATAAGCATGGCACCTAAAAGTGACCCTGCTGTTCTGCCTATAGGAAGGAAAGGCACAGCAGGGAAAACTGCCAATACCCAGAAGATTGCAAATGCAAATGAACCAAGAATCACTTTTGGAAGAGGAGCTAAAGCCATTATTGAAAGCCAAACAAGCCCAAGAAACTACTGAAGTTTCAAATTTTTCAAAAGATAAAAACTTTAAGAAGCCTAACAACTGAAATTCAGTATGGAGAATAATGAAAGTTCAAGTCCCAGAACATGAAATGGCATGCATCTCCATCAATCCATAAGAATGAATTCTCTGAAATCCTCCTTCACCATTCTCAGGATGCTTGATAATTCTCCAGCATTTTCAGGACGTGGAGAGAAAATAATTGGAAGATTAATAAGTAGAGAGAAGGAAGATTAACAGAGTGAGATTGGTTCGAGGTGGTAAATGAATGGTAATTTAAAGGGATTGGAAAGTGGGATTGGAATTTGAATATTGAAAAAGTTGGAAACTTTGCAGAGAGATCGCAGAGAGAAAGGAGAGGGCCGAAAGGACGCAGGAAGATAGGAGTAGGATTGAAGTTGAACAAGGAAGAAATTAAAATATGATTTTTTTTTTAATTACAAATTTGTATTGATTTCTTTTTTGGGCAAATTTTTAAATGATAATCCAATAATGGATATTTATTTATTTATTTTGGCTCAAAAATCATGGATATTGGGTAGGCGGTGCAGGACTGTATATTGAATGCAATATTACTGTCGATCTGTATAGACTATAGGATCAGGGGTGGACGTATACGTAGGTTCATTTTTTCTTTTTCTTTTTAATTAAATTTCAATATTATATACTATAGTCTATACATGTTGAATGATGCGAATTAATATTAAGCTTATAACTATATTAGTTTATAAAATATAAATAATATGTTACCTTAAAAAACATTAAATAAATAATGGGATTTAGATTGTTGTGCATGTGAAATATGCAATAAGTATATTATGTGAACCAAATTTTAAACACCTGAAGTCGAGTTAAGGAAAAGTTTGACCAAAAGAATCATGACCAAAAATATTTCATCATTCCAAAAATTACCCAAGTCATGTACTTCAATTACCATGTTGTTATTGTATTCTCTGACTTATTAATTGGTCTTCTTTGCAATTTATCATTTATTTTCTCAAATTATTTTTCTTTAAATATGTGTTTTTTAAATGTTATAGATCGATGTTACATTGCATCATGTGCATGGGAGTTCATTGTGTCAGGTTTAATTTGATTTACACATTTATTATTATTCTATTTAGATAACAGTGCAAGCGTTTACATACTCTAAGTCTGAAAGAATTAAACCCTTGTTAAAAAAAGGTGAAAGAAAAGGGAGCGAGAAAAAATTATGAAAATAAAAATAAAAATATAAAAAATAGTAAATGCGGAAAATAAAATGAATCAAGAGATCCCATGCTCCTGCGTTAAACTACAAAAAACCAGTGAATGTGACCGAATTTTATAATTCCATCATAAAATAAACTATCACTAATGATTGAAAATATAAAATATTTATTAAACTAGTTATTGTAAGTGTTACAAAACGATAGATATGTATGTATAAAGATATGAATATACGTATTTATAAATGTAAATATATATATAAAGTAATTAGGAAAATGGATATCCTTGTCTTATTTAAAGATTGGATGAAAACAAGCAAATAACCAATGCTAAAAACATCAATATGATGTGCATGGGAAAGGGAAAGGGAAAGCATGGTTGGGTCATCAAGAGGTAACAAATGATGTTATAGAATGAGACTTGGGAAACAAGAAGGATAGTGATTAGATTCAGTGTATGGCTTGGGAGGAAGTAGGTCAAAAATGAGATCACCACCAAACATGGAGTTGCTCTCTCTTGCTTCCGGAAAAAGAAATAACAGAAGGAAACTAGCAAGTCAAAAAGAAGATAAGGAATCGGGTGGTCACACAAGAGGATGTAAGAGTTTTCTTTTATTTGAAAGCTGTTTGAAATTGTATTCACCTGCTCGTACCGCTTAGAATAGCGATTGCAACCTTAAAAGTATTTTTTAATCATAATTTAAGGTATATGAGAAAATATGTAAGAGAGTTTTATCTCGATTTTACATAAATAAGTATTTTTTCCCAAAAATGATTCAAACATCAAAAGATGATCTCAAAGTTTTATCTTAATTTTTCCTAGCATTATGAATGAACTGGGGATCCACTTTATGGGCTCTACCATGATTGTGAAAACGCTCTACTATATCTAAGTAATTAATGAAATTATGATATTGTAGATGCTTATTATGAATATGCTTATTTTTTCTATACATGTTCATATATATTTTTGTTGCAGGGCTTAAATAAAAATGTTGTTTTCTTAAAGCAGCTGAGTATTATTATTAGCTTAAACTTATTGATTTAGTATTACCCATATTTTGTCATAATATAATGTTCCAAAAATCGAAAATCAAGCCCCCATTGAGATGAACTAGAGCAGCAGACAAGGGGTTAATCCTAGTTTCTTAGTCTTTTTTTTTTTTTTATAGGAAATAATGATATATCATATATGTATTATTTTGGAATTTTATGTTGATATATATGAATATGGTGTGATGTAATATATTCTTTGTATAAAATTATGAATATTAATATCAATAAAATATTTTATTTCCTTACATGCCTTCTTTAGTTATCTTGGAAATCCTAACAAAACATTAATAATGGTAGTAAAGAATTAAAGATATATATCACCATTATTTATTTATAAAGGAAGAATAAATTGAGGGTTTACAAAAAAACATATCCATTTAACAACAATTACTTAATTACTAATTGATTAACAGCTTCCATTTTATATATAATAGATTGTGACAAACAATAATTATTGTTAATATAATTATAACAATCATTGCAAGTTTGCAACCATAAGACCAAAATATGGATTACAAATATGTGGTCTCTATTTTGTTTTGTCCGTGTATTGCCGGACAATTATTAGCTCCCAGCCAAAGCAGCAGATATTTAATTTTTTATCACGTACTCATCATGAATTGACCTATATAAATTTAACTAGAATTCTGTGTATATGGACATATGGTTTTATTTTATTTATAAAAAAAACAAATGATTCCTGTAGTTTCATAAATAAATTTACGCTTGTTAAGTTGTGGAAATAGTTACTATTATTTTAACTATTTTTCTTATTTTTATAAGACATTAAAACTATCAAATAAATATTATCAACATTAATATCTTAAACAATACAAATCATACAAATAAACACAAATTAAAAAAAAAAAACAAACCACACATTTATAAAAATGAATTAGATGACTCATAAAATATAAAAAGCATTTTTTGTTAATTTTCAAAGATAGTTATTATGTATTTTTTTTCCCATTTAATTACTTATTTTAATATTAATACATTTATTTTATTTTATTTTTTAAAAAAAGCATCAATCCTCTTTATTATACTCAAAATAGCGATTTTTCTTATATTCTCTATTTCACAATCTCTGGACATATGGTTTTATTTTATTTAAAAAAAAAACAAATGATTCCTGTAGTTCCATAAATAAACTTACGCTTGTTAAGTTGTGGAAATAGTACAGTACTTTCTTATTTTTGTAAGAAAAAAACTACCAAATATCTTGTTCTTATTTACACACACACACAGAGAGAGAGAGAGAGAGAGAGAGAGAGAGAACATTTAGGGAATGAATTTTCTTATATTCTCTATTTCACAATCTCTTTATCATATTCTAGTCTTTTTTATAATAAAGAATATTTTCTCTCATAAATTTCTTTTTGGTACGTAAATTTTAGGAAAAGGACGCTTATCCACAATCCAAAGAAGGCGAAGTCTTTCTTCCTCCTAAGTGATACTAATGTTGGGTAGGATAAGCCATCTATTACCCTCAAGCGTTCACCTAAGCACCCGTAAGGTAGAATAGGATGTCTCCCCCAAAGACCTTAACTAACTCTAGGATCGAACCCCTCCCTTTAGTAATGGTTCTTAATATATTACTCTAGTTTTCTTTATAAGCCTAGTTTAATATAATTAATTATCCTATACCAAGGAAAATTAGTTTATTCATTAAATACATCATAAATTTATATATTTTCTAAATTTTACCCTCATTTATTAACGTTATTCTCAAACCTCCCTCTCATCTTTATTTCTTTTCAACATGAATCAACTCATTTCTTTAATTACATTTAATAGGGGTAAAATGGTAACACTATCATTAATTACTCTTAAGGTGGATTTATAGTAAAGACCAAATTTTCCTTTTCCAAAATGAACTTATAAAAATGACCATAGTGGCAAGGAAAAATTCTTTTTTTTGAAATTTTAACGTGGTCTTTTTATTTTTACCTTCATTAAATATATGTCACTCATTATCTCTTTCATTTTCACCTTCATTAAATAAATGTCATTCATGCAACAAAGTTCCATGCACTTATTATCTCTCATGTACACTCTTTATAAATAATGTATAATTGGAAAAAGGCACATAAATTACACATTTATTGTTTTTAATTAATATTTTAAACCGCATGATTTTAGTAGTTATCCTTATAAGAAGAACCGATTAAATATAATTTTCTTATTCTCTCTTTTATTTTTAATCAAATAAATAAGTTTTTTTTTTTTTAAAAAAAAGATATTACAATTTTATTATCTTTGACCAACTTTTTAATCTATTATTTGGTTAAGTGTATCTTATACTCTTTTATCCTTAATATAATACATATTTAAGGAGTTAATCTTGGTCCTAAATATAATATATATTTTTTTATATTTGTTAAGTTTATCCTAATTTACCCTATTGATGCTCCCTCAACAATAATTAAGTAGAAGAAGGAATTAAAGAAGATGATTAGGATGTTTTAGAAAATACATATTATATTAACTAACTTCCTTAATCTAATTAAATTATATAAATATGTTTTACATTAAATACACAATTAGAGCAAAGAAGGGAGTAATTTGGTAGAGGTACGGAATAATTAGAATAATTGTACCACATTTTATGCAAAGAAAACTTGAGGAGGAATGAACCTTGTTTTGAGGATGTTGTTGACTTTTTTGCATGTTGAATGTCTTCACACAATCACACATAATGTGTCCAAATCTTAACACTTACTGGATCGAGTTGGCATTACTCGCACGTATTCTCCTCCTCCTACAGACAAACAGAATTGGTTTTATTAATTGCAGTCCTAATGGACACTGTTACCTGTTGCAACAATATCCAAATTAATCAATTTATTCATCGATCGCAACAATGATTTAATTTATTCCAATAGTTAGCAATTAAAATGGGGATTACATATTTTATTTAATTCATTATATATAGTTTATACTAATATATAGATAGACTATGATAGTTGGCAATAAAAAGTTACTATACTAAGTTGCAATGGTGGAAAGCCCTACAATTTAGCGATTGATCTTATAAAATTTATTAAAATATATATGTATTTATCATATGATATTTTATTTGTACAAATTTGGCTCCAAATTTAATTTTTTATCTTCTCGTAAGGATAATGTTTGTTTCATTACTCATTCATTAGGTTGTGAGAAGAAAGTAAAATTCTTATTTGAGATCCGAAAAGATTAGTATCATCTTATATATTGTTTTAATTTATAATTATATGTTATTATTTGTTTGTATTTTTCAGGTTATTTGATACTATTTAGTAGATATTCCCTCTAGTCTTTATTTAAGGAACCAACTAACAATTCTCACAAGTCAATAAAAACAATTAAAGTAATTAAATTTGTCCTAAAATTTAAGTAATTTTCAATATTATCCCTATTAATTATACTAACCTCTAATATCATATTAATTATTACTCCTTTTTTTCCTCGAAAAAAAGAGTAATAATTAATTTTTATTAATTATTACTCTCACCACTACCTTTTTAATTATGGGTATACATGGAAAAAATATTTAATACTATTTGGAAACAAACAAGTGTTTTATAAAAAGAACCAAATATACTTATTAGTTGGTACCTTATAATAAGAATTAAAAGAGAAGTTCAATATGTTTATTTTTTGGCTCAAGTTAAAAAAAAATTCTGGTTCCGCCATTGCTAAGTTGGCAAGAAGAAGGAGGAGATAGACTATGATCCAATCACATATATGCAGTTAGTTTAGGTAAGTGTGGTTAATTAAATTAAATCACATGATCTAATTAACCATCAATATTTAATATAAACCATGGTTTGATTTACTGTCCAAATATGTGCGGTTACATCAATTATATGTGGTCGGTCTAATGACAATATTGTAAAAATCAATTTAGTCTAGACAGAGGTTGAGTATCATGCACGTTAATTGCGAGCTCAGATATTATTATTAAATGAATCAACTCAGACAAGAAAACCCAAGTGGTAGATCGAAGAAGGTAATTCATTTGGTACTCGCCACTAATTAGAGCAAGAAGACAAGATCATACTAATGTAATCCATATTCTTATAGTCTTTTCAATCTCATGCCTTTTTTTTTCCTCTCAACGATCTCATGCTTCAATACAAAACATTTACTTTATTCCTAAATGTAAGATCTAGCTAGTTTAGAGTGAATTTTAGTAAAACTATTTTACTTAACCTAAAAATCAATATATAATGTAATGATCATACTTATATATATAAAAATATTTTAGAGACTTTCATTTCACATATGTTATATAATTAAGTAATTTATTTAATTTTATTAATCTCCTCAAATTAAATATATGTGTCTTACATTAAGAACAGCTTTACCAATTAGGATTGTGCACCTAATCGATAACATTATTTGAATTCTCTTGTCCTGATTCAATATCAGGTCTAAGTGACTATAACATGATAGATGAAGATAGAAAAACAACAACCCCACAAGGAGATTGTATAGTAGAAACTAGAAACTGATTGGACTAGGGTAATTAATCGGATAAACAGTGGCGAAACCACTTGCTGGCCCCCAGTTAACTCTAGTTGACATTCTAAAATTTATTAGTATATATATATGTATTTATTATATGATATTTTATTTTGACAAATAATTTAGCCCCAACTAATATCTTATTTTATTTATAAGGACAATGTTTGGTTCATTATTCATTGAATTTGTGAGAGGAAAGTAAAATTTTTGTTTGGGATATTTACTAAAAAGGTTAGTATCATCTTATATCTAGTTTTGATTTATAATTGTAAGTTATTATTTATTTGTATTTTCAATGTTATGTGATGTTATTTAATAAATAGTTCAATATCTTTATTTTTTGACCCAAGCTAAAAATATTTTCTGGTTCCACTAATGAAGATAAAGTAGTAGAAAATGAAAAGCCATAAGAACTTTTTTGAAAGGGTCACGAGCATCATAATAAAGAGGGGGAAAGCATTTTTTGACATAACCAAAGTTAAATGTGAACGTGAGGATGAATTTATTAGGGTGTTTAAGCTTTTAGGTTAACTTACTTGTGCATGGTGCTTCGCGGAGGTAATAATTAAAGCTTAGATGGATGAAACTTAATCAAATAATACAGTAATTATAGGTTAATGTTGACATTAATCGAATGCGTCGTTGCTTTAAGTGGTTTTTTAGTCCCTTTCATATGAGTTTGAATTCGAAGGAATGATAATGTATTAGTATACCAAAATTTTGTTGCTTATTAATCTTAATCAATCAATCAATTTAGGGTTAAGGTTTATTTTTTTAAGTCCAGGAGCAATTTTTTCAGTTTTGAGTTTGAATTCGAAGGAATGATAATGTATTAGGATACCAAACTTCAAGGGCAAAATTATTACTTTTTTTGTTTGCTTATTAAAAATCATAATCAATCAATCAATTTATTCCTTTAAATCATGTAAAAAGGCTTCATCAATTTACTTTAAATCATGTGCTTCTGTGTTGATTGATTGAATCAAAGTCTACGGTGATGATCTGTTCTGTTGGCATGGCCTTTTTTTAGCTATATATCTACTTAGATGATGACGATTGATCATGCAGTTTTGTACCACGTCAATTTGTTCAGGTACCTTGTGTTGATATTGTGTTTGGATTAAAAGAAAAAATGAAAAGAATGATTTTAGAGAATAGCTTTTAAAAAATGAAAAGAATGATATTGTGTTCAGGTATCTTGTTTGGGATATTTACTAAAAAGGTTAGTATCATCTTATATTTATTTTAATTTATAATTATCAGTTATTATTTATTATTTATTTGTATTTTCAATATGTTATGTGATGCTATTTAATAAATAGTTCAATATCTTTATTTTTTGACCCAAGTTAAAAATATTTTCGGGTTCCACCAATGAAGATAAAGTACTAGAAAATGAAAAGCCATAAGAACTTTTTTTGAAAGGGTCACGAGCATCATAATAAAGAGGGGGAAAGCATTTTTTGACATAACCAAAGTTAAATGTGAACGTGAGGATGAATTTATTAGGGTGTTTAAGCTTTTAGGTTAACTTACTTGTGCATGGTGCTTCTTCGCGGAGGTAATAATTAAAGCTTAGATGGATGAAAATTAATCAAATAATACAGTAATTATAGGTTAATGTTGACATTAATCGAATGCGTCGTTGCTTTAAGTGGTTTTTTAGTCCCTTTCATATGAGTTTGAATTCGAACGAATGATAATGTATTAGTATACCAAAATTTTGTTGCTTATTAATCATAATCAATCAATCAATTTGTTCCTTTAAATCATGTAGGCTTCTACAGTGTTGATTGATTGAATCAAAGTCTACGGTGGTGATTTTGTTCTGTTGGTATGGCCTTTTTTTAGCTATATATCTTTTATGGTGACGATTGATATATCTACGTCTTAGATGGTGACGATTGATCATGCAGTTTTGTACCACGTCAATTTGTTCGGGTAACTTGTGTTGATACTTGATAGTATGTTTGGATTAATTTTTGAAGAAAAAATTGAAAATAATGATTTTAGAGAATAGCAGGGGAAAAGAAAAAATTGATTTCTCCAAAACCATAGTCTCCTCAAATCATGGTTTCAAGAAAAGTAGTGTTTCTGCAAAAAATTTAAGATGTTTGAGTATCTTTTGATAAAAGCATGGTTTAAGGCATAAAAGGTGCATTTTTTATGTCCTAAACAAGGTTGTCAAACTTATGACAAACTGATATAAACTCACATCGTAAACTCGTAAGAGTTTATTTTTATTATTAAATATGTATTAATAGTGTATAATTAAATAGTTAAAATATAAAAAATACAACAATTTGATTTAAATATATTTTAAATCCAAATAATTGAAATTAAATCCATCAAGTATTCATAATTTCCTATATTTAATAAACAAATTTTCATAAAATTCACATATAAAGCCGTTGAACATGATCAAATCGAAAAAGTTAATATGAGTTTAAAAGTGAATCAACACGGTTTTGTAAGCTAAAAACATAACTAAAAAAAAATAAACTCGGTTGTAAACTCGTAAGTTTAATCGAGTTTATAATTAGCGAGTTTACCGCTCACTCAACTCAATTTAATAAGGTAGAAACATATAAAACGATAAACTTCACAAATCAACTCATGATTTGACAATAATAATCCCAAATACACACACTTAGTTTTATTAATTATTATTTGTATTCATTGTACTTCGTTCGTGATTACGAGTGTCATATATTGTGGTCCTTCATGAGCTGTGAATGTTCATTGTATACTAACATGGATATCTTGTAGAGAGTGTATGGATTGTCATGGAGTTAATGAACATTAATTGAAAAACCCGGCCAGTAATTATCCTATTACTCAAACATCGAGTAATTAATTGTTTAAATTAGTTACCCCTCTTATCTTTCTTACTTTTATCTTTATTATAAAGCACTGCCTATTAATTCTTATATAGCAATAAAAACAGTTAAAAGTATTATATTTATCTTAAAATTTAAGTAATTTTCAATATTACTCTTTCTAACTATACTATTCTAATACCATGCTCTCTTTTTTCTCAATTTACAAGGTCTTTTTTTTTTTTTAAAAAAAAAAAAAAAAAAAAAAAAAAAAGAAGAAGCTTGTCCTTGTTTATAAGGTCATTTTTTTTAGTTTGTTTGATTAATAAATGTATTTTTACCCACTTCACCCTCAATTAATTTCATACATTGCATTAATTAAAATGTTGACTCATTCTCTTTATTCACTCATATCATCTTTTCTCTGTACATTATTTTTCCTTATTTTTCTCATTATTACTCTTTCTTCTACTCATTCATAAATAAAGGCATATTTTAAAAAATATATTCTTACATATTTATTATTTTTAATTAATTTTAATGGTTTGTTTGAACAACACAATTCGGTCAAAAGGACCTTACTTATAGAGATAGGGAGAGAGTACTGGCCCTTTTTATAAAACCTTAGAATTTGAATTGTCTTGATTATTTTTATAAAACTCCGTCACCTAGGGTTGTCTAAACATTGAATGGAAATTTATCATTTTTGCCCCCATCAATTATATTCTCTCTCTTCATCTTTTTCCCATAGGACATTCTCTTTCACACTTTCTCACATTACTACTCTATTTCTCTCTATTAGTTGACCCTTATAAATAAATAAGGGCATGCTTTAAAAAATAATTCATTTCGTACATATTTAATTATTACTTTTAACTATTTCTTAAACCGCATAGTTTAGTTATCAAGCTTTTATAAAAAGAATGAAGGGAGTATTACCCTCTTCCATTACTCTTATTAAATATGAGCATACATGAAAAAATAATTAGTACTCCTTATAGATTAAACTAGCAAATACCTTATAAAAGGACCAAGAATACTCCGCCGGTCCTATTTATAAGATATTTCTAGCCTGTTTCATATAAACTAAGAAAACATTTGAATTTAATTAATTCGCCACAAAATTTAACAACTTTTCAATTTTATCCTTATTTAATTCTTCCTCCTATCCTTTTTATAAGATCGACTAAAATTTGGATTGCCTTGGTCATTAGCCCGACAAGAGTTGTTTAAAGATTTAATGAGTTTTTTTTTTCATTTTTATTCCTCATTAATTATATATATTGCATTAATCAAAAGGTTGATGATACTTATATTTACTCCATTTCTCTTTTTTACTTGTCCCATATAAATAAGGTCATCCTAAAAAAAGTTTATTTTAGACATATTTATTATTTTTAACTTAATCTAATCGCTTTCTCAAACTATACAATTCAATTATTGAGATCTTATAAGTTGAATGAGAAGAAATATACACTATACCCTATACCCCTTGAGAACAAAGTAAACCTAATAATAAATGAAGGGAAAAAAATATACATCGATATGAAAAAGTTTAACAAGATGTCTTATAAATAAGATAAAAAAATACTCTCTTTCTATCAACCAGATGAGTAATTGTTATTTAATGTAGTAATTAATCATAGATTATAGACTTAGATATTTACAACCCATTGCTTGCTAATTAGTAATTACTACAAGGGGCCCTCGGTGGGTGATTTTTAGGTGTAATTATTGATTATTGGCCTCTCTCCGTAATTAATCAATAACAACTCATGTACTTGTCTGTTTACATCTGCCTTAAATCAGACGTTAAGATAAGGAGTACACGGTAGTTAGGATATATTTATCATTAACATACCCTGCCTTGATGATTTTTTTAGTAGGATTTTTTTTTGTTTATTCATTAATTGATTAAATTATTAGTTAATATCTTTAGTCATTTAATTAATATCATTACATCTTTAGTTTATATCATTACTCACTTAGACAATATCTATCATTACACATTTAGTCAATACATTTACACATTTAGTTAATATCTTTAGTCATTTAGTTAATATTATTATGCCTTTAATCAATATCATTACTCATTTAGTCAATACATTTACACTTCTAGTTAATATCATTATATTTTTAGTCAATATGTTTATACCTTTAATTAATATCATTACTAATTTAATTAATACCTTTATAGCTCTAGTTAATACCATTATGCCATTATATTATAGGAATATATTCTCATGCATATATACATTAAAGGGTTTGGAGTCCCAATGGTCACCAAGCCACATTTTGGGGAAGGGGTGGGTTCAAATCCCACCTTCACCCAATGGTGGATCTTTGGTTCCACATTTTGTTAAAAAGATAAAAAATAATGGACCCTCCCTTAAATAAATAAATAAAGCCACTCATATCATTTTCACACCCTTTCGGGATAATCATACTCCTTTGGCCCCCAATTTTTTTAAAAACATTTTCCCCACTTTTTTCATTCCCTCCCTTGATCCGCTCACGAGATGTTAGACATTAGGGCACGCTTCTATTATTCTCCCAATCTCCCTTGATAACTGAATAACGAGAACAAGAACGAGGAACATGCCTGTTTTTCTCCCAATCTCCCTTGATAACTCATATGTGATTTTTCGGCTCTTGCTCACTACTGAGAGGTAAATTCTCTCATCTTATTTCTTTGCTCGATTCAACTTCATATTTACTTTGTTTGGTCTTGATTCTTTTCTAATATAAGAAATTTCCTAATCGGTAAATCTCGTTGAAATCGTCGAGTTTGATAAATTATTTTCTTGTTTCTTTCTTTATTTCCTTCTTTTCTTTCATTCTTTGATTTTGTTTGTTATCGGTGAGAAATGATAGTAATAGATATATTTGTTGTCTTCACAACTCAAATTGGATTTGTCCTCCCCTGTATTTCCGCATCGGTGGCCGGAGGGTGACAACTGGTCGGCCGTGAGCTTTGGCAGTGGTGCTTTCAATGTGGGTGGCTTTTTAAAAAACATTAAAATATTATAAGCATTTTGGTAAAAACAAAACTTCAAATTTTCAAATTCCTATCACATAACTTTTTTGGAATTTTCATGTATTAACAAACTTCTTAGTGTTTTATAAGTTGAAATAGTATTTAACTGTATTTTTTTTTTCTATATTTAACCTAGCATTTATTATAGCATTTAATTTTTGTGTGCGTGAGAGAGTGTAAATAAAAAAAAATTGTCATTCTAAAAATTATGAGAGTGTACTTCTTTTCTATATTTAACCTAGCATTTATTATAGCATTTAATATTTTTGTGTGCGTGAGAGAGTGTAAAAAAAAAAAAAAATTTGTCATTCTAAAAATTATGAGAGTGTACTTCAATTATGATGTTTTATATTCTCCCACTTTATGTTTGATTCACCACAGCTATTCCTAGATTATTATAAGGATTGAATGATGAATTTTTTGCAGGATATAAAACTCTTGAGTATAGAGATTGTACTTATAATACTCCAATCAAGATAACAATTACTTCCATAAAGTGATAATTTAATTTTATTTGTGTGTGTACTTAAAGAAAAAGGCAATGAATTTGATCTCATTGTGTGGTGCAAGTATGTCCCAAATGAAGTGATTGTGTAGAGTATTTATAGCCATAAAGTGATACCTCTTACAACAAGATCTCTTCAATTAACAAGTCATAATCAAATGTTATAAATTCATTATAACTATATCTATATATGTTAGATTCATAAACATCATATCTTGATTATGAATCAAGATAATTTAAATAACCAAAGTTATTTAAAATAACTTTTCCATAAAAATTGTATCATTATAGTTATAGGGTTTTTTAAAAACTAACATAATCTTTCACTAAGTTTTAAAAAAAGAGAGAGAGAACCCAACATTTCACCAAAAAGCTTTGATTATAACATTTTATATGTATCTTTAGAAACAAAAAAGACATGACAGTAATGACCTTTTTCTGTCATAACTCCCACATAGGAAAGAGAGTGAGAGAAAATTATGAAATTACAGATAATAATATAAGAAAAAATAGTAAATGAAGAAAACAAAATGGATAAGAGGTCCTACACTCCTACATTTAACTACAAAAAGAATAGTGAATTAACGACAAAATTTGATGATTCCATCGTAAAATAGACTGTCACTAATTGACCAACGACAAAAAAAAAAAAATCTGTCACTAATTCACTATTCTTTTTGTAGTGAATTAAAACCAATGATCATATTCATCAACTAAATTATTTATTATCACATTGAGCATCAACATTTATTTAATTCACTAATTTGTTGATTGATTCAATCCCTTCCAATGAGAACAATGCACCAATCTAATTAATTTGTTTCTTTTGAATGAACCACGTGTCAAATTTAGAAAAATTACTTAATTACTAATTGGTCAACAGTTTCCCTTTAATTACTAATTGGTCAACAGTTTATCTTCTTGTGGTTTTTCCTTAATTAGTATAAGTAATTTTTGTCTAATGTCTTAAAATTTAAACTATTGTTTCTTTTTCTACCCCTATTGAATCATATGTTTTATACTCGCTCCGATCATAATTATAGGACAAAGTTTGTAGTATAATTTGCCATGCAAACTTTGTCATACAATTAGGACCAAAGGGAGTATTGATTATCCCCTACTCACCACTATTTATTTAACATTTAATCATTTTTTATCAATTCTCTTTCATATTTTACTCATTCTCTCTCCTATTCTTTTTTTATAAATAGGAAATATTTTTAAAAAAAAAACTATAAATTTTTGACACATTTATTGTTCTTAACTAATTTTAACCGCCAATTCACTTTGGATAATTAAAAAAAAAAGTTGTTTATAAAAAGGACTTGAAAGAGTATACATAGATTGTGACAAATGATAGTGTGTGTGTGTGTCAATCATAATAATGATAAGGCCATAATATAGATGAACCAATAAATTGTTGGTTGAGATGGTAAGGTCTCAACCTCTATAAAAAGAATAATACAAGTTCAAATTTTGGAAGCACACTTATTGGAAGTGGTGGTGGTGAGAACATTTTGCTCTCCAATTTCAAGAAGAAAACCCTTGATCTAATAATAATAAAATAAAGAATATGGATGAATATATGTGGTGTCAATTTTGTCCATGTATTGCGGGACATTTATATTCCGAACAACCAAAGCAGACAATTAATTTTAATCACTTACTCATCTTGAATTGACCTATAGATATAATTTAACAAGAATTCTGTCTAGCTATATTGTTTTAAAGAAGAACAAAAGATTCTCGCAGTTTCATAAATAAATTGGAGTTTGTCAACTTGTGGAAATAGCATATATAGTTTAATAAAATATAAAGTAGTTTAAGAGATACGGATTCAGAATAATTAAGTGCACATTTTATGTAAAAAACAAGAGGAAGGAACCTTATTTATTTTAAATCTGAACACTTATTGGATAGAGTTGGAATTAACCGCACGTATAATTCTCCTCCTACACAGAAACCTGATTGGTTTTAGTTATATAGTCCTAATGGACACTGCTACCTATTGCCACAAAATCCATTTTAATTTATTCGTCACTGTGTTACAATTTATTCCAATTGTTAGTAATTAAAATGGTGATTAGATATTTTTTATTTAATGTCTTATTTATAAAACAAAGAGTGTGTGTGTGTTTTTTTTTGTTTCATTTATAAGGCATGTCATGATGTCATTATTTTTTTTATATGAATGTATAATTTTTCTCTTTATTTATTATTTTATAAATTGCTATTTTCTTAAAAAGTTTGTAGTTAAACAGGGGTATAGGTGCAAAGAGTGTGTGTGTGTGTGTTTTTTTTTTAAAAAAAATACTTTTAAGGTAAATTTAATGAAATTTAAGATTTTTTATCTATGTGAAATATGTTGGGACTTGGGAGTGCTTTATAAATAAGACTAAATCGAGTGATTTCTAATACTCCCTTCAACCTTTAATATAAGAGTTAGTAAACATTTGTATTTTGAAAAAATTCATGAAGCTAAATAAATTATTAGTTTATAAGTTAGATAAATTAATCTAAAGAAAAATGATAAATATTAATACTTTAATGTAACTCATTTAGCTTCCTTCATCTTAAAAAATCAAATGGATTTTATATTAAAACGAAAGTAATATATACTATATAGATAGACTATGATTTAATCACAATCAATTTAGGTAATATCATTAACGTTAAGTATGACTTTAGGCATCCCAATTTTAATTGGGGACCTCAAAAGACACTTTTGGCGTCGTAATTTTAATTGGGGACGTCAAAAGACCACTTTTGGCGTTCCAATTCTAAAAGGGGGACGCCCAATATATCAAAATTTTCACACATAATTATAAAAATGTCTTTTGTCTTTTTTTTCTTTTTAAAAAATATACGTCTTTGAAAAAAATAAAATCAATTTTTTTGTAATAGTGTAAGCAAGGGAGTAGTATATAAATAGAGTATTATCTAATCACAATCATAATTTAGGTAAAAAATTAATTTAGTCTATCGCTGTTAATAAGCTCAGATATTAATTGAACTAATCAACTAGAAAGGGAAAAAAAAAACCAAAGCGGTCGATCGAAGGGTTTTATGTAATTCGTTTGGTACATGGCACTAATTAGAGCATGAAAAGAAGATCATCCTAATGTAATCCCATATTCTTATAGTCTTTTCAATCTCATGCTTTGTACGAAACTCCTGTCTTAAATATAAGACTTAGTTTAGGGGTGAATTTTGATCATAAATGCACTACCTTCTTCCATTTGATCTACTATATTTATTATTTTTCTCTAAACTAATATGCTCAACTCATAAATTGATATATTATTTAATGATAAAAAAAGATATTATATTTTAAAGAGTTAATGTCACATACTCACATGTGTTGTAAACTTATAATTGAGTAATTTATAAAAATATTACATCAAGGACTGGATAAGCAGATTTTATTAACTAGGATTGTGCGTATAACTGTGTAATTAACCTGATTTGATTCACTGGTCCTGTAAAATCAGGTCTAAAATTCATGATGATGATGATGAAAAAAAAAAACAAAATAAAACAACCCGACAAGGAGATTGGATAGTTGAAACTGATTGGACTAGGGTCACGAATTACATTAAACTGAAAGAGTCAAGAGCATCATGATGAAGAGGGGGCAGCATAAATTTTTGACATGACCAAAGTTTTTTTTTTTTTTTTTTTTTTTTTTTTCAATCCTATAACTGGCCTCGTGAGCTTTTTTTTTTTTTTTTTTTTTTTTTCGAATCATATTCGAGTATCTAATTACTTCAATCTCAAGGTTCGTGGTTGTTCTTCCTAACATGAGTGTCTCTTACGAGGACTTGAATTTTAGATCTAAAAGAATATAGCATGGCATTACACCGTTGGACCAATTCTATGCTTATTTGACATGACCAATTCTATAGCATGGCATTACACCGTTGGACCAATTCATAGCATGACATGAATTCGAAGGAATGATAATGAATTAGCATATCAAAATTTTGTGGCTTGTGAATCATTAATGTAGTGAATGAAAAAGCAAACGCATATTGAAATAGGGATGGTACTTATATTAGGTTTTTTATATTTATTATATTAAGTCTTCTAATAACCATATATCCTATTATTTTTCACATGGGTTTATGGTTAAATGATAATATTTTAAAAATATGATACACAATTATATTTATTAGAGAACTTGATGTAATAGATATAAAAAATCTGACTCTATATATATACAAGGCTGAACTACACATTAAGGCGTTTTATGTTTTGCATCAAATTTTATTTGGTCTTTTAAATTTATGAAGTATATTTTTAGTCTTTTAATCTTAACGCGTCACTCAGTTTCATTTAAATTAAAATGTTGACTCATCAAATTCAAGTGATAACTAAGTAATTAAATCTTGACAAATGATACTTACATTATAATCTTTTTAATATAATCTGTTAAATTCTAAATTGTATAATTTTTTGTGAATGCTTTGTTTGCATTTAATTACATATAGTTATTACTTAAGTTTAATGAGTTTTAACGAGTCAACATTTTTCCTTAAATAAGACTAACGGTATTAAAATTTAAAAAAAAAAACTAAAAATGCTCTTTATAAACTTAAAAGGCTCAGTTGACACTTAATACAAATATAAAAAGATCAAATATACACACTTTACGTCATACTGTGAGTTCAATCAACAACAATTACTTTATTGACTAACTAAATAGATTACATTAGATTCATCATGAATAGACCTATATTAAATTTTAACAACTTGATGAGGTCCCCGCTAGTTAATAGTTATATGTAAATTTGCTTTGGCCTTTTCTTGGGAAATAGATAACATAGTTTAGTTGATCATATATTATATATAGTTCAATACACACACACACACATTGATTATATTGTATATTTTACGAAAATAATAAAATCTGATCGATGAGAGAGAGGGTATAATTTAAACATATAGTCCATTCAAGCTGGCAGACATATATTGGAGTATATCATCTAATATTTGTGTGTGTGTGTGTGACAGAGAGGGTGTAACAATATTCGAATAATAATTTAGACAGACTGGATCAATTAAAAAATGCAACAGATTATTCAACGATCCATGATTTTTTTTTTTTTATCAGGGTTAGATCTAATTTACTTATGATTAAGATACACATACATCTATAAAAAGGGTGGTTATTAATTAGGGAGCGGGAGAGACCAAGAAAAATGTTAAAAAAGTACGAAAGGAAATCCAGATGTCAAAAAAGTCTTATTAACGACTCCTTCAGTAGGATTAACAACTTTCATCTGTGGAATTAACAATTTTTTAGGACTTTTCTAATATCTTAATTTTTCTGAGTATTTTTTGACATTTTTTGGTCCTTTAGAAGCTGAAAGGAATTTTCCCTATTAATTACATCAATTAGTGTCATCACAATAATTGTAAAAATCAATTTAGTGTTTTTGGGGGAAAAAAATTTAGTGTCATTCACGTTAATAAGCTGAGATATTAAATGAATCACCTTAGGAAGCCTAAGTGGTCCAGGGGTTTTATGTAATTCATTTTCATTTGGTACATGACACAATTAGAACATGAAGATTTTTTTTTTTTTTTTTTTTAAACATCCTTATTTAATTCTATATTTGTTTTAGTGTTTTCAATCTCATGCATCATACGAAATATATACAGTATCTTCTATTATCTAGGATTGTGCATGCATTTAAAACATACTGTATCATACTTTATATAAAATCGATCTTGTATATAGTGTAAGTTGTGTTATAAACGAAATCTTACAAGAGGTAGTAGTTGTTAAACGATACTCCCTTCATTCCTTTTTATAACATACTATTATTTGAATGAGTATGTTCTTTTTTATAAAATACCATTTAAAGATATCTAACCATTTAATTTTTTTGTTTTCAATTAATTATCCATGTTTCTCATCACTTTTTTCTACTTATTTTTTTCATCACTTTTTCTACTCAATCTCTCTTCTATCCTCCTTATTTTTACAAATAAGTGTGTTTTTAGAAAATGAATTGTATTTTACATATTTATTATTTATAACTATTTTTTTTTATTTATGTAATTCAATTATTGATATCTTATAAGAAAAAGCAACGGAGGGAGCTAGTATTTTAGTTATTGGACATAACAATATGTAAAAATGGAAAATCATAAGAACTCTAAATTTCATGAAAGGGTCACGAGTATTATGATAAAGAAGGAAAAGCCTTTTTTTTTTTTTTTTTTTTTTTTTTTTTTTTTTTTTTTTTTTTTTTTTTTTGACATAACCAAAATCAACTATGAAAGTGAGGAGGAATTAATTAGTGTGTTTAGCCTTTTAGGTTAACTGACTTGTGCAATTTTGCTTCAAGGAGGTAAAGCTTAGATGAAACTTAAATCAAATAATTACTATTAATTAATCAATGTTGGCTTGGCTTAATCGAATGTGTCCTTTCTCAAGTGATTTTTAGTAGCTTGCAAAACGAGTTTGAATTCGGGGGAACGATCATGAATAAGCATATCAAGAACTTTGTCGCTTCTCAAACATTAAGTCCAAAGTTTGAATTCATGGAACAACAACAATTACGTCATTGACTAATTAACTCCTTAATATACACGATTATTATTTTATCATATTTATAAGTCATATTATTAAATTTTTCATATACAATGACGGAACTAAGGGGTTAGGGTTCCCCCCTAAAATTTTATATTCAATGGATTAATTGGTGGGTGGCACGGCCTACCAATTAATGAAATGGGGGAGCCAGCATTAGATACACGTGGCCCCTCATACATTTATTAATATATATATATATATATATATATATGGGAAAAACACTTATCATAGTAGGAAAAGTGTAGCCACATACACATAAAATGGTGGGACCCACATATATAGGGTCCCACCATTTCCCGTGTGTGTGCAGGAAACTCATGTCACATACACATAAAATCTTCTTGGGACCCACATATTCCCACCATGTGTGTGTGGAATCTTCTTCTTCTTAGAGAAGTTTAAACCCCTATATATGTATAAAAATCCTTTCTCCTTTTAATTCTTTTTTTTTTATAAGACTTTCTCCTTTTAATTCATTTCTCACAAATAGAAGAAGCAATGGTTGGTATCAGCGGAGCCATGAATTTATATTTGTAGGTGCATAATTTGTGAGCTACCCCAAAAAAAAAAAAAAATTTTTTAAATAAAGTTTTAAATGCATTAAAAATCAAATGAAGATAGACAAGGAAAAATTTTTGAAGGAAAGTTTTAAATGCAAAATTTTGAATTTCAATAATTCCAAAGAGATTGAAAAAATATTACCAAAAAAAAAAAATTAGAGCTTCAATAGCCTATTATTTTTTTTTTGAATTTCTCACGCAAAAATTGTTATTATAGATACTTAAGTTGCTAATAGCCATACTAAAGTTGTAAATTGCAAAAGCCTGTTGAATTTTTATTTAAAAAAAAAAACTAAGGGTGGTTAGGTAATTTTTCAAATTTTGCAACATTTCAAAATTTCAAATCAATCCCTTTGAAATTATTAAGATTCAATATATTTATTTATCTTTTACCATTTTTAATTGGCCTTTTTCCTTATCAAATCGGGCTCATGTTGTAAACTTGCTTTAAGCCATGTGATGTGAAAGTTGTATGAGCCATGTGTTTTATCATGAGCCACCGCAAGTCCATGCCTAAAAAATATTTAAGAAAGTTGTCCGAGGTTGGGTTCGAATAGGGGACCTTGTGCGTGAAACTATCATTATAACCACTACACCATTTGGACAACTTGTCACAAGGTTCCTTCTAAAAATATATATATTCTTAAACTTTAAGTCTGCACTTGCACCCAGATGCACAAGTATGGCTCCACTTAGTTGGGGTCCTTCCATTTTATTTCATGGCACTTTTTTTTTTTTTTTTTTTTCCTTATAGCGTCGAGAGAGTGATTGAGAGTATGAGAAAAAGAGATTATAAGGAGATTTTTTTGGGTGTGTGTTGGCAAGTGATATAGTTTATCTTTTAGTTGGATGTAATTTGTTTTATGAAAAAATTCAGGGATTTGCTAGATTTTGAAATTTTGAGGCTTCTAGATGATCATTTTACTTTTAATGGAGTTAATGAGGCTTGAGTGTAAAAGTTGTATGGTTTATATTTTTACTTGAGTGGTTGATTTGAGGAAAATGAAGTTAGGGTTTAGTTAGGAAATTTGTGATTTATGATATATATTTTAGTGGTTTGATATTAATAATATTTTTAAAATCATATTGGTAATGAAATAATTCATGCTCTTTGTAGGTGATTATTATGGGAAGAGTGCTACCATTGATACTTATTTGAAGAGAAAGAATAATGAGTCTCTGTCCTCTTCTACTCCTAATATTGAATTGTCAAATAGTGAGACTTTTTCTTCAAATTCTCATAGAATTGAAAATAAAAAAGGTAGTTAAAGAAGTTCATCCTGTTTCATTGGAAAGAGATTCTCGCATTACACCCTCTAATATAGAAATATCCAATAAATCAATAAGATGAAATTCATCGTGCTTATCTTAAACTTGGTCCATTCATCGTGAAATTCGTCATACTTATCTTAATTCTATAATATATTTCTTTCAATTTTTTATATATATTATATCTGTATTATATTTCAAATAATCTTATTTATGACATAGTATTTTTTATTTTCACTCACGTCATCAAAATTCCTAAATCCACCATTGTTCATAGGTATGTACTATGTAATTTTACCTTTATTGTTCGGTAGACTTTATTCTTAGAACGTAGGAATATTATATAAGGATAATTAAAGTTAAAGTTTTATTTAATTCTAAGACGGAATCAATAAAGTTTTAAAAAATTTCTTAGTTTTAATAAAACATGTTTAAAATACGAATAAATAGGATTAGAGCTAGTTTATATTAAATACTTGTCACAAATATTATATGTTGTGACTGTGCAGTTAGTTAAATTGTAAATTTTGTTTGGATTAAAGACGCCTTAAGTCAACAAACATATATTAAATTTTAACAACATTTTGTGTAATTTTTAAAAACATGAGGTCACGGGTACAGGCAACATGGCTATATAAGTCCAGATTTGAACACGTATATTCACGCTGGCATTTATTATATCATTTTATACTTGCGTGTGAAAGCAAGTGTGAAAGAGAGTATAAAAATATTCTAATAATAATTTGGTATTTTGGACTGGTTGGAGCGATTTCCGTCCAGGTCAGCTGACAGGTTAGATTAATAATTAAAAAAATGCAACAGATCTGATTTTCTCAATCAAAGTTAGATCTAATTTACATATGGTTAACTTATGATAGTGACCTAAATTTGTATCGTGAATTCGAATCTTAAATTTGTAAGAATTTACTTTAACCATTAAATCGGTATTAGTAGTATATAATTAAAATATATAAAAAAAATATAACAGTTTGATTTAAATATATTTGAATTCAAATAATTAAAATTAAATCCCTCAACGTTCATAATTTATCATATATAATAAAGAAATTTCTATAAAATTTATATATAAAGCCGCTAAACATGATCACATCGAAAAATTAATACGAGTTTAAATGTGAGTTGACTCAATCTTGTAAACTAGAAATGTAAAAATAGTAAAATTGGTGAGTTAACTCGTGAGTTTGACAACAATTATATACACTCACATCTATAATATTTTTATTTTTTATTAATATAGCTATTTCTTTCCCAGAATTTTTTTAAATTATTTCAATGGAGTGTTTTGTAATTGAGATTTTTCTCTTGATTTAGAAAAGTATACTTTGGTTTCAATAAATAAATATACACAAAGTCTCGAGGGTCTTCGGACAAATGGAATTTTGGGTCTGGCCCAAATAAGATGAATTTCTTCTCTTGCAGTCCAAAATGGCCCATGATCTGAAGCCCATTGACCCAAGTATTAAGATTTAAGATAGTACTTTTGGGTCTGGCCCAAATCAGATGAACTTCTTGTCTTAAGTTTTCCAGCGGAATGGGATAGGATTGTTCGTGATTTTGCACCAATGTATATCAACGATCAACGGAAAAATTTCGAGTCTGAAAAAGCTGTCTTCAAGAAATGACCAGCTCTTTGGCAATGGCTTCAGCAATTTCTACTTCCACAGTGTCATGTTCAATAGCATCTACGAGCTCAAGGCAAGCGATATATGGAGCTTCGTCTTCTGCTATTTCGCTTTCTAAAACCATAAATTTCCATTTTTCTTCGTGGTTATCTCCTCTAGATCGACGCCTTTTCTCGCCCTGGAATGGTCTAAAGCACTTGGGCATCTCAAGTAAACCGAAACCTCTTCGTAAAGGTAAAAACTCTCGTGCTGAACTCATAAGTTTCCCGGTTTCTGTTTCCTTCGTCGCTTATTTTGGAGTTCCCTTTTTCAATTTTTTCGCTGATAATTTCTTGTTTACTTGATCGAATAAATGGTGGTATAGACAGAAGGGTTAAGGGCAAGGGGATTTATGCATCTCTTTTCGGTGTTGGAGCGCCTGAAGCTCTGGTAATTGGGGTCGTGGCTTTGTTGGTATTTGGTCCCAAAGGTCTTGCTGAGGTGAGTTATGTACTTAGATGAGTGTCAAAACCACCATTTTCCCCTCTATTGGTAAATTCCTCATATTAGTAGCATTTCAGTTGCTTATTTTTAGTATGCAATCAAATATATCAATATGTGTTTTAAAATCCTTACTGTTGAAAAAACTCCATGCAATGTGTAATGCCAACTTGGAAATAATAAAATACTGATGACCACAAGAGTCTGAATGCTCTGCTGTAAGTATTGAAAGAGATTGTAAGAGAAGATACTAGTGTATGCATAGGTACCTGACTTCGACGAAAAAATTGCCCTCACCTCACACGGTAACATGCTTTGAGGTCTCTTGGCGCCTCTGACTGGCCTTTGACAACACTGCCACAGATTTAAGTTCTGATTTTATCTAAAGGAAAGGATTGAGGTCAGCTTCTACACCTTTAACAACAATTGAGTTTGCAATAAAATGATTAAAGATAATGGATTTGCTCGTGTACTTCAGAGATTTTTTGTTGGGCAGCCTAATAAGCACTTTCTTCGGGTTCTAAGTATTATTATTCTCAAATGATTACATTAAATGAGATTTGTTTCAGATGACTAGTGTTTACTAGACTTGATATTCCAGCTTTCTGAAATATTGAAACTATATATCCAAGATGGGAATCTCAACATCACCTTTGCATCCCTGATCAATTACATTAAAGTTGGATACATGAGTTTAGATAATTTCACCTTATCTTTGTCATTATTGTTGTTGGTATTAATTTTGTTTGTTTCTTCTCTTGACCCCCTCCTTTGGCATCCCCATAAATAGGGCAGTATGATTTGATTATTCAAATTACAATCGGATACACCTGTTTAGATATTTTGACAATACTGTTGTTGTTGGTGGTAGTGCTGCTGCTGCTTGCTTGTTTTTATCTTTCTTCTCTTGGACCCTTGTTCTTATGCTGAGACATCCAACTGCAGGTTGCCCGGAATCTGGGAAAAACGCTGCGTGCGTTTCAACCCACCATAAAAGAGCTTCAGGTAGGTAAAACATCTTCAGAATGAAACCAACGTGCTGATTCCAGTTGATAGATGCTTCATTGTTACTACTTTCTATCTTTGTTTCCCCTTCAGCAAGTTTCAAATGAATTTAAGAGCTCACTTGAGCGGGAGATTGGTCTTGATGACATTTCCAGTCCAACACAGAACATGTACAGATCCAATGTACCCAACAACAACACTAGCTCAAATCCATCATCCACTGTTGATACTGATAATTCTCAAGTTGCAGTTGACGCCAGTGAGTGATCTAGTAACAGTTTATCTACTCTTAACAAAGGAATGCTTGCTTGGTGGTTCATTGTTTTCTCTTAGCGGTAGTACTATACTATGTCATGCAATAAGGGTAACATGTCTTGACATTTACATATAAGCTATCATATTCATATCAGCTAACTAAATACCTTGCAATGTGATCAGACACATGCTTCCAATAGGTTTTCTGCTCTAATATCATGCCTGCCTTTTTTTTCTCTATTTGGGAAAAGGAACTATTGGACTAATCTGCTTTGAGAAAACTAATGGCAGGTTTCGTGATTAATATTTAATTTTCTTATTAATCGTAAGGTCTCTTTGGAATGATCTTATAATTTAACTGAAAATTCACTTGTTTCTCAGAGTTATATTTACAAGAAGCCTTAAAGGTGGCTATTTGTGTCTCCTCTTTCGGTGTAAGCTTTGCCTGTTTATGCGTCCTATATATATCGAATATAAATAAGGCTGCTTGAAACTGCATCCATTCCAAGAGGTCATGAGCTCGCCTTTGAAACCCATAAAATCAATAAACTCAAGAATTTTATGACTTTCCTATGGTATATTAAAAAACAAATGAATGCCACATTGAAAAATGACAAATATAAATATTGAAATACATGATACAAGAGAGAGGAAAAAGGATGAAATACTCTAGGTACCACGTTGGTCTATGAAGTTGTGTATATTCTTTTTTCTTTTTAAAAAATGTCATCATGCTCCTTGTGTAATTAACTCAATGCTTTTAAATGTTTGTTTTTATCAATTTTATGATTAATCAAAGATTATGCCTGCAACATGCTTCTTGTGTTCACCCTTTCTTTCTTGCGTTGAAATGAATCCCAGAATGAAATCATTTTTAGGTCATTGATATTGAAAGTGGTTGTGCAGATCCAAATAGAGCATACAGCAGTGAGGAGTACCTTAAGATTACAGAAGAGCAGTTAAAAGCATCTTCTGCCTTACAACAGGAAGCACAGACACCCCCTCCTAAAGAACAAGACCAGAATGAATCTCAAATCCAGCCTCCTGGTTAGTCATTTTCTGATAACTGTACTATAATTATCTACTTCCTTCTCTATGAACTCCAATCTTTTCCTCTAATGTATTTGTCTCAATTTGGGATACTATAGATGCTAAAGAATCAGCCATTACTGAGCCACCTCCACAGAAGCAGCCTGAAAGTGAGACATAGCCTCTTTTGGGATCCATAAGGAGTGCCCTGAATGTGGGTACTATTCCTGAAGTATGTAGTGGTTAGATCAGAAATGATAAGGGTAACTCCATTCTGCTTTATTTTTTAACATTAAATTAGATTATCTACAATCTTACATTTGAGGAAAGAGTGAATCATTTAGTCATCTTCATCCTCTTCCTTCACTCCAGTGAAATACATTTGGCCTGTAGATTTGATCATGAATCTTTAGATTTATAGTTAGGCTTTAGAAAATTGTGTTGAAAGATGAGTTGCAAATATTTATTCTAAATATTTAAATTGGGTCATGAGATAATTTTCTTGTATTTATAACTATCTAAATCTACATCTGTACTTCGCTTTTTAACAAAATTTTTGGAGTCAGATTGTTATCGAATTAATCATCGGACTTATCATTGTACAAAGTATTATTACTCTCGTTTGTCAATTTTAATTTCTTGCGATTAGTTTAAGCCCCTCAATTATCCAAAGGTTAATATAAATAAATTATATTACTTATTTTTTGTAAACAGCATGACTTACGGTAAAACTCCTTACAATTCCAAATTATAAGATATTTCTAACTGGGTTACACGTATCAATAACAATATTTAATTTGTCATAAAATTTAAGTTATTTATAATACTATCTTTATTAATCACTCTATATTCCAACGTCATATTAATTTTTACTTTCTTTTGTGATCTTTGTTAAATATGGGCATATTTCAATATATATATATATATATATATGATTATTGATTGTATAGAAGCTGTTAATTTACTTATAAGAGGATGTAATACCTTTCACCCTTTTAGTGATATTGTTGAGGAATCTAGGTTACTTCTCGACAGGAATTGGCAGGTCATGGTTAATTATGTTCCTAGGGATC